>CM070028.1:23034937-23504937 GCA_036247105.1 Cirrhinus mrigala | reverse complement strand
TCGGAATTTTCTGAAACAAGTTGCAACATTTTTAACATGTAAAACACGTTAAAAAAACGGACGTTATATTACGGTAAAGAACCCCGTGAGACTTACACAGCACTTGACTAAGTCCTAAACAAATGCGTGACCGTATTACCCCGCCTGTGGGCTGAGACCAGTGGCTCTTACAAGTGCTATTTAGGAACTTAACTGAAGTCTGAGGCTCAGATTTCATTATTGAGTATTCAAGCGGGACAAGGAGTTTGCGAATATTTAATTTTATAATATTCGTGTTATAACAGGCTGCTCGCGCGACAGGAAGGTGAGAATCACGAGCGCCAAAAGTTCACGCAGAAAAGACATGAACGTTTTGTCATTCCAATGCGTTTCGTGGCTCATATTAAGCTTCACTGGTCTTCTCGTCGCTGCTCTGGAGAAAGAAATCTTCACGAACGAACTCTTTGGTAAGACGTTTGAAATGTTTGTTGATGCGTCGTGAGAAATGCATTATGATAACCTGAGGCGTTATTTGATTTGGACGCGACGCGATTCTTTAATTTTTCAATGTCTGTGTTTTCAATTCCCACCGCAAATCCTGCGTTTATGATGGGAAAACTTTAATATCCGGCATCTGTCTGAGCTTTTTAATCCATGAATTAGCCTGTAGAAGCTGCCGGTGACCTTTTACCTCACATTTCTTTGAGTCGACTAGATGTTAGATGATGTTTTAACAGAAGGATTTCTTTAATTCATAAGTTCATACTCAAGGTGACACAAGGTAATCTGATATCCCAGGTATTACAGGTGTGATAATAGTGTATAGTAAGCATAATATGACTCCACCCACCTAGGATGCCAGCTGAGCTGAACAATCGAAAAACTTATTCTCCTCTCAAATCCTGTTTTAAGCATGCCAAGTATATCAAATCTTATACCTAATTTTTATTACTCCATATTTTATTTTCTATTATGTATATATTATTTTTCTTTTTAAAATTACAACGAAAAATGTGTGATTTATTCAAAGTATAATTATTTAAAGTACATTTTAATAGTGCTATATTATTTTTTTATATAGATAATTTCCTGAAGGATCTAAGGGACCTGTCAGATGTCAGCAAAGCCAATGTCAAGTTTTCTCTGAGAAACCCTTCCCAACCAGATGATGACGTGTGTTACATTGTACGTGGCAAACCAGAGACTCTCAACACGTGCAACTTCAAAAACACTTCAAAAACCTTTTTGGTCATTCATGGTTGGACGGTAAAGCAACAAACTTGATTCGATAAATTCAGCTGATTGTTTGTCAAGCTGTCCCATATTCTGAATGTTAAACTAGCTTGTTTCTCCTAGGTAAGTGGATTGTTTGAGAGCTGGGTTGAGAAACTGGTTGCCGCACTTTATAACAGGGAGAAGGACGCTAACGTCATTGTTGTGGACTGGTTGGACACAGCACAGAACCATTATGTGGTGGCGGCACAAAACACGAAGACAGTGGGACAAGAGATCGGACTTTTTATAGACTGGCTGGAGGTTTGTGTGAGCAAATCAAAGCAAATCAAATTACACATACTGCTATTCTAGGTTTTTAATTGGCATTGTCCCCAATTCAAAAGGAGTCTACCAATGTTCCTCTGGAGAAGTTGCACCTCATTGGCTACAGTCTTGGCGCCCACGTTGCAGGTTTTGCAGGAAGCCATGCAACCAATAAAGTTGGACGAATCACGGGTAGGTTCCTTGGCGTTCTTTTGGAAATAAAACCTGGGACAGGTCTTAAACACAACGTATGAGACAACGATTTGGTTTTGCAGGTCTAGACCCAGCTGGACCAGACTTCGAAGGGGCCCACGCCCATGGACGGCTTTCACCAGATGATGCCCATTTTGTAGATGTCCTCCACACATTCACCCGAGGTTCCCTGGGTCTCAGTATCGGTATCGAGCAGCCGGTCGGCCATGTGGATATATACCCCAATGGAGGAAGCTTCCAGCCTGGCTGCAACTTGAGAGGAGCTCTGGAGAAAATTGCCAGTTATGGAATACTTGGTAAAGAACCCCTGCCTGTTATTCGTAACTTTCCCAAAGGTGGAAAGAGATTAGTTATGTGTCAGGAGTAGGTCATGGCATGGTCACATTTTTTCGTAATCTGGCTTTGAAGTTTGTTTTGGCAACTTACACTGAAATCTGCTACAACCTTTCTATAATGAACTCATTCATCTCTGCTAAAAACTAGGTTTACTGCTATGACTAAAAAGACTATGTTTCATTAATACCCTTAGCCTTAAATAATGCCATCAGATGTGAGCACGAGAGGTCCGTCCACCTGTTCATCGACTCCCTGCTGAATGAGGAAGAAGCTAGCAGAGCGTACAGCTGCGGAAGCAAAGACATCTTCGACCGCGGCATGTGCCTCCAGTGTCGCAAGAACCGCTGCAACACCGTGGGCTATGACGTCAGCAAAGTCCGTAAGGCAAGAAGCGGCAAGATGTTTACCAAGACACGAGGCTCCATGCCGTTCAGGGGTCAGTGTCAGCTTTCTCGAATTTAAACAATTTTTTTTTTGTTTGTTTTATACGTCTATATAGTTTTTACTAAGTTTTAGCAGGTGTTTAGACAATACTGTTTTCAACGAAAAATGGAAAACCTTTAAGCATTTTGGCCGTTCATTTAAGCTCAAAGTATACTTCACTTTTTACGTGTATGCAAGGGTCAATGTACAGTGCGTGATGCAAATTTTGTCATCAGAATTTAGCCCCTGACCTGCGTTAAATATTTTTAGCGCCATTAAACTGGAAAAATGAATCACCTGCATTAACGTTAATTTTGATAGCACTAATTTTAGTATTTCAACTAAACTAAATGAAAACTTTAAAATGCTGCCTTGGCAGTTAGCTGAAATAAAATTGTTTTTGTTTGTTTTATGGTTTTAGTTTTAGTTAACGATGATAACCCTGGTTGTGAGATGCTACAACATTGTCATTTTTTATGTTCAGTTTTCCACTATCAGCTGAAAATCAACTTCCATGGAGGAATAAATCAATTAGCAATGGAGCCAGCACTGACAGTCTCACTTTACGGTACCAATGGCGAAGCAGAAGATCTCCAGTTGAACATGTGAGTAGTCAATAATTATATCTTAAAGATGTCTATATAGTGTGCAAACCAGTCAAATTCCGTTTGCTAACTATCTTTACTAACTTCATCAAGCAGACAGGAGAAGATCACCGCCAATAAAACTTACTCATTCCTCGTGGTAACCGAGAAGGACATTGGAGATCTTCTGATGCTGAAGTTTAGGTTGGAAGAGTCCACATCTTCTTTACTCAATCTGCTCTCCTCGTGGTGGTACGGAGATTCTGCAAATTCTGGCGCACAGGTCCATAAAATCAGAGTCAGAGCCGGGGAGACACAAAAGAAGTATGTTTCTAACATTTTTACTAGATATAGTGAACATAAAAAGCTTCAGATTCACATTTCTGAGCCATTTTTGCTCAGTGACATCAATGAATTGGTCTCAAGAAAGTCAGCTCACCTCAAGTTCACACAGGTTTCTTAGGAGAGTAACACCAGGTGTAGTTCATCACACTATGAACTACCGACATTTCGCTACAGAACATAATTTTGAACATATCTACCGTTTTACCATTTTTCACAAACTTTCGTGAAATGTTTTGGTTGAAAAGCTTGCTTCATTTTTCTTTTTAAGTTTTGTTTTTTGATTTCTAAAGCATCGACATTCGCATACTTTTAAGTGCTTCTTCATTCTTCATTTTTTAGGATGGTGTTGTGCTTGAAAGATCCCCAAATGGGAAGTTCAGCTCAGGACGTTGTATTTGTGAAATGCAAGGAGCCATGGAGGTTTTTATCTAAAAGGTGACCATAAATACAATAATTAGGCTGATATCTTTACATTTAATCTGAAACATTTGTAATAACTTTCATTTTGTTTTGTTCCAACACAGGCTCAAACTGAAAAGCTAATTAAAGGATGTACAAGCAATTTTGCTGAAGCACTTCAACAAATGTATTTATGTAGCTGTTATTTATTAAGACTGCAACTGCACTGACTGTACTGTATTGTGTGATATATAATGTGTTGCTATGAATGTGATTCATGCAAATAGATTGTGGACTTTTGTACTAGGGTAAGCCATAAGCTTGAAAAGCATTGAAATGTGATTGTATTAAATAATACTGGATGTGTGTTTGAATGAAGTCACTAGTTAATTAGTCTATCATTATTTGTAATGTGGATGCTTCTGGCTAACAGTAAACACTGTTCAAACATTGTTTTACAATATCGGTTCTGTCTTTAAAATAATTTAGACGTTTTGTACGAAATTATAGTTTTACGTTATTCAGTCATATTTAGCCTACCGTTGTTTGGGCGATTCTTCGCGGGCAAAATCCAGTCTCTTCAATGCAGATCCACGCGACGGCAAAATATTTCCACATGGAGATTTTGAAGTGGTTCGTTCATAAAGTAGTCACGCGAATTTACCGTCTAACCGGACAGAAAGCTGCTTCGTTTGAAAGTTACGTCTGTTTGAGCATTGCTAGACTATTGGGAGTAAGCAATAGACGTTTTAGCCAGCGAACTCTCGCTAAAATTACGACACTTTATACGAATTCCAACAGCTCTTGTCTTGAAGACGTCCGGATAAAATATTATGTAAACTATTAAGAAGGTACTCTAAAACGAGTGTTTTACATTGGTTTACTTTTGACTGAATTATCTGTAAACACGGATTACGTTACCAGGGTACGTTTCCTCGACTTCGACTTACCTAAGCAGGAAGAATACTGCAAAAAATATACTGTAAATTACATTTAATCTGTCTACTGCATCCTACAAACTGCTAAAACATTTTAGATTTTTTTTTTAAGGAATAATATGGTGATGTACATCAATTAAATGAACTGTTCATAACTGTAAATTTGTTTAAAAATCATAATAAATTATATCTTAATGTTTTATGTACCTGAATGCTTTATTTTACTTTTTTCCCATTATTTCTTGGTGCACATATTATTCATTATATACAAATTAACTTTTATTTACAAATGTTACATAATGTCCTATTAAATATAGTTATTGACCTTTTTCATCCCATTTAAGCTTAAATGTCACTTAGTTCTTAGTGCTTATCATAGTAACCCCACCAAGGACAACATGAAGAGATAAAAATCATGAAAGCAAATCCAGCAGCTCAAACAAAGTGGTGTCACGATATCACTCATCATAGCCAAAAGTTTGCGAAACACTAAATTTTATACTTGCTGATAACGCTCTGAACCTGTGATTTCCGGAGGAAACAAATGTGCAGAGACAACCATAAGTAAGCCATTCACAGGTTAATATATACTGTATTTTTATTGTGCCATTCCCAAAAACATGTCATCCATGTTAAACTTACATGAATCTACAGCCATCTGTTGTCATTAACTATGCTGAGATAATCTGGCTTTTTCAAAATTGGAATGTCATGTTCTTGGATTTATTTGAAATAAATATAGGCGACACTGTATGCAAAGTTATTGAGAACAAAGATTTATAGTTGAAAAGCTGGACAGTATTCAATTCTCAAATCAGCAATGGAATTAAAATAACTTTGTAATGACCGATGCTGTGAGACATATGGCTGGAAGAGGCGAAGTAAACTCAAATCATGTTTGGACAGATGCAGTTGACTCTCAGCTGTGCATCTGGACAGCCTTTAATGATCAGTCGGATGTTTTGAACATTCATAAGTTGCCTCAAAAGCAATGTTTTCTTGCTTGCAGGGAGTGTTTTTTGCCAGTTGGAAGGCTCCAAGTGGAGAGATGTTTACCTGTCGTCATCAGTCTCAAGTGGCTGTCCAAAAACACAGATAGTTCCAGCCATTACTGCTGAAATTGCAAGAATACCCAGAAGTATCGCCCACCAATGTGCCTGCAAAAGAGAAGAGAGAAGTTTCAAATAACAGCAAACAGTCACTAAAGTGTTTTTAGCTTGATGTTATGCAGTTAGGGTCGTTTCACACTGGTCCAACAAACCTTCATCCAATCAGCAAGGTCATCAAATTCATCCAATTTCAGGAAAGAATTCTTGAGCCTTGCAATTGGGCCGTCGGCGTCTAGGATTCGGCACACTTTGAACCTGTCGCAGTAGCCTTGGTTTCCAGAGCAGGGCGTCCCAGGAACCAAAGCCACACGTTTCCCATTAAAGTACTGCAGAAGAACTGAAGAAGTGGTGCTTGCACAGGTATTAGGTTTATCTGTGGAGAGAAAATACCAAAGAAGAAAAATACAAGAACGCACACTTTATTGACAGTTTTATGGAGCAGTAATGTCAGCGCCAACAGTTCGTTAAAACAAATGGCTGTTTATGCATGTAATTTATTTGGAGCAGTAAACACGTTCTGTTGAGGCAGAACATTGTGGTTACCTCTCTGCTGGCAGCACATGTGGCACATCTCTGTCCTGTTCTCTCCCGGGCAGTCACATTGCACCATGTCATACAATGCGCAGAGAGACAGGCCACATTCCTGTGATATCAAGCCACAAGACATTGGTTATAGAGGACATCACATTATGTAACAGGATAATAGGCAAAATATACCCAATTTACATGATTACTATGCTCATTAAGCCTGAATGATTCCATGTGTTTAGTTCCAGAACACGTGTTAATCAAAAGAAGTCTCACAAAAGCAATCTTTTTGGTTTCCTCTTTTTTCTTCACACAAATATATATTTTTTATGACAACATGTTTATGACTTCGGCCCAAGAAAAGTGTCTGTTTTCAATTAAACAGAGTTTAGGTCTGAATGGTGTAATCTGCACTGAAACAAACAGATCAGACTTCATCGATGACAAATTGTGAACAGCCATTTCTAAAGACTGCAATCTAAATCAGAATAGTACATAGTCCAAAAATAGCTAGATTGTCCCTGTTGTACATACCCCATTAAAACAGACACGTGTACCATCACTGCATATTGTCATGTCTGGCCTGGCGGCGGGTTCTGGACATACAGCAGAGGAACCGTTGCATACACTTCGGTTGCGACACTCATACTGGCGTTCACACATCACCCCAGCTTCCTTGAAGACACAATGGGAGCTGCAGCACAGACCTTGGCTAGGACTGAGACAGAAACAAGGTAAAGAGTTACCAGTGATCATCTTTAAGAAGGTAGGTTTGGTAGACCTGAAGAACCATAATTGATTCGGGCGTTATTAGGCCCTGTCCCAAATGATGCTCTTGTAGAAGACTTCATTTGCACACTTTCACAAGTCCACAAGACTCTACAGAAGAGGTGTCCAACCTAGCTCCTGGAAGGCTACCTTTTTCTAGAGTTTAGCTCCAACCTGCTCTAGAACACCTGCTGAGATGTTTCAAGTCCTCTTGGTTAGGTGGTTCAGGTATGTTTAACTAAGGTTGGAACTAAGAACTACAGGAAAGCAGTCCTCCAAGAGCAGGACTGGGCACCCTCGCCCTACAGAAGGGAGGTCCAACCCAGTTCCAGGAGGGCCACTTTTCTGGAGAATTTAGCTCAAACATGCTCCAAAACACCTGCTAAGACATTTTAAGTAATCTTGAAGACCTTGATAGGTGGTTCAGGTATATTTACCTAGGGTTGAAGCTGAACTCTTCGGAGGTAGTCCTCCTATACAAGGGGGTCCAAATTAGCTTCCTGCAGAGTTTACCTCCAACTTACCTGCTTTAACGTTTCAAATTATCCTGAAAGTCTAAATTAAGATGGAGAAAAACGATTCATGTAGATGGCAACTCCAGGAGCAGAACTGGATGCTTCTGATGTAAGGTAACCGGTTTGTCATCTAAAGACTCAAAAGGCAGCTCACTAGCATCCCAAGCACCGCCGATATATTATTTTATAACACCATCATTATTGAGGTCTTCACAGCAGTCTACTAACCAACTGCTGATTTGACATTACGTCACCAAGGCATGGACTCGTAGACTGCGAGGGTTGAGGGAGCTATTTGGGACCTTATAGTGAAGAAATTTTATTTGTCCAAAAAGTGATCAGATTGATGCAAACCTGCATTGTTTGTGTGGCTTCAGTCGACATTCAACGCCTGCAGGTTCCTTCGAGCTGTAACAGCATGGATCACTTTCATCATGGCCCACATCACATTCTTCCCCATCTTCTACAATGCGGTTTCCACAAATGGGCTGCTCACTAACTGACAAGACATAACAGGTACACCTTCAGCCAGTTACATTTACCTCACACCCTGATCAGCAATGGAGATAAGGCTCATTGTAGGATAGATTTAAGACCGAGATAAGCTAATGTTCATTAGCATATCTATCCCATCCGAGAATCTGCTCAGGCGTCTTACCTACAAAGCATTTGTCCTTCTTGACCTTCAGAATGTGACTCATGTGCTGCAGGCTGCAGGGGGAGAACTTGTCGCTGTTCTCCTCAATCCTGTTGGAGGCTTGAGGGAACATCAAGAACCTGCCTTTGCCACCCGTGATCTCCAGGCCTCCACAGTCCAAACCCTCATCGTGCTGCCACAGAATATACGGCGCATGAAGTAAAATGTAGATTGGGAGTCTCCGACTATTAGTTAGATGGTGTTCTCCATTAGGGACCAACAGTTGCAACAACGATTGTACAAGCATTCATTTTTAATACTATATAGTTGCTGGCCCAAGTAATGTACTTGGTGCTGTTAACTAATGTCTATACTTCCATGTCTAGGAAGTAGAACCAGGGATACAAATTATGCACACTATAGTGTTGTGTTGCTTTTCATTCACAGAAACTCTGCAGCACATTGAAGGCTCCAGAATGAAATGAGATAAGTGGGCCAAAGGCCACTGGCCCCTTTCCCAGGCCTCAGCATAAATCACAGGTGATGTGGATCCTCAGATCTGCATCCCAAATTCAGTCTGGAAACAATGAGCCATGCTCGTCAGCCCTTTCGCCATCAAATGTGACTTAACATGTAAAGGGTAGGTGGACAAGTGGAGCAGAGCAGAACTAATTTGCCAAAGAGCCCTAGTAAGCTACAACTGGAAAAGGTCACCAATCACTGAAAGGTATCTGGACATGCAGCAAGGCCATCATGCTCTATAGCGTGACATGTTACACCAAAGCATGCAATCAAACAAAAATAAGCCAGCATTTGACAACAGCGTAGCAGCATGCATTTTCAAAACAAATGACGCCAGTCGAGACTGCAGGCATATTTATATTGCAAACCCAGTGTTAATCATTCATGCGTCTGTCATTTGTTGGGTTTAACCATTAGTTGAACCGACAGGTTTGTCTGTTAAAGGGGTCAGACTTACGGGGGCTCCAAGACTATGACCCAACTCATGGGCAAAGGTCAGGTGCACATGTTTGGGAGAAAGGTGGTAGCCGTAGTTCTGAAGAGTGATTAGACCTGTGTTATGGCTGTAATTGCGACCACTCTTCAAAATCATTTCAGAGCAGATTCCTCCCCAGTTATCTAAGGATCAGAGAAGAGAGAACACATCAGGACATTTCTCTTGAGTTTGAAATCACGTTTTAACACAACAAACTCTAAGCTCCCTTGGCTATATGTCAAGGTACTACCGAATCTCCTGGAAATGGATGTCAGTTGGCCAAACTATCTCATGCCATGAGTTACATACTGTAGAGAAGAAGAAGAACCCCTAGCAGAGTTGTTTATTTCTTTTTTCATAAGAGCTCCCCTTTGATTCAAGCATATATAATGCCAACAGACAATTTTACTGCTGATCACAAACAGCTGGTCTTTTTTCGCACAGCACTAACTAATTACATCATTGCAGACTAAAGTCTGCTGGTGGGTGGTAAGAGGGGTTAGGACTTGTAGCTGGTCAAGACCAGCCTGTCCATCAAAGTCCTGGATTCTTTTAAACAAGGCTGTGAACTTTTAGTTCAGCTAAATCAAAGGTCAGGCTTATGGCTCCTCAGATGTTGTGAGATTTGTGTTCAGACCCAAAACATCGAGAACCCATTCACGTTTTTTTATGCCTGTCTGTGGGAAATTTATAAGAACCATTCACTGAGGTTGGATAAACTGGCTCACATAAAACATATGTGAACTGTGGGTTTATGGAGGCTTTATGGTTATCATCTGTCTCTCATTTAGGGCTCTCATCATCACATGAGGACTAGGTCTTCATTTTTGCAATTGCTGAGTCATGCGTCACTGTGGGGCTTTGCAAATAATCATAAACACAGAAAGTTTCAAAAGCAAATGTCTAAGAAATATTCTACGCTTCGAAATTTTAAGGTCTTGCAGACCAGCCAATAATGCTACTAGAAGGACAATGGTGTTGTCCTGACAAACACATTAAAATAACTATGTGAGCAATATTCAATTAGACAATGGAATATAAATGCATTGCATGGCCGAGCTTACTCATTCCGACTGACTAGGAAGAGAGCCAAATGAAATGAAGGTGAACCGTTTACTCCGGCTTACTCTAGGTCAGAGGCATCTTTACAGAACGTTGAGCTCTTTCCACAACATGCAAGGTGCCTCAGGGACTTTGTTGCCTTTCACAGTTACTATATCAGGCTCTTTTTCCACTAGACTCGCTTGGAGCCATTTTTGTCACAAGGTTTTTTTAAGGCATGAGGCTGTTGATTTGCACCACAGCACTGTCATGTGAGAGCACCTGTCATGATTGTTCAAAACAATTAGTAAAAAGTCCAAACCAAGCACAATAGTGAAGATTAAGGAAGTATTTAAGAGAAAGGAAAGTAAACAGGACTTAAAATCCAAGGGTTATATATTTAGACCATAGCTTCTGTATGGGTTTATTGTGCCTGGTCAATAGAGTGCTTAGGTGATGACATTTTTGTGGGCCAAACCAGAAGTTTGCATCACCCTGGTTGCCTGGTCCCCAAATTATTTTTCTGTTGGCTTTTGGATTACTGGATAGAATAAGCTCTGTGGCCAACAAAAGTTTATGATTCTCAAGGTTTGTCACATTTAGGTGCCAAAAAAACTCTGGGTTCAAATTCGTTGAACAGTAAACACTCGCATTTGCCATGTTTACCAATATAAAGCTGCTTGGTTTGAAAATGACCTCTAAGTAAACGTTCATGCATCGCTATACTACTGACAATTCTCATCAACGACTAATAACGAAACGTTGTGCTTTTGTAAAATAATGAAAGCAAACAGGATGCGCTTTTTGCCATCTGTGAACTTGAGCACGAAACTTAGAAACTCCACAGAGATGTGAAAAATATTTCCATAGAGAATGAAATGTCTACTTTTAAATGGACCAATTCAAATAGAAAACAAATATTCTCAGATTATGTAATCTGTATGACACACGCATACAGGTGCATCCACTACTGTGGAAATGATGAGTTAGTGTCGCCAACTTCATCTCTTAAGCCGAAAAACAAAGAAAGTTAGTTTATTAATAAATTACGAAAATGTTAATGCAGTCTGCCGGTGTGCTGTGGCAAGCTTCTTTTTTTTTTGCATCCACTTAAGCACTTCTTAGTTTATGTAGGCAATTAAATGCTCATTATTATGATTTATATGGCTTATTAATAAACGTGCGACTAATAGTCGACTAACGCTTAAAATGAACGACTACTAGTCGACCAGAAAAATCTTTAGTCGAGGGCAGCCCTAGAAATTTAGCAGTGTTGCTAATGTGACCTCACCATTGCGTGTTTTATTCATGACTAATCTTCACAAGTGAACGCTTTCACAAATTTTGAAACCTAAATACAATTGCCAGTAGTAAAAAGTGAAATGTAGGATACAAACAAACTGCACTACAGTCACACGATTTCAACGTTACTATCAAGCTTTCGACAATTTATTGACTTCAGTATAATAGAAGAGTAAGTGTGCAAATGCCAACTCATTCATGGGTTTTGGCCTACAAAAATAACGATTTTATTAAACAATAATAACACCTTGAATGTGGTAATTACACTGCTGTCTATACAGGGTCAGAAAGCTCTCGGATTTCATCAAAAAAAAAAAAAATCTTAATCTTAATTTGTGTTCTGACAGGTTTGAAACGACATGAGGGCGTTTAATTAATGACAGAATTTTCATTCTGGAGTGAACTAACCTTTTAAAATACTACAACCACCACCCACCTAAAAAAAAAAAAAAAAAAAAAAAAAAACTGACCTCTCCACAACACCCCAAGCTGCTAAAGCAGGGTAGTGTGTCTTTGTTGGGTAAGTATGATTGACAGAAAGCCCTCACAACCCCTTCAGCCTGCTTCGCTGTGGAATAAATGAGTGACAACAAGTCCAGTCAACACAAGGCCAAAACACTTTAGGCTGTTGTAGGACTTGCAGATGTCTCGGTTAAACTTTCCAGGGCCAAACTGTAAGATGTTGGTGCTAGCATCCATCAAGTTTCTTGACATGTTTGAGTGCTAAAGCACTAAAAAGTCACATCAAAGTTATTGCTGCTTTTATGTTTGTCCAAAAAAGCCCTCAATTGCACATAAGGCCCATCCCATATGGAACTGAACGCAACTTGATACTAAATTTGCATGGTGGTTAAATGCTAATGCGCGTGAAGGAACGCGTGTCTAATGAAATCTCCTCACGTGAGGGTTTCGCCATGGAGGCAAATGCGGAAAAAGGAATGCGGTTATCCCAGTTTTTGTGGTGGGGGCAGAGGTCGAACATGCATAGCTCTCTGGTCACATGTGAGCACTGCTGTGAACTCACACCCCCATTCTCAGCCAATCACAGCGGGCGCTGCGGTCAATCCCATGGCAACATTGTAGGATCTCAGCTGGTGGCCTGCACCTCCAGCCGCAACAATAATAATCAACACAATGACTGCTCAGTTTGCTGGCCGTGTGAGATCCCAGTGACATTCAGATACTGTAACCGGATTGAGGCCAGTGTACAGTTACAAAGCACTACCTCTGTGAAAACTGACAGATCTGAGATCATTAAGGGTCAAAATGTAAAGAATGTGTTGCTAGATGAGTGAATTTCCCTGTTGAAAACTGGATCAGTGGTATGATGGTTAGCTCGGTTGGATTGCACCAGATCCATTTGTAAGGTCTTCTTTCTTAAGTTGGGACTGTAAATTGTCCTGGTGTCCCCAGTGGGCTTCTTAACTAACTAGCTTAACCAGCAAGAGTTCAGTGGTCAGGCTGGACCATTCTGCTTGACTTCTTGACTATGTTAGTCCTATAGCTAGACCAGTTTGAACTATGCACATTCCTGGTTATTTCAGCCAGGTAGGGGAATGAATTGATCAATAAAGGCAGATGTCGTCCCATTCATAACATTCAGGATGTTGCAGATGTCCAGATTAAAAGGGAGCGACAGCTAAGGTCATGTCCTGTCATGCAGAGGAAGTTGCTAATGTGGAATCCAGCATTCATTGTGTTGCGAAGAGGAATGTTAATTACGAGGTCAGCTTAGTTGCGGTACTGCAAACAATGTACTAACAACATGTTTACTGCTTTGGTTAAAACAAACAAACAAACAAACAAAAAAACATCATAATGGTATTATACTTTAAGTTTAAAAACAAAAAAGTAGAGTAGTTCTCAAATTAATAATGACAATATTTATTGTTTGATTTAATTTAATTAAATTTTTTATTTTAATTAAATTTTTTTAACAGTACATTTATTTTGGTAGTCAATTAATAAAATGAAATAACAGGAATTGTTTAATTAATTAATTAAATTTGATTACATGTCAAAAGATTTATTAAATTGTTTAAAAAAAATATTAAATTGCCTTCATTTGTTTACTATAGTTTTTGATAATAAAATTATATTACATCATTAATTCTGAAAAATTAATTTCAAATATTAAATTGTAAAAGTTTTATGAATTTAATCGATTGGAAATGCATTCAGATCATTAAAATGGTATCTTGAAAAATTAAACTGGAAAACACGTTAAACAGGATGTGAAAAAATAAAACAGATTTTATAGTGCTCAAAAATCATGATTTCAATGAATTAGATAAGCTTTTATATTACTAAAACATAATTTAACCATTGAAACAAAATCTATACAAATTTATATTAATTTATAAACATTTTATAGTGCCATAAAAAAAAAAAAGAGTTTTAATAAACTTTAACTTTAATAAACTAATAAAATATAATAAACTGCTTTTTTTATTATTTCATGATTTAAATGAATAAGATATGGTTTTATATTACTAAAATACAATTGATCCATTTAAACAGAATCTTGAAAAAAATGTAATCTGAAAAATAATTACAAAAATAAAAATAATCATTATAGTGCCATAATTGTTTTTTTTTTTCTATTTGCATTTAATAAACTGATGTTTAATTATTTAAAATGTCATGATTTTGAATAATTAGATATTCTGTTGTATTACTAAAACATAAATTTAACCATTTAAACAGAATTTTGAAAAAAAAAATAAATAAATAAATAAATAAATAATAATAATAATAAAAATAATAATGATGATATTGGAAAAAAATAAGTGTTATTTTGAAAAATTAAAATGAAATTTGGGATAAAAAATAAAACAGATTTTATAAGGCCCTTAACGTCTTTGCATTATACTGTTTTTTTTGTTTTACTCACAAATAGAATAATTTTAAGTCTTGTCCACTTGCATCTCAAAACTCGAACAGCACATGCAATTTGAATTACACATTTCCAGGAAGGCTGTTTCTCTGAATTGTACATGAGAGCACATTCTTTCCAAGAAGTACTTCCCAAAGACCACCACTCCACACCCAGACCCCCACCATTCACACTACAATTTTTCAATAGGGTGTCTAGGCTTTGAGTGATGTTATCAGATGGCTTTGCTTCAATATGTCGCGTCAAGCACAACTGTGGATAGAGGTCACATACCAAAGGCCTAAATGATGCATAAGCCTGGTCGGCCACCATTGAGTATAATAATATTCCTCCACGTGACATTTGTTTTGGGCGTCACGGAGGCGGCTTGTGTTACGATCCGTCTAGAGTGGACGGGTTGAAATATTACCTGGTTTTCCTTCCCAGGCCAAACCGAGAACCCCGCTGAAGTCTCTGTTAGTCAGGAGATAAGACAGGCAGTAATCGTTCCAGTTCATCTCCGAAAAAAGACTCAACAGCATCTCAGGCCCAATGTGAGTCTTGCCCAAAGGACTGCTGGGATCTTCCTCAGTGATCACCTGAAATAATTGGCAACCTGTTTTATGTCATTTCAGCCTGTGCATTTAAATCTTTGACATGGATGAAGAATAAGGACTTCATGGTGAGGAATTTCAGTTTTAAGTTAAATAAATCTAAAATTAAGAGGCAAAAAAAAAAAAAAAAAAAAAAAAAAATAATAATAATAATAATAATAATAATAATAATAATAATAATAATAATAATTATAATTTATATATATATATATATATATATATATAAAATGGAAACTAAATAAATTTTCTGAAATTAGTTAAAATCAAGAGCCAAAAAAACTAATTACAATATCAAAAACAATAAATAATCAATAAATAAAAGTTAAATAATAAATAAAATAATAATAAATAAATAAATTCTTAAAAACAAGAAAATAAATAATTTTAAGCTATCTGAAGTTAAAAAGGAATGAATAAATATAAAAAAATATAATTCCAGGAAACTAAATAAATATTATGAAATTAGTTAAAATCAAGAGCCAAATAAATAAATTAAAAACAAAATAGAACAAAGGGTCAATAAACAAAGTTTAGAGGCAAAAAGAAAATTAAAAACAAGAAACATTAAGTTATCTGAAGATAAAAGGAAATAAATAAATAAATATATAAATAAATAAATAAATACTAAAAAAAAGACCAGAAAAAAAAAAAATAATAATAATAATAATATGATGATGAAATTAGTTAAAATCAAGAGACAAAAATAAATAAATAAATAAATAAATTTAAAAAAAAAGGCTCAAAGTTCAGAGGCAAAAAATAAAGTACTTAAAAGCAAGAAAATAAACATTTTTAAGTTATCTGCAATTAAGATGCAATTAATAAATACAAAAAAAACTAAATAAATAAAACTAAATAAATATTATGAAATTAGTTAAAACCGAGACAAAAAGTAAATAAATAAACAATATTTACAAAACAAAAAAGGGTCAATACAGTTTAGAATTTAAATAAATAAATAAATACTTAAAAAAAAAAAAATACAATTAAAGTTATCTGAAGTTAGAAAGGAAATAAATAAACAAAAATAAAAAACACAGAAAACTAAATAAATATTATGCAATTTGTTAAAATCAAGAGACAATAAATAATTAAATAAATAAATAAATAAACAAACAATATAAAAACACAAAACCCCAAAAGGGTCAATAAACAAAGTTTAGAAGCAAATAAATAAATACTTAAAAACAACAAAATAAATATTTTTAAGTTGCCTAAAGTTAAGAGGCAATTAAAAATAATAATAATAATAAAAATAAACATGAAATGATCTAAAGTTGAGAGGCCATGAATAAATAAATATTACAGATTAATCTAAAGTTAAGCAGCAATAAATAAATATTAAAACAAAACAAACAGACAGACAAACAAATAAAGCAATTAAAAGGCAATAAATACTTACAATTAACAGAAAAATGCATAAATATAAATGAATTATTTAAAATTTAAGCCATTAAATTAAACAACAAATGGGTAAATTACCCATTTAGCTACAGTTAGAGGCAATAAATAAATACTAAAATAAAACAGAATATATATATATATATATATATATATATATACACAATATATATATATACAATATATATAGATGTAATTATTTTGTTTAAACCTGGACCAAAAAAAGGACCTTACGGTTAGGAATTTCAATTTGAAGTTGACCAGCTCTATGCCGTCAAATTCGGCTTTGTCGTAAATGTCGTTTACTGCTTTCATGTAGAAGGCGACCTGCAAAACACATTGGTGCATTAAGTTTATTATTAACTGATTATTCACCTTCTCTTGACACTTTATTAGACAGAAATAGTGATGAACTGACAGACAGAAGAACAGACAGACAGATTCATTTTGCCACAGTAATCTTGTCATATTATTTGATCAATTGAGACACTGTTCCTCAGTTTCAGTTGCAACAGTGAATCCTCCAGGGAGTCTCTTGCCCCAGTCACTGTCAGTGGATTGAGGCACATTTTGCCTCTGAGGGAATGAAAGCACTCTGGGGTAAAAGTGTCTGGTAAGGAGTATTAGTGACAATCTGGCCTCTGTTCCTTACAATGAGCCAGCCAAGACCAACATATTGGCACACAGCACTGGGTAAATATGGTAATGTGGAATAACACTGTGGCATGGTGCACAGCCAGAGTACCTACACCCAATTACACAAACACTTCTGATTCTGTAAAAAATAAAGAAATGAATAAACACATATATACATACTTAAAAATAATTCACATCTTAAAATATTACAGTGTAAACAAATGTATATACATTATGATTATTTTATTATCATTTGATATTTACATTAATATGCATTATTATCATCGGCAACAAAAAATGTTGGTTTAATAATTTTTTTATGTATATTTGTTCAGTTTATTATGGTAGCCCGTTTCAGCCACTTAATAAAAATACAAAAGGTAATTGCAACTTTTTATCTTGCTATTCTGACTTTTTTTTTCTCAGAATTGCATGATATATACTTAGAAATAAAGTCAGGGGAAAAAAAGACTTTTCCCAGAATTGCGAGTTTATTTCTCGCAATTGTGAGATATAAAGACAGAATTGTGAGTTTACATCCCCCAATTGCGAGAAAGAATCAGAACTGCGAGATACAAACTAACAATTCGGAAAAATTCTGACTTGTAGTATCTCGCAATGTTGACTTTATAACTCACAATTGTGAATTTATATCTCGTAAATCTGAGAAAAAAAGTAGAACTGTGAGTTCATCTCACAATTGCGAGAAAAAAAGAAGTCAGAATGGCGAGTTTACATTGCGATTCTGAGAAAGAAAAAAAAGTCAAAATCATAAGTTTATATCCCCTAATCACGAGATACAAACTAACAATTCTAAGAAAGTCTGACTTTATATCTTGAAATTTTGACTTTATAACTCACAATTGTGAGTATATATCTCAGAATTCTGAGAAAAAAAAAAAAAAAAAGTAGAATTGCGAGTTTCTCGCAATTGCAAGAAAAAAGTAAGAATTTAGTTTATATCCCCCAATTGCAAGATAAAGGAAATAAAAATAAAATAATAATAAAATAATAATAATATTATTAACAATATTATGAAATTTTATTTTATTATACAAAAAAATTGTCATTTTTACTCCTCTCAAAAAAGTCTTACTTATTATTAATGTTTAGTAATAATATAATAAATTGTATCATTAATATTCTAAATATAATATATAATATTATATTGACTAATTGTTAATATTCTAAATATATATATATATATTTATATATATATATATATATATATATATATATATATATATATATATATATATATATATATACACACACACACACACATACATACACACATATCTTTTAGTTTTATACTTTATAAAATTATATAATAAAAAAATTAAAAGTTTCATCATTTTAATACTTTAATTTTATTTTTTTATTTTAATATCTTTGTTTATTATATATGTTTTTTTAAGAAAAAAGTATTTTTTAATGCTTTTAACTTGCAAGAATGCATTAATCCGCCAAAAAACGATGGTACAGACATTTAAAATTTTACAAAAGATTTATATATAAAAAAAAAAAAAAGAAGTTGCTCTTTCTATTTATTCTATTGAAAAAAAATCATGAAAAAAAATTATCACAGTTTCTAGAAAAAATATCAAGCAGCACAACTCTTTTCGACATTAACAACAAGAAGATGTTTCTTGAACTTAAAATCAGCATATTTGAATGACTCATAAAGGATCAGACACGAAAGACTGGAGTAATAACGCTGAAAATTCAGCTTTACCATCACAGGAACAGATTGCATTAAAATGAAAATAGAAGTTTCAAGTTGTAATAATGTTTTGCAATATTACTGTTTTACTTTATTTTCAATTGCAGCAAGAGACTACTTTTAAAAACATAAAAAAATAAAATAAAAATAAAAAATCTTAAGAATACCAAACTTTTGAAAGGTAGTATTTTTAATAATTAGAAATACTTAATTATTAATAGCAAGCAAGTACTGATCATTCTTGTTGGGCACAAACATGTGGAACAAAATTATGTACTTAGTAACAGTTTTGTCCAGCTCAGAAACCAGCTAAATAAAGAGCCATCATCATTTAATGGGTGTTTTTCAGTTATTCTTTTTGCAGAAACATTGCTTTTCAAGAATCTTGTACATGTAGTGATTTGCTAAAACAATCACCAGCTGTGGAAAGTAAAGCAAAAACATTGCGTAACCGTCAAAAATAATACGCAGACAATGGGAACTACCCCCCTAAAGTAAAGCCTCAGTGACCTCAGCTGTAAGGCAGGCGGTCCAGCCCCCAAAACACACCAATCTGGAAAACTCGTCAGGTAAAAGATAACAAGTGGTTACTTTAACTTGTGGAAATTCTGTCTTTTATCTTCAGCATACAAACATTGCGTAACATTAAGTTGTACCAAAGCAGCTTAAAAACCTTTGTTTTTCACAGCCAAAGTAAAAAAAACTTGGCTTTGGTCCATTGGTGACATACAACCCCACCATTTCGCAGAAGTCTCCAGTGGGATCAAGGAAGGAACATGCTGTGAATCCCACTTTGTGGAGACTGTGCATTGAAGGGGGGCCAAACTTTACACTCCACAGGAAAAACATGCATGTGTGTTTATCAGCCTGTTGATTGAATGAATGAATCTTTTGAGTACTAGATCTTGAGAACTCACCTGAGCCACAACAGCTTCGACACTCCCGAAGCGTTTGTAGAAGCGGTGGTCTGCATGGAGGTGCAGAAGACAGCTGGTTTTGGACTGGTCGACCTTCCGCTTTGACCTGGACAGTGGTATCTGGCGTGGGTCACAAGATGGAGAGGAATTCACAACCTTGAGAAGGCGTCAAGGGAAAACTTAGGGAAAAGCTCACATCTGGTTTTTCAATGCTGCCACCGAACAAGTGGAAATGAGGTGTTGTAGTAAATAGGAGCTTAAAATAAAATGCTAGCATGTTATCTGATTTAAAGACACGGCAGGTTGTCCCATGCACCCAAATTGGGTAAATGGCTTTAACCCACCCAGGACCTTCAAACAATAGATAGATTGGACAGATAGGATTTTTAATTTCCATGCAGCAGGTCGCCTCCTAAAAACAGGACAAGGGGATAGGGCAAAACAATTAAAGAGTGACACTGCAAAGCATTGATGTAATGTCAGCCATCTTCATGTGTAAACTTTTAAAAAGCTCTGAACATCTGATTTCGAAATCATTTCCATATTTAGTGTACGTTTTAAAGAAATTATTTGGGTTTGTAAGGACACACTGTGCAGGGCTAAACTGGAAATGAGGTGAAGTCATGTCTGACCTCTCGGTGGTTTTGGATAAGATGCTGCAGCCTTTTGGCACCACAGAAGCCAGCGTGAGCCTTTTTCAAGGGAGTGCTGTCTGTTGGGAAAAAAACAGAAAAACAAAACAAATTAAATGGTTATAATATGGGAGTCGACTACTGAGAAGATGTAAACAAGGGGTAAAAATGTTGTAATTAACAGTGCTGTTAATGTTAACTAAAACTAAAACTTTTAAAACTATTAAAAATCATTTTAATTTATTAAAATAAAGCTGAAATTAAAAGTTGCATTAGCAACTA
Source organism: Cirrhinus mrigala (assembly GCA_036247105.1). Classification (NCBI taxonomy): domain Eukaryota; kingdom Metazoa; phylum Chordata; class Actinopteri; order Cypriniformes; family Cyprinidae; genus Cirrhinus; species Cirrhinus mrigala. The sequence continues at coordinate 23,484,204 of CM070028.1, read as the reverse complement.
AGCTAAATAAGTTTAAGTATTAAAATTACTAAAACTACAATAAAAATTTAAACAAACAAAAAAAAAAAATTATATAGTATACAAGTAATACACTAAAATATGCGATATTGATACCAGGGTTCAAGCACTTTAAGGCACATAAGCCCATATGAAGAAAAAAAAAAAAAAAAACCTTTTTTGGCAAATCCAGGTAATTTACCATAGAAATATTATGCTTTTTAACATTTATGACTGTTATAGCGCCAGCTGTGGTCTGATCTCCTTACAACTTTGCATGCTTGTTTAGAATCACCTGTCGCATGTGCTCACCAGGATTTGTGAAGTTTTGAGTTTTCCTTTAAGCTTTATAGGATTTGGGGTAAATTTGGACAGGCCCCTTTTCTAAACTATCCCATTATAGCTTCCCAAACGGCAAATTTCAACAAGCTTTTTGATAATTATTGACCTGGAGAGTGCAGAGAATTTTGTAGTGCAGTGATTTTTTTTCCCTAGATTTAGCTAAAACCTAGGAGTAGTTCACAAAAGTAGGTTTTTTACATCTTCTCAGTCATTTGAAAAAACAATTTCATTGACAGCAGTAGTTCTAGAGGCAAAGTTGTCCAGAATGAGGAGTTCTATCATACAATATTGTGTGTATGTGCGAAAAAAACAAACCAAAACAAAAAAAAAAAAAAAATTGAAAAATGCGATATTGGCCCCCCCTGAGTTTTATTCCGATCAACCTCTGTTAACGTTGTCTAATAGGTGCCATGTTGTTTTGAGATAAGCAAATGTCCTTGTAGACACTTGTGGCACTTCAGACCAAGACCGTGCACAGCGGTTTTCATGTTCATAGGACAAATGCTTGCGCAGTTATAGCCATTTTTGTTTTTTCCCCCCTTATAGCGCCACTAAGTGGCCAAGCATTTTTTCCCCTGTAACCTCAGATTGAGCTCTTACATAAGTGTTTTGACTTTGGCGAAGATATCTCATTCCGTTCAGGAGTTATAGGCATTTTACTAAAAGTAGCCCTGCCCTTTTGAACGTTTTGGCATCCCTTCGCAACGGTGAGTCAAAAGTTCAACTTTTTTTTGATAATTATTGATATTCACTCTACAGAAAATCGTTCTGTACTGGTTTAGCTCTGATCAGGCAGAAAACCTAGCTCCCAAAAGGGATGATTTTCAAAGAATCCAAAATACCTGAAATTTTGCCAGGCTCATGATCGAATCGGAGGCATGAGTCAAGGATTCCAACGACATAAGACACTTGAGCCTGCGACTGACGGTTAAGGAGTTATGAGCGATTTTGTACTTTTGATCTCCGTAATGTCCCCATCAAGCCAACTGGGGTGAGCCTTGGTGATGTTGTCGATAATGTGAGTACTACCATCCCTCCAAGTTTCGAGTCTCTACGACTTACGGTTTGGTCTGTATGATCTGTTTTACGTGGAGATTGCTGATCCTTGGCCATTCTAACAAATACAATAGAGTTTTGGCGCTACGTGCTTAAACCCCTTAAAATGCTGGTAATTAATCCGAATGTTGTTATGATAAGAAAATAGAAGCATGCAAAAATTATAATGGTTACCACCATCCTAAAGCTCTGCCAAAGAGATTCGTCGTAGAAAAAAAAAAAAGCTTTTCTCTATAAATGTTTCATATATTTTTATAACTAAATAGGCCTCATTCAGGAAACACAGAACAAATAAAACACGTAAATCTCTCACAAATCGTAGCATTTATGCAAGAATGGTTTTATGAACTGTTTGCACAATTAAAAAAAAAAAAAAAAAAAAAAAATCGCTCTGTTTGTGGTTCATGACTGAGGCCAAATACAATCTTATTAATGTCCTGTGTAATAAAAGACTAGATGACATGCAGACATTCTGACAAAGAAAGATTGCAAAAATCTTTGTACAGTCTTGAAATTATGGATTTGTTGCAAAACCGACATGCTTGCTCAAGTGGGACTTGGGCGATTGTATCGTTTATGACCTCTGTCGAAAAACCTCACTGTAACTTCATTTATAACTGTACTAAACGTTGGTAGATTTGACACTAACTTGTGCCTCATAAATGAAAGGAAAGCACTTTTACATTTTTACTTATTTTTTCAATTGCCTTCTTTTAGGAAAGAAAAAAAAAAAAAAAAAAAAGAGTGGGCTTGGACCATGCAAAAGTCATTGCCACAGTGCCAAAGTGTTGTGGGTGGGGTATCTTGAATTTCTCAGTGCTTCAAAAGCCTTTCAAGAAATAAAAACACATTGATCATGTTTTTATATTATGATTCTTAAAGAATAACTTAAAACATTCTCATGGACAGTTCAATCAACTACAAAAAAAAAAAAAACCCAACCAGACATAACATAGGCAGTATGACCTTAAAACAAAATCCCTCTCAGACTTCAATGAGAAGGTTTTACACTATGAATTCACATTCAGGAAGGTCTCAAGAACGACACAAATCAGATTAAACATTAATTTGAGGCAAAAAAACAAGCTCATGCAAAGTCAGGTGGTTGACATCCACAACTGCCTGGTTAAGTTTTACCTACATTGTAAAATGACTGGGAGTTTAGCTTAAAGTTGAGACTAACTAGAGAAGCAATGTGATTGGATCACACCATCCTGGTGTGCAAGAACCAACCAATGAGAATCCTTCAATGTAAATAAGATGGACAGCAAGGTCCCACCACTGATTTCAGATCATTCTTTGGAACATGATCACAGTTTCTATAAACAAAAAGGCTGGAAGAGTCGTTCCTAGATCGGTGAGTTTGAGTAGAGAGATGGAGCATGTGAGAGGAAAGGGTAAATGTCAGGCTTTGACCCACTGATGAAATTACTTCCAGACTTTGGCTTCATCCTGCGTGCATCTCTTTCAAGTAGTTGTGCATGCGGAGACCAGGGCAGAAAGGTTTTGGGAGTTGTTTAAGAAAAAATATGCCTGTATTTATCGAGAAACAATCCACACTGGAGGGGAGCGGAAATTAAAATGAATGTTTATCCAAAAATACTTGGCAGAATCAAAGACTAACCTGGAACAGATCTTGTTTTTTTTTTGTTTTTTTTTAATCCAACCAGCACCAATTTATTTAATTACATTTACGTCATTGAATTATATAGTACAATTTTCTGGAAATCAAAACACAAGCATTAAGATACGACAGTGAATTGACGATGAAATTCAAACTTGCTAAACTGTCCTGTGTTCATTTCTATGTTTTTCATGCGGTCGGCTCTGATTAGCTATTTCCTTTATCCAGCCAGCTGCAGTGAAACCTAATCAAAGCTGCTCCTCTTCCTGTTAGTTTTAACTTCCAGATGGCAAACAAACCACAGCATTGTCCAAAAATGGGATGAGTATAAATAACAGATCTGATTTGTACAATAAGGTTTAATCATCAAGCGACTTAAACAGGAAATCCGTTACTTAAAATTGCTGCAAATTAAGACACTGTTTAAAAAAATAAATAAAATGAAATTGTGCCCATGTTTTACACATTTTTTAAGTATTTTTGGATGCAACTTTGGTTTTACATACATATGCATTTTATATATATATATATATATATAATTTTTCCCACTGAATCAAAAAAAAAATATATATATATAAATATTTTATATTGTTATATAAACTCACTATTCTGACTTTTTTTCTCAGAATTGTGAGACAAAAACACAATTCCGACAATTTTTTTTCTCGCAATTGTGACTTTTCTCAAAATTGCCTGATATAAACTTGCAAATTCGAGTTATGAAGTCAAAATTGCTAGATAAAAACTTACAATTCTGACATTTTTTCCTGCAAATGATAGTTTGCATGAGACTCACAATTGCAAGTTAGAAAATCCAATTTTAAGGGGAAAAAAAGACTAATATGTTCTTATTAGATTATAATATTAGATTTATTTGGGTAATACATGAGGTCCTATCCATTTTCTGTAATTTTACTAAAAAATGTAAAAATGTAAACTACCATATAATTTATGATAAAAAAATACTATACATGTAGTTTTATTGCAAAAATTATTAAAAGGTTAAACAGATATCGAAGCCCATTTCCACCACTGAATAAAAAGTAAAAAAGGTTATTCTCGCATTTCTGACTTTTTTCTCAGAATTGCGTAATATAAACTCACAACTGCGTGTTATAAATTCAAATTTGCAAGACATAAACTCACAATTGTGAGAAACGAACTCGCAACTCTAAGAAATAAAGTCAGAATTGTGAGATACAAACAAAAAGATTAATTATAGAAAATTTGTAAGATTACACACTATATACATACATATATATATATATATATATATATATATATATATATATATGAATGAATTAAATGAATGAATAACAAGCCTCTGCATCCATGGGAAATACTCTAAAGTAACCTTGAAACCACATGGGTATGGTGTGACTTAAACCATGAGATCACATGACCACCAATTTCCACAGACTATACATACACTTGTCTCTCTGCCAATGTTTACCTCCTGCTATACAAAGACAAGAACACGTGTCTTTCTACGACCCCAGCTAAAGAGCTGCACAGACGCAAATGTAAATCCCAGAAGTCACGTCAAAACAGTTCAGGGTACAAAAGTCTGAGAAAACTAGTCAAAATGCACTTATTTTGCATTCTTGTAAAATATAATATTGAGCATCTTCATCTGAAGCAAATCCAAACATTTGTACTAAAGAGTTAGCATGATCAATGTCAAAAACATCCATAAAAGAGACAAAAGACTATATCCATTACACACTGCGAAAATCTCATTCTGTTACTTTACAGTGCATGACATATCTTTAATCCTCTCTTGACTGGCTACTTAAAGCAATCATTTCCATGTCAGTTGACAAAGGGGAAAACATTATTAGGATTTTAAAATGGCTTGGCTGAACAAATTAAATGCATTACAGTCATAATCAGCCTTCTCTATCACATTCAACACTGTAGTTTGAGATACAAATAGCCTAATTTGTGAGATTTATATTTCTGTTCTTTGAACAATCAATATAATGTGTAACACGTGTGGCTCTCCTGCATGCAACTTCTATAGCGCTCATATTAACACGACAAAGAACTTTAAAAACTTTTAAAAAGTAAATATGATAGTTTAATTCCAAAAGTACCTTTTTTTGTTTGTTTGTTTTTGTTGCTAGAGCATTTTAATTACATCTTTAACCAATGTTTTCCTCAAGAAATAAGTAAAATGGCAAAAAATGTTTTAAATTACTACAATTTTTAAAGCTAAAACTACAAAAATGGTATTTTGTTAATTAGAATTTGTAACTTTTTCTCCAATAAAAATAACAAAAATGTACAAACAAGATCATACGAATTTATATGGTTAGGCTTGGGGTGGACCTTCATGCTTGCCGTTTTTTTTTTTTTTCTAAAAATAGTATGTTTCCATACGAATCACATCGTACAAGTTACAGAAAATCATAAATTCGTAACTACAGGGTTCGAAAACTCTTATTATATCGAACAGCTCTGCTTGCAACATCACCATTAAATTTATCTGGTTTTATGTTTTTTTTTGTTTGTTTTTTTTTTTTTTACTGGAAAATGACAAAATACTGATTAAGAAAATTATTTTTGCAGTGAACACACAAGAAAAGACATGAGAAAGTTCTGTTGTGACTAAAATCACGGCTTTACCTCGGTGAAGAAGGAAATATATTTGAGGTCAAAAGTTTACATACACCTTGCAAAATGTTAATTATTTTACCAAAATAAGAGGGATGCTATTTTTTATTTAGCACTGTCCTGAATAAGATATTTCACACAAAAGATGTTTACATATAGTCCACAAGAGGAAAATGATAGTTGAATTTATAAAAATGCCCCTGTTCTACTGTGTTGTTGCCTGAATGATCAACAGCTGGTTATAAATTTAACATGCATTTTGTATGATCCATCTTATTTTGGTAAAATAATTAACATTTTGCAGATTCTGCAAGGTGTATGTAAACTTTTGACATCAACTGCACATCCTAATAACTTACCCACATCATCCTCATGATAAATGATGGAGTGGTGGCCACTGTTGGAGGTGGTGTATCTGTCAATGGGCTCAACGTAGAATGTCCCATTGGCTGTTGTAATGGAGCCCTCAAACTGACCCTCAAGAACAGACCCTTGACATGAGGATTCATTCTCATCTTTGAGACAAAAAAAGGTTTAATCTTGATTATGTTTGAACAACAAAGTTTACAATGAACGTACAATGAATGCGTTTCAAATCATCCTACCTTCTAGGACTCCAGAGTATATGTGAGAGAGATCCACCATCTTTGTTTCATCTTCTGACTGGACCTTGAAATCTTCCGTGAAGCCATTTGTATCTGGTTTGAGACGCAGGTGGAATTCCCTACAAAAACAGTGATTAATAAAAGATCATATGTACATATAAAAGTATTATGGAATAATACCGATGTCTGGATGCCTTAAAACCATTAAGTACCTTTGAAAAGCGTTGAAGTTTAGATGAAGCTCTGGTTTGTTTGGTTGCGTGTCTCGTCTGATACGCTGGTGCTGTTGGTTTATGAGCTCTCGGTCATAAGACAGGCCTTCATAGTGTTTTATGTACTTGCTAACGTCTTGTAAAGCTTCTAAAAAGTTTTCAAACGAAAGATACTCAGTTAGATGGGAGTCCAGTTCAATTATAAATGTATTTGTCACAAAACTACAGTGATTAAACTATAAAATATAAACCAGGTCGCGGAAACGTGTTGAGTTAACAGATACATTGACCGTTGGACCGCGTATCGCGCACGTAACGCGTTTTAAAGACGCCATTTTAAAATAAAAGTTGTTCGAGCAACTCCAATGGCCAATCAGAAGAAGCCGGGGGCGGGGCAAGAATCGCGTCGTGTTTTCTGTTTAAAAAATTTGCATAACTGGCCTAAAGTTGATTTGCTGGTCTTTTGGTTTGTTTAAAACATTTTTTTTTGTCACACTTTAGCTGATCAAGCTGGGAAACTAGCTAAAAAAAAGCTTAAAAAAAAACATTTTGGGCATACTTTGAGACCAGCTAAGACCACCGAAGGCCAGCGAAACAAATTGCTGGTTTAAGCCTTTTCTCTCAATTGCGTTTACATTAACAACTGTCAGTTGTCAGCAATTTCTGCTATTTACATTTTTTTTTTTTCTAAGCACATCACATGAAATGCATCTCGACACCGTCACATGAGACTACAGTGTTTTGAATGTCTCAAGTCATTGTTGCTATAATAATTGTTGGTCAAAAACAGCTTTATCATTTATCAAATGAAAATCAACTTGCTTATGTTAGCAATAGCACCTCTCCTCCACAAGTCAGTTCAAGGCCGTAGCACAAATGGTGCAGGTCGAGTTACACGCCAAAACAATACTTTGGGGTTTGTTCAAATCCCTAACCCTAAGTATGAACAACAATAGTATTGCCTACTTCAGTAAAACCACTAATTATGATTAAAGTTTTATTTTATCTGAGTAAGAAAGAACATCTGAATTAGCTGCAGGCAAGTTGAGGCAAGCGGGCCAATGGAAGTGGCCAAAAAAACTTCAGTAATCCAGACAAACGTCCTTTCATTGGCCTAAGATAAACCCACCACATGCAAGACCAGACATAACAGCATATCTTACCTGTAACACGTCCTCCAGATAAAATATAAATCAGCAAATAAATTTTGGAAGGACTCAAACGTGTGGCTACCATGTCTTCTTAGCTTAGGTGCTTGAAATCTATTCAGAGTGGAATGTTTTTGGTTTCACATACCTGAACTACATCAACTAGGCATATACAGACTTGTCCTGAAGGAGGACCACAATTTGAAATTAGTTCCTAATCTGTAATGGGAATCTTAAATGAGTTTTGCTCAGGAAAACTTGAGAAACGCCAATGAAATGTTCTGAGGAAAAGGTCCCATACATTCATCTTCTTCCAAGGTTTTTTCTTTTGGGAAACTTCCAGAAATCTCATTGTATTGCTGTCTGCCGGGAAGAACAGAAATTCTCATGGGTGTGTGGTACAGTAATTGAGTTTCCAGGTTTGCTCAGGTTTTCCTCCGAACGGCTTGGTCTACAGTAGAACTTGTGCCAGTTCAAACAACCGGACATCGTTCAGACCTGAAACAATGGACAATAACATTAGGACTGAAGGCAATCAGCAATTCTTGACTAATAGTTTGGATGGGATTGTAGGGGGGCATAAATTTACGCACAATTTCTTGGCACGTTTCAACAGCACGATATATAATGAAAGTTTTATGGCCTCCAGGCTTTCCTAGGAATGAAACTCTGACTCCACCTCCAAAACCTTCAGCCTGGACGTGATTGGCCACTGAAGCACGACCTGATCTAAGTCAGTGACATCATTCAAGACCTCCCTCCCCAGAAGACATCACTTTAGCCAGGGGTTACTTTAGGACATTGAGGAACTGAAACATCATATACCACCCAGGATATCATCTGTTAGGAGTCACTGGAGTGAAACCAAAGATTTCATTGATTTTTATAGGGTTCATTGATCTTTATCAATATTTGGGATGCCCGTTACAAATTCTTGCCCCCACCAAAAGTTACTCTGCAGTGATTTGTATTGAAATATTAAACAACATTCTTTAACAATACCATGGCCAATTTCAAACAAGCAATGCACAACATCCCCTGTAGTTTATTATCATAATGATTAACTGAAAACAGATTCAGGACTGTATCCAGAGGCTCAAAGTTGGGACAACATTTCCCTCTAAGTAATAAAGAAAACTCTGAGGAACATCTGAACCATAAGGAACCAGCAGTGTGATTCAGGATACACCAACATAAAACATTCAGTAAATGGTTTCCTTTGCAATATGGGAACTTGAGGGTTATTAATAGACACATTAGTGATCTAATACTCCAGTGATTAGACTTCCACAATATGCAATCTTTTGCTCTTCTGACATTTAAAAGTCATGTAAAAAGTGTATTTATTTATAACGGTTTATTTTAAAACCACAGTCCTCCTACGCCTTGCAAGTCAGGCTCTGAATAATCAAGATGTATTGAGCAATTGGCTGGAGGATATGATTGTAATGCCATCTGTTTGCTTAGTTTAGCAATGCATCTGAAACTGTAACCAAAAATAGAGATGCCACATATTGTGCACGACTGTCACTTTCACAAAATTAACCTCAAATACTATGCACACTATACATACAGCTTAAGTCAAAAGTTTACATACACCTTGCAGAATCTGCAAAATGTTATTTTACCAAAATAAGAGGGATCATACAAAATGCATGGTATTTTTTATTCACTTGTATGCAACTATTACAGAAGGTTCAAATGCTCAATGATTCCTCAGAAGTAAAAACTATGCATTAAGGGCATTACGGGGGTGAAAACTTTTTGAATTCGAAGATCAGGGTAAATTTAACTTATTTTGAAGGGCAGTACTAAATGAAATAAATATGATATCCAGGCAAAAATGTACACATCTCTATTCTGTTCAAAAGTTTTCACCCCTGGCTCTTAATGTATCGTTTTTTCTTCTGAAGCATCAGTGAGTTTTTGAACCTTTTGTAATAGTTGCATATGAGTCCCTCAGTTGTCCTCAGTGTGACAAGATGGATCTCAAAATCATAGTCACTGTTGGAATAGGTTCAAATACACAAAAATGCTGAAAAACCAAAGAATTTGTGGGCCCTGAAGATTTTTTTTTTTTGAAGAACAGCAGGCAGTTTAACTGTTCAAGACAAAAAACAGACTCGTGAACAACCATCACTTTAAAAAAAAAGAAAAATATCTTGTGGACTATATGCAAGCATCTTCTATGTGAAATATCTTATTCAGGTCAGTACTAAATAAAAAATAACATGCATTTTGTATGATCATTCTTGCTTTGGTAAATTAATTACCATTTTGCAGAATCTGCAAGGTGTATGTAAACTTTTGACTTGAACTGTACATAGCACATTCTAGCATTGTTTTTCTGAAAATGTAAAAATCTACTTGCTTTCTCAGCATTCTTCAATTCCTCTATTAATTCTTAGACTAATTGCGCCACCTAGTGGGGACACAATGCTAACGTGCATCATAAGAAAACAAGAGCACTCTTTACTTAAAGAAAACTCCACAATAAATTTATTGAAACACGTCAAAAACGAGTGGACATCAAGTTCATGGCGTCAAAGACTGGTTTCATTTTAGCAAAACATTCCTGAGCATTCACCAAGTGTACAACAGAAATGACTAAAATCTAGAGACGTGGAATGGAAAAAAAAAATCTTGAAATTAAAATCTCTCTTTACACAATGTAACCAATTTTATGTCTTTACACCATGAAAAGAAAAGTGGACTTAAAAAATACAGTTACAAAGCTTGTTTGGCAATGTACAAGCTGCACAGTTTCTTTACACACACAACAGATACACAAGGGAAAAGGTTTTAAGTTAATAGCGTCGACCAAAGGCTCCTCCTCCCTGCATTCCGCTGCCTTGCATTATCTGATTCGGTCGGTTTAAGGCTCCAGAGATTGACTGGGACGTCCCCGTCTGCATGTATCCACCTCGGCTGCAAAGGAGATGAATATATTAGTCTCGCGTGCAAAAAATGAAATCTGGTACAATTTATCCATGATATCCACTACAGTCCAAACAAAACAATTAAAGCGTCAAATCGCGCTACCTTGCCATTCCACCCCGTGCCATGTGACCCTGTCCCGGGACCCCTCGGTCTGCTCCTAAAAAGAAACGTAGCAAATCAGAAGGGTGGAGAACATGCAACCTTTTCTGATCTTGAAGCACCCATCCTAGGTGCTTGAAATCATTTAGCCTGTATATGACTTTCTTCTTTCAGACAAATACAATCTGAGTTATATTAAAAAACGTCCTGGCTCTTCCAAGCTTTATGATGGCAGTGAATGGGTGTTGAGATTTTGAAGTCCAATAAAGTGCATCCAGTATCCATCAAACATTACAGTTTATACATTTTTCAATATATTTTTCTTACACAAATGCATCGATTCACTCAAGAAGGTCTTTATTAACCCCTGGTGCCATGTGGAGTACTTTTTATGATAGATGGATGCACTTCATTGGACTTCAAAGTCTCAACACCCATTCACTGCCATTATAAAGCTTGAAAGAGCCAGGACATTTGTTAATGCAACTTCGATTGTATTTGTTTGAAAGAAGAAAGTCATATACACCATTTTTGGGTGAACTAACCCTTTAATAGATGTTTATTGAACAAACCTTGCCAATTTCTGTCCCCGTCCATTTTACGTCCAGGCTCCCAGTCTCTGTTGTCACGGCTTTAAAAAGGAAGCAGAGCAAAACAATGAACAAAGAGAGGTTTAGACCATTTGATGAACATTTGACTAGATGAGGAAAAACAACTTACCCGCCTGGCACCGGCCTCGAAGGATTCATTCCACGCTTGTCGTATCCGCCACCCCAATTGTCACGATTGTCCCTGCCGTGTCTGTCCCGATCTGAAAAGTGCTGAGGATGAAGAAAACAGGATGAAATGCCATCTAATACCTGAGAATCAAATTTAAAAATAGCTGCAAGCAGCGATGACGGGCCATCAGCGCAATCGCCACCCCGGTGGCATCAGGACTTACCTGGTTGTCTCTGTCTCCTGGCATCCCACCTCGGTTGTCTCTCCTGTACAAAAAGACATGTAAATGATTACGGTATGGTAGCGAAATGTACATTTAGGTGCTGTTAGGCAAAAGCTGGTGTTACCTGTCCATCATCATGTCATCCTGATAGCGGCTGCGGTCTCTGTGGTCAAAGTCTTGGTACCGATCTTGGCGTCCAAAATCCGACCGCCCATAGCGGTCATCCATGGTCATTCTCTTCATCTGCCAATCATCTTTTCTGTACATTCAAAAGAAGAAAACGGAAAAAAAAAAAAAAAAAAAAAAAAAAAAAAAATCAGATAAACCCAGACACTCCTCCAAGCTCAAAACTGACAAATCAAGACGGTCCTACTCCTACTCAGTCAACCAGAATCAGGCAGAGTTAGAAGTTGGTTGTGGAAACCTTGACTTTTACTGGTTTTTGAGTTCCCGACTTCCAGCTAAGCATACCTGCCATCCATGTCGTAAGGCCTCTTGATTGGACGTCGGTCCTGTTCAAAGCGTAGCTGTTCCTGTTGTCGCCTCAGCTCCTCCCTCTCACGATGAATGCGCTCCTGTTCACGCCGCCGCTCGTACTCTATTCGGAGACGCTCACGCTCCAGAAACTCTCGCTCCATGCGATCTGCATTCAGTCGCTGCTTCTCTACCTCTAGCCAGTTGCGTTTCCTCATCAACCTCTCCCTCTCCTCACGCTCCCGGAAGAGGCGGATGCGCTCTCGCTCCGAACGACTGTCGCGGTCTCGCTCACTGGAATGCAATTACGGAGGTTGAGAAATCAGTGGGAAAACTGATCAAGACTAGATCAGGTCTAGGAGAAGGTGATGATGGGAGTCAGTAGTTACCCAGAGTGTCTGCGTCTCTCCACCTCTCTAATCTCTCGTTCCCTTTGCCTTTGACGCTCCCTCTCTCTTTGCTCTTTGATTTGGTCAAAAGACAAAATGTCCTTCCTCTCTTTGCTGGAGGACTTACGGTCACGACTCTTGGTGCTCTAAAACAAAAATTGGTGCGTCATTCATTTCCAAAACCACAAGGGAGTTGGATTTAAAACGGTTCAAATTTTGAAACCTACTCGTTCTTTGCTTTTTGTTTTCACGCTGATGACTGGCTCTCCTTTCGACTTGTCCATCACAACAGTCCTCTCTCCTCCTTGCTCTGTAACGGCAAGATTGAACCATTAGGATCTTGATACCTTAGGATATATTTTGCCCAAAACTGAAAATTCTGTCATTAATTACTCACCCTCATATCATTCCAAAACCATAAGACCTTCGTTCATCTTTGGAACACAAATAAAGATATTTTTATTGAAAAGCGAGAGCTTTCTGACCCCGCATAGACAGCAATGCAACTACAATGTCCTTACTACCTTTCCGGGCCTGGAACACGGTTATTTGCGATGCTGTCCATGCAGGGTCAGAAATCTCTCGGATTTCATCAAAAACTTCTTAATCTGTGTTCCGAAGATGAACACAGGTCTTATAGGTTTGAAAGATATCAAGAAGATGAGTAATTAATGACAGGATTTTCATTTTTGGGTGTACAACTTCTAAGGCAGTAACAAATGTGAATGCAAGCTAATCTTTTTACCTTTTCCATCAGAGCTTTCAGACTTCTCATCTTTGTTTTCAGATCTGCAAGGATGAATCCGTATGGTGAGATGAGTTAGTTATTTGGCATGCAGAGATGTCTTCAAATACTATTATTATACTACTTACTTTTCTGTCTTGGAGTCTGAGGAGTGTCTTCTGTCACTGCCAGACTTTTTGGCATCGCTTTTATCCGCAGGTTTCTTTCCAGCAGGCTCATTCTTGGCCTAAATACAGACGCAGATCAATAAACCGGCTTTAACTACACACCTTGCATCAATAATGTTGACGACCACCCAACTCTGATGCAATAAATAATGCACTTGTGCCAATTTTTAATTCAAAAGTTTAGAAACAATGCCTTTTAAACACTAGAGAAAGCTTTTGGAAGACCCATTTTGAATCAAGTCAGTTTGAAATAAAACAGGAATAAAGTGAGTTGAATGTCCAAATGCAGAAATTGTCATTTGGTGACTGAGACACATCAGTGGACACTCACAGTGATCTCAAATGTGTTAGGATTAGTTCACACCAGAATTACATTTTTTCTGGTAATTTACTCACCCCCATGTCATCCAGGATGTTCATGTCTTTCCTCAGTCGAATAGGTTTTTGAGGAAACCATTCCAGGATTTTTCTCCATATTATGGACTTCAATGGGGATCAACGGGCTGAAGGTTCAAATTGCAGCTTCAATGCGGGCTTCAAAGAGCTCTACACGATCCCAGACAGGGAATAAGAGAATTAATTCCTCGTCTGGGATGGTATAGAGCCCAGCTGCATTGAAAATCCAATTTGAAATGACATTCAGCTCATTGACCCCCATTGAAGTCCACTATATGGAGAAAAATCCTGCATTGTTTTCCTCAAAAATCTCAATTTCTTTTCGACTGAGGAAAGACAGACATGAACATCTTGGATGACAAAGGGGTGAGTAAATTAACAGGAAATTTTAATTCTGGAGTGAGCTAATCCTTTAAAAATAAACTAAACCACGTACCCTTTCAACAGAAATCATCCGACCATGCAGTTCGGTTCTGTGCAGATGGCTGATGCACTTTGTGGCCTCCTCAGTAGAGCACATCGTAACAAACCCATAGCAGCGAGCACCTGGGCTTCGGGCATTTGTTACTACTTTAGCACCAACAACCTGCAAGCATTAACAAATAAGAATCAGGACACCGCCGAACCCAAGAATAACTAGTTTTCTGTAACAAGCAGACCTTGCCGTATTTGCTGAACAGGTTCTTTAGATCTGTCGCTCTGGTGGTTGAAGAGAGTCCACTGACCCAGAGGTTCTTTCCACTAGCAGCTGCGCTACCTGATAGGACACAAAAATCAATTTAGAAAAGTCCAGAAACGATTTCTTGTTTAAAGGGGACATCAAACGCCCATTTTCCACAAGTTGGCATGATTCTTTAGGGTCTCCATGAAAAGTCCGCAACATACTTTACATGAGGTTAAAATTCCTAAATGGTAGTGTAAAACAACGCCCTTTTTGCCTCGCCGAAAACAGCTCCATTCACAGCGACCTGTTTCGAGCATATCTCTTTAAATGACAATGAGCTATTGCTACTTATCTTCAAATTCTAAAAGAAGATCATAATATACTAATAAAACAAAATGGCAAAAAAAAAAATTGAAACACATGCAAACTATTATTTCTAAAGTAATAGTATTACTTCTAAAGTTTCATTCTTTTTTCTTAGTTTTGTTTTTACTGTTTGATGTTTTCTGCTGTTTAATAACAAAATAAAAAAAAAAAAACTGCTTCGAAATCCTCATCTGAAACAAATGATTCACCATACGTGCTCCGAAGTCGCAAAGTGAATCAAACGATTTGCGAATCCGCACCAAAGTCACAATGATTCGTGCTCTGTGCTCCAAAGTTTCGATATAAATCAAATGATTTGGGATTATGCTAAGTTCCAATCTAAATCAAATGATTCGCGATTAGACTGGAGCGCTTTGAAACAGTGAATCATTTTGCGACACAATGGTTTAACTGATTCGGAGTTCCAAAAAAACTCCATTTCACCCATCACTATGTGCTTTTTAAAATATTACAAGCGATGTCGAAATTTGAAAATTAATGGCTTTTTTTTTTTTAATTGAATCTGGCTAGTGAATTGCTTAAAATGAATGCTAAGTAGTTCCCAACCATGTTCCTGGAGGCCCCCCAACACTGCACATTTTGCATTTCTCCTTTGTCTGACACACCCATTTCAGGTCTTGGAGCAAATTCACTAGATGGCAAGCCTGCAACCATTAGTCAAAAAAGCGTAACGGCTAAAGCTGCTTCCGGTCTGGCAGTACGTGGGAAAGGAGGCCAGAAGCAGTTTTCTTTGAATGGATGTCAATGGAAGAGAGGCTTCACTAAGCTGAATAAACAGCGTTTTGGACGCTGACGCAACAGGAGTGACGGGCAAATAAAGCCTTGTGAAGCACCGAGACTTTCCTCTGATTGTTTCGGGAAAAGATTCAAAGTTTTGAGAGTGCCGAAAACAGCGCGATCTGGTGGTTAGTAAAAAATAAAGCAGCCAAAAGCCTGTGAAGCTCCATCAGTAGAAACATTCACCACAATTTCCATAGATCGATCCATGTTATATGCACAAATAAAAGCCTAACCGTGTGTGTTTGTTTGTTGAATTTCTGACCCATTAAACAGTGCCATTAAATGTCAGTACGAATTTCAATATGATGTAATAGAAGAATAATGTACACATATATTAATTGCATATGGCATATATTTAATTTTCCTGAAATAATTTGTATTCTTCATATTACTTGTATGATTGGATATTTAAAAATGTAATTAAATAGGTCCCAATGAAAATGTACTCGAAAGTAAGATCTGGGGGTCGAACATTAGGACACGCAAGTGAATCGCGTACATGACTGGACAGAAAGTGAGGCTTTAAGAAAGGGATTTCTACGTTAACAAGCCTCGAATCGAGGCTTCATCTGGCATGCCCTTTAACACAATCTCTGATGTCTCGGATCAAATGTCATTTCACTAATTGACAGTCATTCAAGATTTAGCGATCCAAACTTGCTAATTATGTGGGAACACAAATTCGACAAGCATATGCTGTCCATAAGAACGTAATGACATCTCTCATAAAGGTGTGCATCTTTATAAAGTAAACAGTTAGCCTCTTCGATAATTAGCACACAAAATTCCATTGGTATACTACGTCCGCGGCCTCACCGGAAGTACCCACGTTCTTTTTTACAGTGCCGCCCCCCCGGAAACTTGTGGATAGTAAGAAAATCTTTGCTTGGAGCCTCTACTAATGAGCTGATGATCTGAATCAGGTGTGTTTGATTAAGGAGACATGGAAAACATGCAATGTCGGGGGGCCTTCAGAAACATGGTTGGGAACCACTGCTAAGTCATGAGTTTGAATCAATCGGAGCAGATCCAGCATAAATGACTCAATTGATTTGGTTCATCTCTTCCTTTTTTTGCATCTTCAGCCACATTTACACGGAACTGTCAGCACTACTACTGGTTTAGTTCGCTAGTTTTATGACTTTACCGGAAATAAAATAATTGCATGAAATAATTGCATGAATTTTGAAATGTAAATAAATTCATGCAATTATGAAATTTGGAAATTTTCATGTGAAATGATATGTGCTTATTGAGAAGAGAAAAAAACAAAAAAAACACTTATTTCAAGATAATAATAATAATAATAATAATAATAATAATAATAATGGTAACAATAATAATAATAATAATTATTCAAGCACTTTTCAAGTACCTCAATGGGGAAATTGCTATTTTCAGCTTTTTCCAAGCCTTAAATTTCAAAAAGTCAAATTCAAGTACTTAAGGCACTTTAAGCACCTTGTACGAATGCTTTGTTTAGAAAATCAAAATGGCTTGATAAATTGATGGCTTGATTAATTGAGACTGTTTAGGTTTTGTGGGTATTAAAAAAAAAAAAAAAAAGAAAGTAGTGATTTTTATCATTGTAGGGTTGGGTTTTTCTGCATTCGCTGTTGTACAATAGTTCACTGCGCACCCACCTTTATCATCTTTCGAGTCAGGCTTGCTTGAGGTATCCTCATCAGCACTAGAGAAAAACAGAACAGCATTATGAGACATTGAATGGGCAGTTTAAACGGGATCACCAGTGTTGACAAACAAATACCCACCTAGTGAGGACAAAACCTCAGGCAATGAACAAAGATTTGGATACTACAACTTGAATAGTCATGTGAAGCCCAATTACGTTAAAAACATACCTTGGACTAAGATGGCAAACCAAATTTCTGGTACATTACTTTTTGAAGGTAGAAAAGAAAATGGCAAAAAAAATAAAAATAAAAAATGGTAGACGAAATGCGCAGTCGATTACACTTCCCAAGAGCACCCATACTTGTTAACAAAGGAGCCAATGAAACAGAGAAAGCCATTGTTCTAGTAGACAGAAAACAACAAACCTCTTTTTCTGATCATCACCCTCTACAGAGGACTCTTTCACTTCTGAAGACTCAGCAGGTTCAGTCTTCTTGCATTCCTCGACTGCTTCTTCTTTAGACGCCCTTTCCGAATCAACTGCGCTTTCGATATCGCGCAAATCTGTTTCGCTAGCGTTAGCGGCCTGAGCAGAAGCGCTCTCAGTGTCCACCAAATTGTCCTGAACATTTTCTTGGTCCTTGCTTGGTGACTCAATTTCACTTTGCTTTGATGCATCAACGTCCATTTCGCAGGCGGTTGGCGGTTCGGCTTCCAAATCGGCGGCCTCCTCGGCGTTAGCGAGGTCCTGCACATTGTCTTCCTCTTTGTGAGAATCCCAGACTGAAGATTTCTCGTCTTCAGTCGGCTCTTCAGTGGTGTCTTCCTTAAGTGGCTCTGATATACAAGACCCGGCTACTTTCTCACTTTCTACGGATTTAACAGGAATAGAATGGCACAGAGTTTAATCACTTCTGAGACATTGCAATGGTTATCGTGGAACTGGACTAGGACGTGGCCCTCTGCTGTCTCATACACAAGCAAAGGCAAGCTACCCTATGAAGAGACTGGAAAAACCAAAGCAGGAACAAGCAACAAGCTTCCAGACAACAGGCCATTTCGTTTCAGTTCACCTGCACCCCGAAGCAGAGGGCAAGCTGTAGACCAGGGAAAGCCGCAAGATCTGCGTCACATCCGAGTGTCCATCGTCGACTTTAGTAATTGAAGTGTCCGTGATATGGTAGAAGCAGCTTCTGCTGTCTTTACAGGAATTGTGTTTCTTTTCAAACAAGCAAATGGTCCATTAGTGAAATCTCCAATTAACAAACTTTGAGTCCTATAGCGATTTTGCTTCTGCATGATCCAATTCTTCTCGTCTTCTCTTCGTGGTCTTCTTTAAGCAACCTAGAAACACTAAATGGCATCTGCAACAACCATTTAAACCAACCTATGTGCTAACTGAAACAGATTACTGGCTCTTTGTATACCTGCAACTTCCAAAAAATGACTATTACATGGTTCTCAATGAATATAAACGACTAAAAGTCAGCAATGCAGAAAGCCAGTAATCAACTTTGGATTTCCAGTCTCTTTTTCCTGAGTAACCTGAAACATTTATACTAATAGGACCTTAAGGCTTCACCCTGACTTTAAGAGCAAGTCCAGGCAACCCCATACAGTACCTTTTTCACTTGTTGTGTCCTCGCATCCATGCTCACCATCATCCTCCTGCTAAAGATGGAAAATAAGTAAAGGTGAACAGAAGAAACCCAACCCTCTTTAGAAAAAAAAAAAAACAACAACTCAATACCTTGAATACCTGACAAGGTGCTTCCTGGTTCTCATCCACATCTGCATCATTGGCCTCCATTTCCTGAAAGCCAAAGAAAGCATCACACAATGTGCAATAAGAACAAAATGCGACTATATCAAAATCTTACACAAGGATATTATCCTAAAGTCCACAGAACAATATTTATTCCGAAAACCAAGACAAATAAAGTCTTGGAAAAATATGAACATTTTGTATATTTTAAAGTTAAATTCTTCTAATGCACTTTGACAGTTCAAAATTAAGAGCCCCAACCCACGTTCTCTTCTAAGAAAACTTAAGTCAGAAAACCTGAATTTTTAAGGGGACTAAAGCCTCATTTTATGTCTGGTATACTGTCTCAGTCTAAATTACAGTCACACTGGTCTTTTAGGAAGCCAAACAAATTTAGAAAAATTATACCTAACAATTTTATGTCATAGTTATTCCTATTTCAGTAATAGCCACATATTGTAAAACAACTGCACTGCAAAGAATGAAAAAGACTATTTCACAGGTATGTTATTTTTACACTACAGTAGGGAAAAAGTCAATACTTCTTTCAAAGGCTGCAACGATTTCTCAATCCTCGACTGCATTTTGACTGTGTCGAGTAATCAGCAAAACAGGAAGTGGCGCATCCCACATATTAAACCCATTTTAAAATCATAAAGCATAATGCTACTAAGAATTCACAAACGGCACTATTAAAATAAATAAATATATTAGGGCTGTCAATCGATTTATCATGATTAATCGCATGCAGAGTCACTTCATGTGAATTTTACCATTTCATTTGAGAAAACTAGCATCATATCATACTGTATACAAACAGAATTTAAACTGCAACCCGTCAAAATTAAAGTACAGTTTAACATGTAACAGAAATATATAAGTCTTGTATTACTTTTGTACAGTAAAAAGTAGGTCTTTATATATTCCTATTTCTGCCAAATTTAAATAAATTAATAAAAATAAATAATAAAATGATAAAAATAAACATTGCTACAAGATTAACCACTTAATAGTAGAAAAACAAATACTACAATTATTATTAAAACTTTTTAAACTGAATATTCACACATTTTTTTTTCATGTATTAATTTTAACAGTTAACCTCTGTTTGTGGCAAAAAATAAAAGGGCTTAATCTTCATTTGATTAAAAGTTTTAATCAAGTTTTAATCAGTTTAATGCCTTCATTTGCTTATCAGAAAAATTAAAACAAGAATTTCTGGGGGAAAAAAAAGAAAAAGATTGTAGGGCACTATTGTTTAAAATGTTGAAATTGAGAATTCTGAAACACTGACACACTATGTATTTTAACAGTTTGAAACTGTTTGAAAATAAAACCATATGATTACTTGCTTTTGATCATTTATTTGAACTAATTACAGGGCTCAACGCTAAGGATTTTTTCTACTGGCCCGGTCGGGCCAGTGGTTCAAATTTTTACTTGCCCGGTTAAAATTTTCACTGGTCCTACCACAAAAAATTAAATAGTTGCTGTTATCATTGTTTCTGACTCATGTTATCTTTTCTTTTAATAAATAACTTTATATGACACCAAAATGTTACATACCAAATAAAATTGTACAATTCTCGATTCCAATTTCGATGCCACACCTAAACCTACTAGCCTAACTAAAGTCCAAACATTATTCCTTTGAAAAGATGATTTAGGGAAAAACAACAGACAGACTGGACTTACAGGCTTATGGAATAAGAGCGATATTACGTTTCTATGGTTACCGCTGCAAACAAAGCAGCGCCGTGCTTATGAACGCAACTTTAAATACATCATACATGGGCAAATGAAAAGAAAACGCCATGTAAACTTTTCTTAAAACAGTCAGTTCCCCTCACAAATACATTCACTTAAACCACAGTTTCAATATTTAGGACCGTGCACCGTGATCTTGGTCTGTCTGCTACAGTATTTTTTTATTTTTGCGTTCATCTTTAGCGTCTTTGGCCTCTTTTAACGGATGTCCAAAGAGTTCGTAATATTTCCACACACGACATTTTGAAAGGAGACTGCATGCAGTTCGTGTGCAAGCCCGGAATAAGAGATCGGTTGAAATATGTCCGGTCGATCGGTGCATCTGTCTCCACTGCATAAATTTTGTATGTATTGATCATTGTTAAAGACACAAAACTAATACTTTTGTATGCTATTTGTCTGTCAGAGCCGCATCTCTCTGTGATCACTAAAAAAGGTAAATTATCAAGGTTAAAAAAAAACGTGCAAATGATAAACTTTCGTGACGACGAGGCAGTATTCGTCAACTGTCCCGAGCGTCTTTAACGCTGGCCCCGGGCCATCAGGCACTCCTTATTGTCGAGCCCTGTAATTATTATTGCCTCATTGCTATTATATATGTATTTTAAGTCATTTTAAAGCCTACTGTTCACTTAGGCCTATTTTAATTACTACAAAAAAATTATTATAATTATCCGATTGCTCGTCAGAATAATCAATGGATTACTCGATTACCAAAAAAAAAAATAAATAAATTGTTAGCAGCCCTACTTCATTCCTAATTTTTACACTTGAAAGAGATATTTTGAATAAGGATTGCAGTAACGTTACCCATTTAAATCACTAGCAGTTAGCAATTCATATTGCACTTTTAAGCTTTTATCCAGCTTCAGTGAAAACAGGCTTACAAAAACACATCTCACTACAAATCTAGTGAAATGCTGTAATCATCTGTCGTGAAAATAAAGCATAACTGGTGGCCACTGCATTCCCAAACACGCACTAAACTCACAGCACATGCAACAAATGCATTCACTGTTAACTGAGGCGCCTAAAACACCGCATCACAAGCTGATCGCCTAAATGAAGTGCACACATCACTTTGAAACACGCAGCGAAAACAGATTTGATGAAGGGATTAAGATACTGTGCCAAAAATGTCCCAAAACATAACTTTAAAGACCTTTTAGGTTAGAATAAGAAGTTTAAATATATTTTAAAAACCATTTTTTCCCAGACGTCCTATTGTTTCACATCGTCATACATCAAGAAGTTTTGCTATCATGATACCACAATATTGATGACACCGTGACATCCCTACTGGCTAATTTTAAAACCTCACCTCCTCCAGATCAGATTTAATAATGACAGGATCAGTGGCATCCTCCATGTCGTGGTTATTTGCATCATCCTCCTTCAGATTCTCTGCGGTCTCTTCGTTCGACATTGTGTCGAGGACCTCCTCGTCATATTCGTCTCCATCAGGCCCACCTCCGTTGCCCATATCAGCTTCATCCAGGACATTCATGTCCATAATGTCCATCTCATGAAGGTTCTCTGGAATAGCATCCGGGTCCTCCTAAAGGAAGTAAAGGCGGCTGTTAGTTTTGATAAACCTATGCAAAATAACCAACCGAGTTACGCAGATCACATCCATCGATAACTTTATATGACAAAGCACCTGGCCATCGACAGAGTCCTCCTCAAGAGTGCCATCTTCAGGCTCATCAGGCTCATCTTGTCTCTTTCCTATAGAGAGAACCATAAACTTGAAGCAAGTTTCATGAAACACCATAATGTAGTAAATGATTCTAAAACAAAAAGACGATTATTAAAACAAACTCGTACCTTTTGGAGTTCGCCTAGGTGTTTTTTTAGGAGTTATCTCCAGGTGTACTATGATCTCATCAGGATTTCCGCCTTCTTCTTCAATCGCCTGAAAGTGAAAGTATGATTTATATTGTCAAATACAAGCAGAAATGTCACCCATTTGCCTACTGTTTACAGCCTTACAACAATCCATCCATTATTCTACAATAACAATCTACACTTCATTCATTCATTCATTGCATATTACGTAACCAATGAATTCAAGACATCTTGCAAAGCAAGTTTGGTGTCTGTAACCGCCAGACAGTTTTGTGTAACAAAACGTGTTATAAAAAGGTTATGCATTTGACAAATTAGCCATAATCCAATGCATATCAGAAAAAACAATGCACAAATCGCCTATAAACACACATGTACTGCAGTAAACATCTTGACCATGCAAAGCATGTTTTTTATTTGAATATAGAGCAGAGAGTTGCAAAATGGTCAGATATATGAATACATATGGAGCTTGCCTTTTTAAGTCTTTCTGAAAGCAGGCTCTTATTGCCGCTGATGTCGAGATTTCGGCGCTTCAGCTCGGCCTTCAAATCGATCACTCTCAGCTCCGATAATTTGCGAACCCCCGCCTCCACAGGCCCCACATCTGCTGTCGAAGAGTCTGACATGTTTTCAGCTTGTGAGAACGTTACTGTGGAAGCAGAAGTATGAGTCTCTCTCTACCCCGCGCACACTCACCAAATTTCGCACAGAGCGCGATAAACAGCGTTTCTCACTCGAAGCAAAATGGCGCAGTCCACTAGCGTCCTGCGCATGCGTCTGGCTTGGGAATTTTAGGCGCATGCGCAAAGACGTCATCATAGCTGAGGGTGGTTTGACAAGAGCGCGGGAACTTTCCAAGAGTGTTTTTGTGGATAAAATACGTTACAGGTGAGAATGGAAATAGAATATGTATATAAATAAGAACCCTGTTTCGTCAGTTATTTATAAAATTTCACATAAGCAGATGTGATAATCATATATTTGAGAACATTTTGAGAAGAGTGCGGGAACCTGATACAATGTTTTGCTTTTCTATCCAAAAATTACGTTACTTTACGTCTTACATCTTTTAGGGTTTAAAACTTGGTCTTTTAGTGTTTAAAGACATTCTGAGTAGTAGATTATAATTACACATTGCATTTTTTATTGTTAATTTTAGTAATTTAAAGACATTCAGAGAAGTAGATATTTAAATTGCTCATATCATTAAATTTTGGTTTGTCAGGAGCATAGGAACTGCTGGGGATTTGCTATTAGTAATTTATTTATTAGTAAAATTTATTGCTAGATATAAGTGGTGGGCATCTGCGGTGGTGCTCTGAAACGAGGCAACAGAGTCCTCAAAGTTTTTTTCTTTTCTTTCTTTCTTTTTTTAAATCAAATGTAAATTCATGCCCCAGTCACAATATCTTGGTTAAATAAACACTTTACATTAACAGTGTAACCGATATTCTATAAAGTCAAGTATAAATCAAATTAGTGTTTTTAAGCATTTTACATTTAATCCAAAATAATATCTCAAGGCAGTAACAATTTAAACAATTTATTTTATTTGTAAACATATGTTCATCTATTCTTTTTAATAGTTAACTTTTAAATGTTTTTTACATTTTTTGGGTTGTCAGTTATCAAAGCTCGCTAAATATTGGTCACACGCAGAGATTTACTGTACATTTCACCAAGCTGATTACTCACTAAAAACTCCCACAGATCATGTTTTCATGCCATTTATGTCTTATTTTGACGTAACGAAGTGGTTATATCTAAGTGTGTGAGTTGTTTAATTACTTTTTAAATTTAGTCTTCCCAAGGCCATTATATTGTTCATTCAGAATGATTCGCGAAAAGGCAATATTTATCGCATGAACCAATCACAGCCGAACATAACCAGTCATATCCAATCATATCGCAGTGGAGGCATTGCCTCCTCTCACGTAACTTTTCCCCATTCATTCTCTGCGGTTTTCCCATGGAGTTGTGCTACTTTAACACTGTTGCTGTGGGTTGTTTTTCATAATTATATTTATGACCCTGGACCACAAAACCAGTCTTAAATCACTGGCGTATATTTGTAGCAATAGCCAAATATACATTGTATGGGTCAAAATTATTGATTTTTCTTTTATGCCAAAAATCATTAGGAAATTAAATAAAGATGATGTTTCATGAAGATATTTTGTAAAATTCCTACTATAAATATATCAAAACTTGCTAAATTAGTAATATGCATTATTAAAAACTTCATTTGGACAACTTTATAGGTGATTTTCTCAATATTTAGATTTGTTGCACCCTCAGGTTCCACATATTCAAATAGTTGTATCTCTGCCAAATATTGTCCTATCCTAACAAACCATACATCAATGGAAAGCTTATTTATTAAGCGTTCATACAATGTATAAAGTCGTTGACCCTTATGATTGGTTTTGTGGTCCTGGGTCACATTTATCCCATTAGGGCTAGTTATGAGTAGGAGTTGGGCAGGTTTTGTTGTGAAAAACTGGCAACCCTGTTTAGCAGGGTTTTTGGATTAATAAATCAAAAGTAGGTCTCTCATTTAATTCGAATCGCGATATGGACTAGTGTTTGTAAATATTAAAAGGCAAAAAGACAGTTTAAATATGAATCCTCCATGTTCCACTTGGCTCTATATGAATGAATGGCGGTTTTGTTTACTACCAGTGTTGCCAACTTATTTCAAGTGAAAGTAGCTAAACCCCGCTTGAAAAGTCGCTAAATTACGTCTTACGCTAATTAGCATATTCATGAGTAAGTGCGTAGTATATTGTCCTGCCTCTGTGCTCACATATAGCATTTTAACGCAGCCAAATTCTCAATAAAACTGTTTTTATTGTTATATTTTACTGTTTCTGTTGTCAGAGAACGAGATGAATATGAAATAGTGACTGAAACGCGGCCCATTAAGACTACACAACCAGCTCTCTAAGAAATTAATATGCACTAAAATCCTGATCCATAATCACGACATTGTCTGATGAAATCAAATACACACAAGATTAAAACATAGGTCTGTGCTGTGATTTCGACTATACTTACATGTAAAACAGAGTTAGAATCAACAGAATATCTATTTTAACTGTAAGCGCTGCTCCTCTCTGCCGCTGTTTGTCCAAGAAGTCGCTAGATTTGTCGCTAGGAAAAAAAAAAAAAGTCGCCAACGGGGGTCTGAGAAAGTCGCTAAATTGGCGACACTGTTTACTACACAAATACTGAAGCACACGTGACGCTCGCGGTTATTTTCGGCCTCTGCGTCTCATTATATGACGACATAAACGCATGAACGTAATCTCCAAAACTGCTGTTAAAGTCATTTCATGTAAATTTTACCGTTTCATTTGAGAAAATTAGCATCATATCATAGTGTATACACACAACAACTAACCAGCAACCTGTCAAAATAAAAGTACGGTTTAACGTGTAACAGAAATGTATTAGTCTTGTATTACTTTTGTACAGTGTAATGTAGGTGTTTAAATATTCCTATTTCTGCCAAATGTAAATAAAACGATTAAATGCAGGAATTATAATAATAACAGAAATAATAAATAATTTAAATAAATAAATAAAAAAAATAAAAAACTCTGTTTGGCAACAAATAAAAGGGTTTAATTTTCATTTCATTAAAAATAAATAAATGTTTAATGCCTGTATTTGATTATCGCAAAAATGAAAACACACAAGAATTTCTTTAAAAAAAAAAAAAAAAAAGATGGTAGGGCCCTATTGTTCAAAATGTTGAAACTGAGATTTTTCGACTTATTTTTTCACTGAAATAAATGTCTTTGTTATTACACAGAGAGTAATGTACCGAGAAAAAAAAGTAATTTTACATATATATTGGATATATTCCAATTTATCCAATATAAACACCTCTGCTAGATATGTAGGCTATGTTCTTTTAGCATGCTGAAATCCAGGCGATAGATAAATTTCAATCATTACCACAGACAAAATCATTTGAGGCGTAGTTTAATGAAAAACCAAAAAAATACAAAATAGGATAATTTAATGCACTGGCAAATTGATCAAAAATACGATACTGTAAGCTGTAAGAGTACACCAACTTTCTCAGTTCCATTACATTCACAGGCTTCTGTAACATATGGTAGGCAGGGTGAATACCACAAAATCACACTGTAACATACTGTAACATACACGACGCACAGTTTTGAACACTTTCCTGCTAAAGGGAATTTGGTAAGTTGCTAAATTTAAATGGGAGTTCCTGAGAAGAGGCGCTAGGCAAACTCTTGATGGCGAGAGGTTCTTCAGATTCAAGGAACTCATAACATGTGGTTTCCTCTGGTTCATTCTTCAAGCTAGAAAATGTGGGTGATTCCATGGGTCCTTCATAGTAGGACCAGGATGTAGATGTAGATCCGATGGAGGAAGGGGTTAAGTCGGACAGGCTAGCTCTGAAGCTTTCACTGAAGGATGCAGACTCCAATATACTGGACATTTGTGGTTCACAGGAGGAGGTGGGAGAGAGTCGAGGCTCGTGGAGGTTGAGTTTTGACACTAAAGGTTTGCCTACACTGACCCTCTGCTCTTCCAAGAGCTCCTCATCCAGATTAGTGTACTTGTAGTGTAGACAAACAGTAAACGAGAGCTCTTTCTGTGAGGGGAAAAATAAGATATGCCTTACCACATACATACTACAAAAGTCATACTTTGTATATACTACAGGGATTAGACAAAATTTCCATTTCATTTTCATTTTGTACATTATCTAGTTTGTAAATCAGTACACCGGATCAGTATATAAGAGTGAGAAGCAGATTGCACCCTTCAGCTTCTCTGAAACAATTGGCTGATAGATGACATTCTACTGGAAACTATTCAGAAGTTGATGAATCTTAAGTTTGGAAGCTCTATTAAAGGCAAATGATGGTAAAACACCTTAAAGGATTGGTTCACTTTCAGAATGAAAATTTTCTGATAATTTACTCACCACCATGTCATCCAAGATGTTTATGTTTTTCTTTCTTCAGTCGCAAAGAAATTGCGTTTTTTGAGGAAAACATTACAGGAAATTTCTCTATATAGTGGACTTCAGTGGTGGCCAGTGGGTTGAAGGTCCAAATTACAGTTTCAATGCAGCTTTAAAGGTCTCTACATGATTCTAGCTGATGAAATCTTATCTAGCAAAACGATTAGCCATTTTCTTAAAAAAAAAAAATACAAATTTATATACTTTTTAACCATGAATGCTTGTCTTGCACTAGCTCTTCAATGTAATCACATTGGAAAAGTCACGTCTGGTTAGTTCTTCGTCTGTGTACTTCGGTTCAAAAAGGAAGGGCAGAGTGAAAATTAAAAAAAAACTTTTATAGTTATATTTAGTTATAGTTATATTTATAGTTATAACTTTTAAACTTTTTATAGTGTTTGACTTTCTTTGCACGTTTGCTTTGTAAACACTGGGTCGGTACTTTTGGCTACATCACGTGTGCGTGATTACGTAATGCGTGAAGTCGAGCTAGTGAAAGACAAGCATTTGTGCTTAAAAAGTATATACATTTGTATTTTCCTTAGAAAATGACAGATCATTTCATTAGATAAGACCCTTATTCCTCGGATGGGGTTGTGTAGATCCCCTCGAAGCTGCATTGAAACTTCCAACCCGGTGGCCACCATTTAAGTCAACTATATGGAGAAAAATCCTGGAATGTTTTCCTCAGAAACCTTAATTTCTTTTTGACTGAAGAAAAATGCATACATCTTGGAGTACATTATCAGGAAATTTTCATTCTGGAAATTAACTTCTCCCTTAATAAAGGATTATTGCCTATTTCCCAGATGTTCCCTTATTTCGACCAACCCCTGTACATTGTACACATACAATACCTTGAGCCTTTGCAGGGCACTAATACGAGTGAAGAGCCGAGGCTGTTCCAGAGGCAGTAGATCATCCATGGACAGTAGTAAGCTGCCAGCCTCGCGAAGACTCTCCTGATTGCTATGCTTCAGGTCTACTTCAGGACCCTGAAATTATTTAATTGTCAAAACTGACTATAGAAGAATGCATCTTTGGCTATGTGTTTAACAATGAACTTAAGATATACAAAGTCAAAGCAGGCCATGAACAGGCAATGTATTTCATTCATGGCACAGCAATTAATGACATATCTTTATGTTATATTTTCTCAGGACTATTCTTTGCAGATCAAGAAAGCCAGTTTACCTCTGTAAAGTCAGAGAGCTGAGCAGAGCAGGAAAAAATGTCTTTAGGAGTCTCCAATATCCGAGTGTAGATGATCATGATGTTGGAGAACTCTGCAGCGAAACCTAGCTGTACCTTGACGCCACATTCGAACTGAAGACAGCGGCTCTCTGGGATGACTGGAACAATTTACACAAAATCATCATTACGTTTAATCTACAGCCAAAGAACTTTGCAAAAAATGGGTTTTATTATGAACAGGTCGAACCATGCGCAATGGCCCACTGCAAGTTCCGCGTTGACGCTGTGACTTGGCAGGCTGGAGCCTGAATGCTGTCCGTCAGGGCACGGCGCTCCGAGAGATTACTGCGCAGCTCTAGAGCCTGCCGACCACGAGTGATTTCACACCTTCCCATGTCTGCAATGGACATTGACTCTGTAAAACTGTGTGATCACACTTGGTGTTGTAAATTCTTTGATGGAAGCCTATGATGTAGATTTTTGCAACATTTTTGTAACATTTTTGTTGATACCAACAATTATCTGAATATCTTTAACCCCAAACCTTCTGCTACTTTGTCTAGTATGACCGTGACCTTCTCTGGCTCCATCAGTCTTTTCTTAAGAAAGCTCATGAAGATTCCATTAGAGAGATCGTCTTTATTTACTTCGAATGCTTCGGCATCAACACACCTGAAACCAGAATATGAAGATAATCAAAATTTCTAGATGTCAGTAAAATTATTGTCACTGGATTAGACCAGGGGTGTCCAAACTCTGTCCTGCAGAGTTTAGCTCCAACTAGGGCTGTAACGTTAATCGCACGATGTTGTGAGGCGCGTTTAGTCAATGAAGCCGGTACTTTGATTAGTAGTGCGCGATTTTGGCGTAGCTTGTCAGTGCTTTACGGCTCTGTGTATTACTTGCCGCTCCAGCTGAACGCACGTGATGGAGCTTTACTACTAATCAAAGTACCGGCTTCATTGACTAAACGCGCCTCACGACATCGTGCGATTATCGTTACAGCCCTAGCTCCAACCATAATTGACCACACCTGAATCAGCTAATCAAGGTCTTACTAAGCATACTAGAACCTTCCAGGCAGGTGTGTTGAGGTAAGTTGGAGCTTAACTCTGCAGGACACCAGGACACCAGCCCTCCAGGATTGGGTTTGGACACCCCTGCATTAGACTTACGTTGCATAGCCAAACACTATGTTTGCGGTCACTTTCAAGGGGCCAGGTTGTGGGATGATCTCGTCATTTGGGTTTCTGTATGAACAACACAACTGCAGTCAGATTCAAGTAAAATTTTATGCACGATAAACAAACACTTATAAATCAAACCTACCGTTTCCGGCACATGTCCAGTAAAAAGACGTTAAGTCCCGTCTGGCGCTCCTGCATGCGTTGTAATACATCCTGCACCCAGAGGCATTGCTTGAAGGTGTAAGAGGCTGGAGCATCGATGGGTACCATGAAACTGTTCCCATAGTTTTCATAGCCATGACCAGCAAAGTACAACAGACCTTGAAATGGTGGACATGGATGAAATGATCCAAATGTATTTAATAAACAAACAATCAGGATGTGTAGGACTTAGTACAGGGATGGCCAATGTCAGTCCCGGAGAGCCACAATCCTGCAGAGTTCAGCTCCAATCCAAATCAAACACACCTGAACAAGGCCTAAGTATTTAATCAAAGTTTTATTAAGGTTGGAGCAAAACTCTGCAGGACTTTGGCTCTTCAGGATCGACGTTGGCCACCCCTGACTTAGTAATTGGCCTAACTTTCTATAGTTTAGGGATAGGCAATGTCGGTCCTGGAGTGCTGCTGTCCTGTAGCAACCCTAATAAAACACACCTGAACAAGCTAATCAGGGTCTCCAGAATTACTAGCCTTGCATTCCATTCAGGAGGGCTCATCCCTATGCCCTAATCCCTTCGAAGCTCTCACTCCGGAGGGTAAACCCTTTGAAGGGATAAGGGAAAGGGATGAGCCCTTCCGAATGGAACGCAGGGTGTGATGGCAAACAACTCCCCTGTGCAAAGGATCATGGGGGCCTGAAGTGTCAATCAGTTGTACCCTTCGAAATCCTTAATTCCAAAGGGCCCTTCGAAGTGGCCAGTTTTGAGCACTTCGGTTTGGAACGACCATTCAATGTGGCGGCCATGATTGTGCCCTTTGGAGGGTGATATATCCCGTTTGGAGCACACCGTAGGCCTACAGTAAAGTGAGGTTTTTTTCAGGGTTAGAGCTAAACTCTGCAGGACATCGGCACTCCAGGACCAACACTGGCTATCCCTGATATAGTTGGAGAAATCCAAATGATGCAACAAGGAACTTACCATAAACGCCTCGATCCAACAGCAGCAGGAACTCAGTAACAGCGCTATGCATCTCCTGCCAGTTGAGGTCTAGCAGAGAGACAACTTTGAAGTCTAACTGGCGTAAAAGGTTTGTCATTTCGTGGACATCCGCCATGGGAGCTCTCAGCTGCCGGTGATGCAGGTAGTTCATGTTCCCAATAAGCAGTGCTACCTTATCAGTGGCTATAAATTGGTGAAGCAACAAGATTAACATAGCAGATACTTTACAAAAAATGCCAAGAGTAACCACCACACTTCTGCTGTCCAAACTCGGTCCTGGAGAATTTAGCTCCAACTCAACACACCTGCCTGGAAGTTTCTAGTGTGCCTAGTAAGACCTTGAATCGCTGGTTCAGGTGTGTTTAATTAGGGTTGGAGCTAAACTCTGCAGGACAGTGACCCTTCAGGACCGAGTTTGGACACCCCTGGCTTATCACTTACCACAGCAATCAACCATTTGCCTTGGACCCGCAACAGAAGTAGCTGTAAAATGTAAGGTGCATGTGAGTGACAAGAAATCATCAGTAGATGGCCCTGTCCCAAATGGCACACTTTGTGTGCACTTTTGGTCTTGCGGAATTACAGTGGCCGCCGTGCGCATGTCTGTTACAACCACGAGACAGTAGGGTGTCCCATTCGTCATTTAAGCGTTCAAATGGCCCTTTGCGGCCAGTATGCACCCTAGATTCGCACTTCTGCAGACTTCTACCCAACAGTCAAAGCGTCATTACATCACGAAAGTGCGGACTCACAGGAAGACTTAGGGTGCTATTTGGGAGAGGGCTGATTTGTTAAAATGGTACATTTAAACAGATGCTTACCTACTTTAGGCATTTCCCATGAAACTTCAGAAAAAGAACCAGGACCTGTGTGAAAACAGGCCATGATATAACAATTTATTTCACATTTATCTAAGGGAACAATTATGGATCATTTTGTCTCAAGCGCCTTACCGATGTTTACTTCGACCTGATCACTCCACGCTTCATGATAGAGGTTGTAAACCTGGCAAGTATATATACCTCTATCTGCTGTGGTTATGCATGGAATCTGTTGACAAGCCCATACAGATGCCAACGTAAGTAAATTCAAATTATCTGTTCTACATATTCAACTGTGAGACTTTTATGAGTACCTTTAGGAAGCTTCTAGTACAGTTCGGGATTGGCTGTTTGTTAAGATACCACTGGAATTGGGGAGGCGGGTTGGCCTGAGCAGCACATTCGAGATAGAGGGTGTCTCCCTCCATCAACACCTGAGGCCTAGGTTGCTGAGTGATATACAACCCACTAGCTGACGAAGGGAAGTAGCTACTACTGGAACCTGCAATTGACGTAATTTATCAGGGATAATGGAAATCTGATTCATATCAGACTCAACTTACAGTGAAACCTTCACATGCCTGCACTTGCACCTCCAGACCTCACTAGACGTACATGGGCCCAGTTGGAGAAGACGTACTTGTCCCCAGAACTTACACGGCAGATGTAGGGGCCCTGTTGAGCTGCACTAACAGGACTCAGCACCAGCTCTGGGCCATTGCCTCCTGGCACCTACCGAGAACATAAAGAAGCAGACTAAGGATAATATTTCAAATCAGTAAGTTCGGTTACAAATTTGGTGCACCAGACCTCATCTTTGGACTTGAACCACTGGTAGGTTAGCTCCACAGGTCCGACTGCTCTGCAGCTCAGAACCACTGGACTCCCCTCTGGCACCCGCTGACTCTGTGGCTGCAATGTGATATCAATCTGCTCCATCACTATCCAAAAACACAAACAACACCTGGGTGATATGACTCACCCTCTTCGGCCTTTCGGTTAACCTGTTCTACATTAGATCATCAGGTGTTTATTATATTTAGCTACCATGTGTGGTGAGGAATCCAACAGCCTCTCGGTGCTCAATTTTCTTCAAGCACTGAAGCAGGAAAGCCAAGGTACATCCTCTATCTGCAAGCAGGGCAAGCAGGTATCGGCCAGGACTGCCATGTGGACTTAGCACTCTGAGTGAGCAGTCAGTCAGCTCTTTTTCACTACAAAGAAATAGATTCTATAATTTTGAACTGGTCATAACCATGCACAATATTGGTTAGCTATTCCACACAATTTAGTTTATAACACACCTACCTACAGCAGAACTTTGGCTGTTCGGCCACTGCTTTTGCCAGCTGTCTCCAACCACACTCAAGATTGTCTAGCATGTATCCAAGTCTGTTTAACACCGCCTCACTCAGGGTTTCAACACCCAAATTCTTGTCGTCCATAACTTGATAAATGGTTATCTGAAAAATGAATGACAAGGTTTATTTACATTAGTCATCAGACAGAAACGTTTTAAGAAACGTAATGGAATTTCCATTATAGGTTTCTGTGGTCTCTACTTCCATGATCTTTTCAAAAAGAACCATAAATCAACTTCCCAAACCAAACGTTTACAGAACTCCCAGACAGTGTATGAATTTCCTAACAATCATGTTATTACTCTAACACCCAAACCCTATCACGAAAGGGGAAGATGTGATTAATATCTGGTCTTTCAACCAATATTACATAACAAATACCAAAACCAATAACAATCTAATGCTCAAAATTGTTTTTTTTTTTTTTTGTTTTGTTTTTTTTTTTTAATAGGGGAAATGTCTAGGTGGGGTAATTACCCAAAAAAGAAAAAGTCCGATTTAAATACAATTCCTGAAAAACTTTTGTCCACCAAATTAGTGATATTACAAACAATAGTAGTAATAATATAATACAATAATAATAATACAAAATAATAATAATAATAATATATCTTAATCTTGACATGTTACACTTGACATTCTTGGAGTAATTAAATCCAAATTTCGTAGACAATGCTACTGACGTTTTTCAAAAACTTAAATGTAATAAAAAAATACATTTCTGTACATACGAACACGTGTTTTAATCTAGATTCGTTAAATACGTTTTAATCGTCTCGGAAATCATTTGTTATTGTTACAAACCTATATAGAGAGAGAGATTTTGTTCCTGTAGAAAAAGAAGAACCACACATAGCCTATAGTAACATGAAAATGCGGAACCGAATGCACCCTATATTTTTCTATATACGACACATTTGTCAGTGCTTTAGGAAATATACGTTTAACATTACTAACCACTGAGGTAATTTAGTAAAACTTTTAGTTCTGTTTCACATCATTGACAGCATGATCAGAAAAGCTCGATATAGATTGTTGCATTTAGACCATAGGTCAATGTATGTTTGAATTCATTCTTAGAATGTCAAATGTAAAGCTTCTAAATGTTTAAACGTAACCGGTAAACAGTACACAAAAGTACACTTAGCCTACCTGTTACACGGTAATTAGACTCCAGGAAGTGAGTTTATCCCGGCTTCGTAAAACGTAAATTGTCAAGCAACCGCAGCACAAATACTGTAAAAAGAATAATCTCAGTGTACACACTTTGGTTTACCAATAATCAGTCAGTCGCACACTAAATATCCGTTTAACTCACTTTTAATCAGTTACTGCGACTAATACTTATCAGGCTCCGCAAATCAGTATGGTAAACATCCGCAGCAGTTCTGTCTTTTTCGGTCAGTAGTTCCTCTTTCTAACATGTATTTGCATGCACTCCCACTATGCGCTGCACAACCTTTTTACTTTCACCTTCTCTCGACCTATAGCAGCAAGCCATCATCATGTAGACGAGCCACTCCTGCTGAAAAAGAGATGGGCAGACATACAGATAGATAGACAAACAGATAAATAGATAGGTAAAATAATTTTGTATGATTGATGATTTCTACAATTTTGTTGACAGTTAGATTCTTATAACATACAGTTTCACTTTGACATTGCCAAGTTTTTCATAAAGAACACATGGAGAGGAAAACACACTTTTTGACATTTCGCATTAGAATTTTATTTTTCATATGACAAAAGTGAGAACAATAACAATGGCGTTAACAGTAACACAAAGAAGGACAACAAAAATACAACTACTTGATCCTCAGACACAGTAGAACCAACACAACCAGCAAAACTGAAATTTAGTTTAAGTTTGTCAGCACTGATTTGTTCATTACACCGGAAAAGAAGATAAGATTCTTCATATCTGAAGTTCACTCAGTCAGTGAAGAAACATATCTCAATCTGTGCCTCAGGTAAAGTCCGCTGTGATTGTAAGGAAAGCAAAGGTTCACCGAGGTCTTGCTTTCAAAGATGCACG
This sequence comes from Cirrhinus mrigala, assembly GCA_036247105.1. Taxonomy (NCBI): domain Eukaryota; kingdom Metazoa; phylum Chordata; class Actinopteri; order Cypriniformes; family Cyprinidae; genus Cirrhinus; species Cirrhinus mrigala. Next base: position 23,448,831 of record CM070028.1, on the reverse strand, counting down.
AGTCTGACCAAACACTCTACATCTTTTTGCCTCTATGCAGTTTATTATGTCTCCAAATGTGTTCTTTCCTTAAAAGCTTCCAGTATTCCCGACTGTCTTGTTCCAGCTCGTTGAGTTTTTTGGGTGGACCGAGGTCCAACTGAAACAACCTGAGGGGATGGGACAACTTAAGTTACTAGCATGGTATTTTCTAGTTAATTTGAGATGCAATAAATATGAAAAATTGTTTCTGCCTTGAGGGGGAAACAATTAAATAAATAAGGTAACACTTTACAATAAGGTGTCATTTGTTTACTTTAGTTAATGAACAAACAATGAACAAACCATTTATTACACTATTTATAAATCTTTGTTAATGTTAGTTAATAAAAATACAGTCGTTTATTGTTTGTTAATGTTAGTTCACAGTGCATTAACTAATGTTAACAAACACAACTTGTAATTTTATTAATGCATTAGTAAATGTTGAAATTAATATTAGCTAAGACAATAAATGGTGTAGACGTATTGTTAATTTTTAGTTCATGTTAACTAATGTAGTTAACTAATGAACCTTATTGTGAAGTGTTACAAAAAATAAATAAATAAATAAAAAATTATACATATATATATAAATTTTTTTTTCTTTTTTTTATTCGGTGGTGAAAACAAAAAAACATAATTATAAGATGTAAACTCAGAATTCAGAGGAAAAAAGTAAAAATGAACTTGCAAGATACCAAATCTTAAAAAAATTCTGAATATAAAATTCTGAATTGCGAGATACACTACCAGTCAAAAGTTTTTGAACAGTAAGATTTTACTTTTTTTTTTAAATAAGTCTCTTCGGCTCACTAAGCCATCATTTATTTGATCCAAAGTACAGCAAAACAGTAAAATTTTGAAATATTTCTACTATTTAAAATGTTTTCTATTTAAATATATTTTATAATGTAATTTATTCCTGTGATTAGCTGATTTTTTAGCAGCATTACTCCAGTCACATGATCCTTCAGAAATCATGCTAATATTCTGATTGGCTGTTCAAAAAACATTTATTATTATTATTATTATTATTATTATGTTGAAAACATTTTTTTCAGGTTTCTTTGAAGAATTAAAGTTTAGATAAACAGCATTTATCTGAAATAGAACTCTACTGTAACAATCCATTTAAAGCAGTAATAATAATAATAATAATAATAAATGTTTATTAAACAGCAAATTGGCATATTAGAATGAATTCTGAAGGATCATGTGACTCTGAATGATGCTGAAAATTTAACCTTGATCAGGAATAAATTACATTTTAAAATATATTCAAATAGAAAGCTGCTATTTTAAATAGTAAATATATTTCAGAATTGTATTCTGTTTTTGCTGTGCTTTGGATCAAATAAATGCAGGCTTGGTGAGCAGAAGAGACTTCTTTAAAAAAACATTAAAAATCTTACTCTTCATAAACATTTGACTGGTAGTGTAAACTCAGTATTGTAATAAAAAATAAATAAATAAATAAAATAAAATAAAATAAAATAAAATAATTCTGTGGAGGAAACAAGCTTCCATAAATATCAGAATCAGAATCAGAATCAGATTCAATTTTGTGGAGGAAACAAGCTTCCATAAATAAGGACATATATAACAGCACAAAGTAAAATATACCATCATACCATTCTGGATATTCCTCCTTGGGTTTAATAAGAGGGTCCTCGCCTTGCTTTAAGATGTTGACTCCAACTGCGTGTGTGCAAAGTTTCACTGGATCCTTACAAACTTCTGGACCCTTGAAAACTTCCTTTACCATTCCTTTACCTTTGCCTTTGGCAACTAAAAAAGACAAGAACAGCATTTCATAAATATAGCAATTCAAATATTTTATCATGTAAAAATGTTAAATAAAATATGAATATAAAATATATAATATTAGACAAACTCGTGACGTTTTGAAAATTGGTCCTACAAGGTCAGAAGTTGCAGGGTAATGTTGACATTGCATGGATACAAATACAAAATGCGTACAAAACACACCTTACCTGGTTTCTTACTAGCATAGCTACGGGACTGAATCCGTAGAGTGTTAACAAAAAGCTCGTTATAAGCATTAAGAACAGGCAAGTTTATCCTCTTAAAAGAATGAAGTACACTATGTGCCATTGTGCCTCCTCAGATCTTCCACCATGCTGTCTGAACTGTACATGTACGTAAGACGTACTTCCGGGTGAAACTGCAACACGCATGCGCTCTTTATGCAGTCTAGATCCAAAAAGTAGCCCTGATGGCCTCAAAAACATTTCTTTCCAATAGCGCTCTATATCAAGCAGCGCTATAATAATTTGTAAACATATCGTGTTAAGCTAATTGAATCACGAAGGTGCAAAATATAAAAGAAACTGAAGTAAAATCACATTTTTGTGCTAAACTGGTCACTCATGTCCTGTAGAGGGCAGTAAAACCGAGACGAATTAATAAACATCATCTGTTTGGTCGAAAGGTGGTCGATACAGAGAAGCTAGCTAACATGTCGGAGTACAACACGGCTCAAAAAGGCTCTTTAAAACTGAAAGGAGTCTCTTTAGCAAGTAAAAAGTATGTATTTGTTTATCTTAATGCTTCTTTAGATGTATATTTTAGTTGTGTTGTGGGAAAGCGTTGGCATTGCCTTCACGTCAGCCGTTAGCAGTTATGCTAGCTCCGTGTTGTGCGACTGTTGTTTAAGTTATTGACTTTAATTTACGTCTTTTCATAGGAAAAAGAAGAAGGACAAGGAAAGAAAGCGTTTAGAGGAGCAGGTTTTGACCACTGAAAATGAAGAAGAAACGAAGAAAGTTTATGTTGATAAAAGAACACCAGCACAGATTGCATTCGACAAAATACAAGAGAAAAGGGTATCGCGTATTATATTATTCTGTGTATTTATATTATACATGTAGTTGTTATTCAGTTGCCATTTAAGACACGATCACTATTAAGTAATTAATTGAGTTTCTTTCAAAAGTGGTTATTTCAAATACTGAGTAACGAAATTACGTAATTTCCAATTTACGTCTTTTTCACTGACTGAAATTGCGGTTTGACTTCTACTGGGTTGTAAAATACCATTATTCTTTTTTTTTACTTTTTAATAGCAAATGGAAAGGATTCTAAAGAAGGCCTCCAAAACACACAAGAGAAGAGTTGAGGTAAAGTTAACTCTGTTGCTGCTAATTTTGATATTCATATATTAGGTAGCATGTTCGTGTGTGAATAACATCTTTTTTTGTGTGTTACAGGATTTCAACAGACACCTGGACACACTGACAGAGCATTACGACATTCCCAAAGTCAGCTGGACAAAATAAATATCGATGGATTTTCAACTGGGTGCTTTCAGAGCAAAATCAGCTGCCATGATGTTACCATGCATGCTTCTTGCTTGCTCTGCAACAAAGTCCAGAGCTATTTTTCTCAAATTTCATTTTCCCTTTGGAATGTAGTAAAATTGTTCACTGTATATTGTAATTTTGAATTTTAAATTCTTCCCTTATCCAAATGTTTGTCTGTGGTGATCATTATATTTTGTAACTTTTGGTTCAACTATCTATTTAAGATTTTGTTTGGGTTTCGTTCATTGTAAAGCTTGACCACCAAATAAACAGTTTAAGTGTTTTATTTCTTGCATGTAGTATTTAACATTTCTGAATGGTTATAGTGGCCCCAAATACACTTTTGAAATCGCACTTAGTAACCGGAGATGGCGTTGTTGGTTTAAGAGTAACTTGTTTTATATGCTTCTGAGCTCAATACTTAGGGAATGCGTCATGGATGTTTTTTTCATTTTTTAAACGGATCACCCCTTTTTAAAAAAAAAAGAAAATTCTGTCATTAATTATTCAACCTCATATCGTTCCAAACCTGTAAGACCTTCATTCGTATTTGGAACACAAATTAAGATATTTTTTATTAAAAAAGCAACGCAACTGGCATGTTCAAGGCCCAGACTAGTACTAAGGACATCGTTAAAACAGTCCGTGTGACGTCAGTGGATCAACCATAATGTTATGAAGCTACAAGAATACTTTTTGTGTGCAAAGAAAACAAAAAAAACTTTTTTCACCCATTTCTTCTCTTCTGTGTCAGTCTTCAACACGTGGTCACGAGAGTACATGGTACAGCTCATTCACTTATCACATCAAGGCTGGATTATTGTAATCAATTCTCAGTATATTGGAATTAATCATCTCTTACCCAGCTACATACTATAAGATGATATTATGTTGACTCAAATTTTAGTGGTTTTAAATAATTATCTTGCAAAACCCCTGGATAGCAGCTGCAATTCAGAGGATCTTCGAACGATCATTTACTCACCCTCATGTTGCTGCAAACCTGTATTACATGTAACTCAAGTTTCCCTACTGTATACGGTGAAAAACGGTATTGGGCATCTAATGTTATTTTACGGTAGTATACCATTTTCAGAAGTGAAAAAGAATGTAAAATTTAAAGTTAATATATAAAAGCTGCTTGTGATGGGCTTTGGCTTTCTCATCACCACCTGCTCTTGGTGGTTATCAGTGTCTTACAAGGGTACAAAACAGATTTCAGTACTTCAATAAGTTGGTACATTAACGTTATATCAGTTAATAAAATGACGGTATTTAAGTGTGAATTTAAGTTAAAACCATGAAACTTAAAATGTTGCTACTGTATTTTTTATGGTAAAATTATGGCAACCACAGCTGCATTTTTTTTACCGTAATTTTGCAGATTTTTTTTACAAAGTGCGAACAATGTGCAATTGTTTGTTCAGACAATTTTAAGTTATAATTTGTGAAATTGTTGGTCTAAAACAAATTCTACCAGGTTCTGCACACTCATAAGTCTTTTCATTAGAAGTTAGACAGCACCACAATGTAAATAAATGATTTATTCTGCAATGCAGAGAGATTAATTTATTTTAACAGGAGTTTTCACAAGATATTTAAATGCAGGACTGAATCCAAAATTGCAATTATTGTCACACTGACAACCTTAACAACTCTAAAAGGACCTATATCAATAACTGGAATTTTACTGGAATTGGTACAGACTACTGAAATTTTGGTACTATGACAACAATATTTGTAGTATTGTGAGAGTATCAAATTGTAAATTCAGTATTTTGAATGTGAACCTTTAATCATACTTTACTCATTTGTTTTTCATTATGGTCTAAAAATCTACAGAAAGTCTGGAAATGTAAGTCTGGAAAAGTATGGAAATTTGAAATGAAAAATGTGTGGGAACCCTGATTCTAAATAATTCACATTTATGTTTTTCAAAGACTTTAATGTGCAGATGAATGAAATGAAGCACGTTTGTTAGCTCTTTCAACGGCCAACTCATTTATCGGGTCTTACAGTTGTGGATCTCCTGTTTTAAATTTATGACAGCACAGTACAAGGAGAATTTTAAACAAAGAGACATGGTTGAATGGTTAGAAAGTTAACAGCTATTTAAATGATAGTGCTATACAGTTTTACAAGGATAATTTTACATTTCAAGTGACAATATGACAATTTAGAGAAGTGATCTGGTACGGTGATGTGCACCGTTGCATTTGCATCAGGACAGGATTATGTAGGAGCGTAGGGATGGGACATGATGCTTTGCACTGGACAGATACCAGAGAAGATCTTCAGCTTAAGTCGTGCTGCAAGATATGAAAGTGACATCAAGTAAAATGTTTTCCTTTTTATTAAGTTTATGATTTGTAGTATACAATGAAGCACTGAAGAATTTTAAATAAATCATTGCTATAATAGAATACATAGAATTTACTCAAATAAAATAGTAGAACTGGAACATAAATACATCTGTGTACGTATACGTATGTTTTTCAAAATCTAGTATAAAACAAGTTGGTTTCATGAATGTTTGAGGAAAAAAATCATATCATGTTGTATAGTGGTATCATTAGCCCTTGTATTTCTGTTTTGGATTTGTCCTGCAGAGCCTTTGAAGATACAACGTTGGTTTTATCGACTGGTATCCTCCGAATCTGCTAAAACCGAAAAAGAAAATGAGAAAAATGTCATCCAGAGAGCAACTGATCTCACCAGAAACGTGGAATGGGTCACATCAGCAGAAGTGCGAAGGATGCAGTTTCCGTCATGGATGAACAAAAAGAGTATTACATTATCAAAATGTAAGGACTGTGAGCCTTGTTTCTTTGACAAAGATGAAAAGTCATGTGTAATATGGTTAAAGGATGGTAAAAACAGCTCACCTGTTAGATATAATGATATTATGTTTATAGTGAACAAGGATAACTTTGAAATTATGGAATGGAAGAAATATACCAATCAAAAGATTCCACATATGTTCATAGAAATATGTGATGAGTTCTTTATTACTCGATTTGAGTGAAATATTGATATGGCCATGGAAAGTTTTATTGAAACAACTGAAGTCCTCACCCTAAACACCGACTTTAAAATGCAGCATTTAAACATTGTTGAGTATTTAATGTTGAGTGTGGTGACATCAGTTCTTTAACATTTCCAAGCTTCCAATGAGAACTGCAAACTATCTTATCTAAACATACTGTGAAATTTGACCAAAATATTGATAAAATAACTACTTAGCACACAGGTACAATCCATACATTGGGAGGGACTGTAGAGGTATTAGTCAGTGGTGATTTTCCATCTATGATAAATACTGCACTATGTCTGCAGCTGAGAAAACACTGCTATCTGTGGATATGGCAGTGGAGATTCCACCAAACCATTCTTGTACCATTGACATTATGAGCAATACCTTCATGGCTGAAGTACCGTTCACTGGCGAAATGACTAGAATGTACAAAAACAAAGAAATACGTAAGACCTTCATCAACGACACCTCCATCAGGAAGTAGCGGAAATTCAAATGCTTGTGAATTTCTGCCAACCTCCCTCTGAGAGTAGGAAATATTAGACAAAACATACATAACCAGTGTGCAATATCTGTACTGGAAAACAAGTGACATATTATGTAAGTGTATGATTATAATAGAATGTCATGATCACAGAATCACCATTAAATCAGGACTGAAAAGACTACCAGCATTGTCGTTTGCCTCACTGTTTTATTGTGCATCCTTTTAAAAGAAACATCTTTATGTTTATTTGTTCATTTTAAAATAACTAATACTTCAATTGGCAGAGCAACAGTCAAAACAAGTTTTTTTTTACAATTTTGTCATAAGGTCGTTCAGTGGTTTCCAAACAGTTTAAATATATATATATATATATATATATATATATATATATTGTTGTTGTCGCTGTCATTCATTGGAATGGAATCCATTCAAAACAATTTCAAGGCTGTTTGCAACTATTTTACATTTTGGGAAACTGGTGGCAAATTTATTTGAATTTATGCGATGTGTTGGGTTTATAGGAGTGGATGTTGTACAAATCACATTGTATGAATTTATATGAAATCTTTTACTGTAAAACAGTGTCTCTATAGTTAGAAAATAATAATCCCTGATAGGACAGGTACATCATGGAGACGTCTATTTGACGTCTGCATTTACATCTGCAAGACGTATTTTTTAGATTGTTTGCTCATCTGCAATACGTCTATACTACGTTTCCTATCAGATGTCAAATAGATGTCTATTAGATGTCTTTAAGATGTTTATGATTTAGAATGTATGTAAAACTGACATCTTACAGATGTCTGTCAGATGTTTGTACACAGCAGATGCTTTCCAGATCAAGAGATCTTTAACAGACATCTTGCAGACGTACGTGTGCTATCTGGGATGCTACTGAAGCAAGTTACCGAATTGCTCATTGCATTGCGAAACACAGAACGAGTCTTTAAAAACTGTTTTTCCTCCTCCATTGCTGTTGCTGTTTTGTTCCGACAACATCATGTTATTATGAACCCTTTTCACAAGACTGTGATGATGCGTTTGAACGGTCATCATCATCATAAATCCTTGTTTTTTTTTTTTCATATTTTGATTTTTTTTTTTTTTTTTTAATGTATGTACATTTACCACATTTGTATTACATCACCTTTTCATCAAGTTACAAAAAAAAAACGAGTTAAGGCTAATGTGAGGGTGTTTCTAATCATGAGAGGGACAGTAAATTTGACATTGTTCTCTCCTCTGACTGCCGATATCAGTCCCCCCCCCCCCCATTAATCTTTTGCTGTCTTTTTTTCACTGATGGGATGCGGTGAAATAATCACTATAACAGGTGTGCTGCCAGTTTTAAAATGTTTGGGAACCACTGAATTGTTTTGACTGTTGAGCAAATTACAAAAACGTTGTTTTTTAAAAAAGGATGCAAAATAAAACAGTCAGGCAAACGACAATGCTGGTAGCCTTTTCAATGCTGATTTAATGATGATTCTGTGATCATGACATTCTATTATACACAATATGTCAGACATTGCACACTGGTTATGTATGTTTTGTCTAACATTTTCTACTCTCAGAGAGAGGTTGGCAGGGATTCACAAGCGTTTGAATTTCCGCTACTTCCTGATGGATGTAGGTGCCGTTGATGAAGGTCTTGCGTATTTCGTTGTTTTTGTACAATCTAGTCATTTCGCCAGTGAACGGGACTTCAGCTATGAAGGTATTGCTTGTAATGTCAATGGTGCAAGAATGGTTGGGTGGAATCTCCACCTCTGTATCCACAGAGTGCAGTGTTTTCTCAACTGCAGATGTAGTATTAGAACGGGAGCGACTACGGTCATATTTAAGCCCAAATGTTCCTCCAATATTTATCATCGATGGAACATTAACACTGACTGATACCTCTGCATTCCCTCCCAATGTATTGATTTTACCTGTTTGGTAAGTAACTGTTTTATCAATATTTTGGTCAAATTTCACCGTATGTTTGGATGGTTTGCAGTTCTTATTGGAAGCTTGGAAATGTTTAAGAACTTCTAGGTTTTGTGACGTCACCACACTCGACATTAAGTACTCAACAACATTTAAATGCTGCATTTTAAAGTCAGTGTTTAAGGCGAGGGCTTCAGTTGTTTCAGTAATGCTTTCCACGGTCGTGTCATAATCTTGAACAATGTATCTCTCATTACATACTTCTATAACCATAGGTGGGTACTCTTGATTGGTACAAAACTTCCATTCTATAATTTCAAAGTTATCCTTGTTCACTAGAAACAAAATGTCGTCATATCTAACAGGTGAACTGGTGTTACGATTCTGTGACCATTCTACACATGATTTTTCATCTTTGTCAAAGAAGCAAATATCACATATTGGCTGACGTTTAGCAATGTAATACTTTTTTTGTTCATCTGTGACAAAAACTGTGTACTTCGGCACTTCTGCTGACGCCACCCATTCCAAGTTGCTGTTGAGATCAGTTGCACTCTGGATGGCTGATTTGGTTTTATTAGATTTCGAGGGGTACCGTCGACTAAGCCATTTAGGAATCTTTGGCTCTGCAAGACAAATCCAAAACATAAAAACAAAGGCTAATGATACCACTTTACCACATGGTATTTTTTAAGTCATTCTTCTCCCTCAAACATTCATGAAACCAACTTGAACTTGAGAATTTAAGATGTTTTAAACTAGATTTTTTAAAACATATTATTATTATTATTATTACTATTATTATTATTATTATTATTTACTTTTTGCGTGTGTGTGTTCAGTCAGTTGTTACAGGGCAGGTAGAGGTAAAACAGAGATCAGAATTGGCACAGAAAGAAAACATACTAGCTCTTTTGCCGGATAGATGGAAATCCCCTCCAGTCAGCTGGAGACTGATCAGCAGCAGAGCTAACATGATCCTCATGCTGAAATCCATCATCAACTGCCTTCACTGTATCTGTGAGATATCACCAAAAAAGTCAGACCTCATGAACACCAGAGCAGACAAAGCGAGGCGGCATGTACATATACCAACTGCTGTTCAAAGATTTCAATATCTATATCAATACTTGCCTTTTTTGTTCAGGAATACTTTGGAATTTCAATATAGGCAGACAATAAGAAGGAATTCAAATTCCTTGTACTTGAGAAAATTCTATGAATTCTATTAAAGCAATTATTTATTTCAAGTTCTGGACCTAGTCCTTGATGTTACATATTCATTGTATACTACGAATCAAGAACTTAATAAAAAAAAGGAAAGCATTATACTTGATGTCACATTTCATAACTTGCAGCATGTCTTACCTGTGAATGTTCACTCTTGAGCTGAAGCTGAAGATCTTCTCTGGTATCTGTCCAGTGCAAAGCATCATGTCCCATCCTTATGCTCCTATATAATCCTGTCCTCATGCAAATGCAACGGTGCACAGCACCATAGCAGGTCACTTCTCTAAATTTTCATATTTTCACTTGAAACGTTAAATTATCGTTGTAAAATTGTATAGTGCTATCATTTAAATAGCTGTTATCTCTTCACTTTCTGACCATTTGACCGTGTCTCTTTGTTTAATATTCTCCTTGTACTGTGCCGTCATAAATTTAAAACAGGAGATCCTGTGTAAAGTGTAAAACCTGATAAATTAGTTGGCCGTTGAAAGAGCTAACAAATGTGTTCAGATCCTGCTTTGTTTCATTCATCTGCACATTAATGTCATGATGCAACTTACTGTTAGGTACTTTGAAAAACATTAATGTGAATTATTTAGAATCAGGGTTCCTATGCATTTTCTATTTCAAAATTCCATACTTTTCCAGACTTAAATTTCCTGACCTCTCTGTAGATTTTGCAGATCATATTTCATAGTGAAAACAAGTAATTTAGTAACGATTAATAGTTTAAATTCACAATTTGATACTCTCACAATACTACAAATACTGTTGTGTCAGTACCAAAATTTCAGTAGTCTGTACCAATTCCAGTAACATTTCATGCTTTGCAGTACAAATAGATTTGTTGATTATTAATGATAATAATAATAATAATAATAATAATAATAGTAATAATAATAGCAATAATAAGAAAAAATACATTAAAACAGCATGAAACATTAAAGGGTTACTCCACCCCAAAATGAAAATTTTGTCATTAATCACTTGTCCCCATGTCGTTCCAAACCCGTAAAAGCTTTGTTTGTCTTTGGAACACAATTTAGGATATTTTGGATGAAAACTGAGAGGTTTGAAACTGTCCCGTTGACTGCCAGGTAAATACCACTGTCAAGACCCAGAAAAGTATGAAAGACGTCGTCAAAATACACTCAAAAAAAATGATTTGTTGGACTTACTTAAAAAAAGACAAGTGGTTCCATGCAACTATATTGAGTAATTTGTACAAGTAACAATTTAGTTGTTTGAACAAAAAAAAAATCAAGTAAAGCTGACAAAATTTCTTCAAGTAAATACAAATCATGATGATGCAAATTCCAATGACTGTATCATTTGACCTTACCATCATGGCGATCAGGGTTTACTTTAGTTGGGCTCTTGACCCTTGATTGTTTTTTTTTCCATTGCTGTAATTGTGTTTGTAGAGCACGTTTGTTATAGAAAAAAAAAATATCCAGTGGCCTGATTCACTGATCTTTTTCAGTGATTTGTCTGTTAGTTTCATGATACTTACAATAGCTGTATGAACTATTAGTATTACTACCTTATAACCTTCAGCATTACTTAGACACACACAGACATCAAGAATCAGCATATGAATCTCAACAATGGTGAAATTCAACAGCTGCATAAACTTTGCCTTTTTCATTCACGTAAAACTGATGCATATGAATCACATTAAGTTTAAATGATTTGTTTATATTAAAACTATGTAATCTAAATGCATGGAGTTTGTGTCCACTGAAAGTTTTTTTTTTCCAGCTGGAAAATGTATGTTGTTAAACAACAGTACAATTTATTGAATGCACTGTAACCTATTATTTACAGCCTAATTTATTCCTGTCTGAAATTAATATGACCCGACTAAGGTCTGTGGACATAATTCTCAGAATCTATGCTTTTACTAAATGTATTGCTAAGTGATGTTAAATTTGCAACCTGCATGTGTTGGTGTAATGAAAATTATTGAACAGCTTTACTGTTTTCATGCCTTTTAGGACTTTGTGAATGCTGAAAGAGACCTGACTAATACAGTCATTGGAGTTTGCATCATCATGATTTGGATTTACTTGAAGAAATTTTGTCAGCTTTACTTGAATTTTTTTCGTTCAAACAACTAAATTGTTACTTGTACAAATTACTCAATATAGTTGCGTAGAACCAATTGACAGTCTTTTTAAGTAAGTCCAACAAATAATTTTTTTGAGTGATAGTCAATCTGCCATCAGTGGTTCAACCATAATTTTACGAAGCTACGAGATTACTTTTTGTACGCAAAGAAAACAAAAATATCGACTTTATTCAACAATTTGTCGCCTCTGCGTCACCGTAGCACCATTTTGGATAGTAGGGACTTTAAAGGGGTCATCGGATGCAAAGTTCACTTTTACATGTTGTTTGAACATTTGTTCAAACGTGTGTTGGCAGCGTATGTACACATCTACCCTATAATGAGAAAAACCCATGCAGTGGTTTTTAATTTATCTGTAAAAATAATATCCCCTTTTTCAAATGAGCCATTCTCAGATGCCTGTCGGCGTGGCGTCACATGCCGGGGCGGGCAGAGCTCATTTGCATTTAAAGGAGCAATCCATCAGAATGGGTCGATTTTTGCAGAGCTCATTTTGACAAGGTTAAAATGGTGTTGTTTTACACTACCATTGAGAATTTTTAACCAAAGTATATTATAGACTTTTCATTAAGACCGTAAGGAATAATATCAACTTGAAAATGGGCATCCGATGACCCCTTCAAGCAACATCTTCCAATGGAACGGCTACGATGACTAGAAGTAAGCTGTTACACCGTTGTAGCCAAGAACGTAAAAAATCATTAAGCAACCGTAAACAAGACGGCGCAACTAAATTAAATTTAGTTATTTATTTAAATGCAAATGATGGATTATCTTAAATTTAAAACACAGCAACACAGATTAAATTAAAGACTAATGGTAGAATCATATATTAATGGAATTACAATGGTACTATAAAACTATAAACGTACTATACTATAAAACGTAACATTTATCTGCCTAATCTGTCACGTTGTAAAGACGTGTATGGCAAACCAGCTGTTCTCCCGTAGTAGACGGTTAAAGTAGAATGTCAGGAAGTTGCAGTTAAAGTCGCAAACGCGCAATATGACCTCGGAATGCCGTTGCTGTTCCATAAGTGACTGCTGCTTAAAGTCCCTAGTATACCCTGTACGCAAACAGCGTACACTGTTCTCTGTCAGCTGCGTCACGCGAATACGCTGTTTTCGACGTTTTTTGACGATGCCTTTCTTACTTTTTTGGGTCTTGACAGTGGTATTTACCTGGCAGTCAGTTTTTTACGGGTTTGGAACGACATGGGGGTAAGTGATTAATGACAAAATTTTCATTTTGGGGTAGAGTAACCCTTTAAATAAACATTTTTTTAATTAAGCAAACATTGCTTTTCAAGTGAAACGGTCAAGTGAAAAGTTAGCAGTTAAATCAAGAACAAAGAAACTTGTCATGTAGGACATGTGCATCAATTGGAGGGGGGGACAATAAACAAAAAAAAAAAAATCTCAAGAGCAATTTTTGAAGGGGACATATATAATACAGCCAAAATTGTACTTGTAGGATAGATATGTGTACACTGCATGTGTATATCGCATGTAGACCTGTTTAAATATGAGTTTGGTTCATAGGTTTACTACGCTGTCATATAATTATTGAATTATTTTGCGTCTTCTACATTAGGTTTTGTCTGGGACTGAGGACATCTCTTATTTAGATAATCAACCACCGCAAGCCCACTGATCTGCCACTTAACATAATAATGAGCAAAATCCAACACATAGGTAGGGCAATATTAGCCTAATATCAGTTCACACACAGGCTTATCGCCGTGTTAGTTGTAGTGGGTGACAAGCTAACAAGCTGGTAACCTCATAATCGCTCATAGAAAAATACATCGAATATCACGATTTTTTTTTTTTTTGTCATGACTAATTTATTAATGATTCAGCATCATCTGTATTAAAGAGAAAGAATCACTTCACCCGATGTTTAAAGTGAATAAAATAGCCTTGACAGTACTTACACATACCTACTGAAGAACTTTGCTCTCTCCCACCGGACTGGTGTGTGTATGGGTAAAGGGGGAAAGCAGGCAGTGGACCAAACCACTGTGAGGCAAGGGAGGGGGAACTCAAAACTTCTGAACTTAAAACTCTTTTTTGCGTTTATATTATTTTACTACTTACACGATTGTTTTAAATATATATATATATATATATATATATATATATATATATATCCATTACATTATTTACAATACACAGAGTCACTTTTAACAACCTACATAAACTATCACTTACCACATAAACGAGTAAGGAGAGATCACTGATAGGAAGATGGTGAATTATTTTCAGATCCTGAGCAACACTGACAAACATCCAAAATGTGTGGTAAGTACTGCCGCTCAGTAGTATAAACAGAGTACGTGTGATCGCGAATCTGGAAAGTGAAAGCAAATGCACATTCAATTGCCCGCATATTAATAGTGGCTCTCTGATGCCTGCAATTTATATACTGTATAATTACCCAACAAAATAATTGCGAGAAAAGCATTTAAATGTATTTTTTCCCCTCCCATCTCTATTTATTCCCATTAGGAGTTCTGTAGTACACGTCATTTTCTTTCAGAACACGATGTTCGGATTCAGCCGGATCGCTAATGGGAAGTGTAAAATATTTGTTATTTATTAGGAAGTTAATTGTTAATAGGAAACAATGATTTCTTAAGTCAGGACTACCCATACTATAGTTTTTGTATCAAAATACTGATGCATTTGACGTCCAGCGTGCACAATAAGTTTGATGGGGAAAAAAAGGTGATTAAAAATCGAAAAATCGTGAATCGATCTTTAATCGAATCGTGACTCCGAAAATCGATATGAATCAAATTGTGAGGTACCGAAAGTTTCCCACCCTTACTGAAATTATTTGTTCAGACATTTTTGTGATGTTGGTCTAAAAATTCAGTTAAATATAATTCACAGATATGATGAACTGAGTTTTTGCAGTTGCAGCATGACTTCAATGTGAGGATGTGACTCTGACCTGAACACGTTGTTAGCTCTTTCAAATGGCCAACTAATTTATCAGGTCTTACAAAAACCATGGATCTACTGTTTTAAATAAAGGAGCACAAGGAAAATATTGAACAAACTGATAACCCATATGGTCTTAGATTACTCATAAGTTCATGACACGCTAGTAGTGGTTGGACAGACAAGCAATACTTACAGCTACATACGCTACGTATGCCACTGCACTGGACAAATATAAGAAAAGATCTTCAGTCTCCATTCACAGGTAAGACATGCTATAAGATATAACGTATATAGCTTTTTCTCGATTTTTATAGTTCATTGCTATATGTTTTTGTGGCAGTGAAATTGTAAAATGTGCTATAACTTTACACAGAAAATGTTAGTAAGCATTTTTTTCCTCACGTTAAACTTATGTTAAGTCTTATTGAGTGAAATAGTGACTATTTTAAGATTTACAGATTTAAGCTCCCATTCACTTCCATTGTCAGTGGTTCACTGTAACCCATAAAACAAAAAAGCATGAGTCAGATTATTTGTTGTGGTAATTAGCATTAGGCCACAAATGCTGCTGACTGAGCCAAACTTTTACTGAACCATATATTCCATATATTAAGCAATGTCATGAGTTATATGAGGCCTGACTCTTGATGTCTCACAGATACTGTGAAGGCAGTTGATGGATTTCAACATGAGGATCATGTTTGCTCTGATGCTGATCTGTCTACAGCTGGCTGGAGGGGATTTTAGTTCATCTGTTGAAGAAGCTGGTATATTTTCTTTTTGTGCCAATCCTGATTGCTGTCTTACCTTTACATGCCCTGTAACACTCAAACAATTTGGGTGACGAAAATGAGAAATGTGTTTAAAAATCCAGTTTAAAACATCTAAAATTCTTAGAGATGTAGTCTTTGTGTTCAAGTTAATTTCATTAATGTTTAAGAGAAAAAAACTTGACAAATAAAAAAAATATATCATGCAGTATAGCGATCAAGTAAAAGGTAT
The DNA here is from genome assembly GCA_036247105.1 of Cirrhinus mrigala. Classification (NCBI taxonomy): domain Eukaryota; kingdom Metazoa; phylum Chordata; class Actinopteri; order Cypriniformes; family Cyprinidae; genus Cirrhinus; species Cirrhinus mrigala. The sequence goes on along the minus strand of CM070028.1, from coordinate 23,432,717 downwards.
TAAATGACATCTGATAATATTTGATAAAAATGTCATGCATCTATAGCTCCAGTCTTCAGAGACATTTCTGAAGAAAAAAAAAAGTGTTTTAGCGCCACTCACTAGACATTTAACTTTGAAGCAATGTAATATTTTTTTCTAAAATGTTGGCATTGGCACTTTTTTTCTCATGAAACTGGATTTTAACCAGTCTAATATTCAAAGCTTAATGAGTATATGAGTACTTGATTAATTGATTCATCTCACAGGAAGAGACAGTCAATATACAGCACAGGAGATACTTATAATGATTACATGCACTGCCTGTTCAATGATGACAATTATGATACAGTTTATACCTTTTTTAAAAACTGATGTACAAAAGCTAGAATTAACTACATCCTTAGCCCTTGGTCTATATTTCTGTTTTGGATTTGTCTTGCAGAGCCTTCAAAGAGCCCTCATCAACTTCATCGACGTAGACTGGATAATGCTAAATCTGATGAAACCCAAAAAGAAAATGCTAAAAATGTCGTCCAGATCGCAACTGACCTCAATAGCAACTTGGAATGGGTCGCATCAGCAGAAGTGCCGAAGGATGCCGTTTCTGTCAGGGCTGAACGAAAAGATTATTACATTACTAAACGTAAGGACTGTGAAATTTGCTTCTTTGACAAAGAAAAAAGCTCATGTGTAATATGGTCGCCCACGAAAAGAGAAAAAGACATTCGTGTTTCATTTAATGATATTATGTTTCTAGTAAACAAGGATAACTTTGAAATGATGGAATGGAAGAAATGTACCAACCGAAAGATTCCACCTATGTCGGTGGAAACATGTAAGGGGCACTTTATTACTAGAAATGAGGTGGGGTTCACTGCTGTGACCGTTGATAATGTTACTGAAACAACTGAAGTCCTCACCTTAAACACTGACATCAAAAAGCAGCATTTAAACATTGTTAAATACTTAATGTCAAGTGTGGTGACGGCAGAAAACCTAGAAGTGCTTAAACATTTCCAAGCTTCCAACAGGAACTGCAAACCATCCAAGCATTCGATGAAATTTGACCACAGTATTGATAAAACAATTTTTTTCCAAACTGGTCATACCCATACATTTGGAGTGGATGCAGAGTTAACATTCAATGGTACACTTCCAAGTATAGCGAAAATTGGAGGAAGATTTGGGCTTAAATATGACCACAGTCGCCCCCGTTCAAATACTACATCTGAAGATGAGAAAACCCTGCATTCTGTGGATATGGCAGTGGAGATTCCACCCAACCATTCTTGCACCATTGACATTATGAGCAATACCTTCATGGCTGAAGTCCCGTTCACTGGCGAAATTACTAGAATGTACAAAAACAACGAAATACGCAATACCTTCATCAACGGCACCTACATCCATCAGGAAGTAGCGGAAATTCAAACGCTTGTGAATCCCTGCCAACCGTTCTTTGATGGAAAGAAATGTTAGACAAAACGTACAAAACCAGTGTGCAACTTCTGTACTGGACAACAAGTGGCATATTGTGTAAGTGTATGATAATAATACAATGTCATGATCACAGAATCAACATTAAATCAGCATTGAAAAGACTACCAGCATTGTCGTTTGCATCACTGTTTTTGTTTGTTTGTATTAAAGAAATGTCTTAATATTAATGTATAGATTTGAAACCTACTAGGCGGCTACTTTTAAACTACTGATGATTAACTAGCTATTAGTATACATAGCAATGTTTTTCGTACAATAGTTTCAGTGGTTCCTAAACGATTTGGGACATCCTTTAAAGTCCAAGCACTGAAAATAAATAAAAGAAAATAAATCAGTACATATAAAATATTGATGTCTTTAAAATTATGAAATGTCCTTAGTAACTTACTTTTCATCAGCATCCAATATAATATAATATAATATAATATAGGCCTAATATAATATAATAAATATTAAGGGATAATGTACATCCAGCTGTGCTGGTTCTTACTGCAGAATTACAAGGTTGACAGGTTTTCATAACAAAACCCGCCAAACTGCTACACAAAACTAGACCACATCTAGCCCAGTCACGTTTTGGAGGGCGTCTCCCGGTAAAAATCGCGTTCCGGGCACTAAATATCATGTTATTGGGGTCGCTTCAACCCGCGGGCATTAAAAAACAAGCGACAACGTTAAAGTAGTCCAATTCCGCGGGAAAATCGCGGACTTGGCTACACAACTCGCTTCGCGTCGGGCTGCTGATAGGTCTGTCAGGCTTTATTTTGCAATAACAACCGGCCGGTGTACATTAATAGATGTACATTAATACATAATTAGACACGAAATATTAATTTGAGTTGAAATATTTGAACGCAAATCTTTCATGAAGAAGGCAGTTGCTAGCGAGTGGCAAGTTCAAATTACGGACATGGTACAGTTAAACGGCATTTCACCACATGAATAATTATGGCGATAAAAGACAGTGATTTAAGATGAAACTGTTTTAAAATCTTACCAGTTATCTTACAATCGTCGCAAAATAGCAGCAGCTGCGTTTGTATGAAACGAGAGAGCTGGTCCGTGATACCATGACATAATTAAATAATTGTACACAGAATACTGATTTGAGTTTTAATATTTTATATGCCAAATAAACGCAGAGCGCTTTAATGATTAAAAGATGTTTTAGCAAGCGAATAGAGCCGACTGCATTTACCTGGATGAGCCTGTGTTATTAGTTTTTACCGAGTTTTTTGAGGGGAATAACAAACTTAGGAATGTGGTGACTGACCAGTCAGAATTGAATATTCTGTGTAGCCGTGTAATAAAATAAAATAAAATAAAATAATGGACAATCAAAATGTAGCAGAAAACACTGATGCTGCATGGCCCAAAAATCATGTTGCAACACATGTCTACTAGCAGGAGGCGCTGTTGGATTAGTTGTGACTGAACTAAAGCCCTGCAGTGGCTTTTTCATACAAATCACGTGTTCTACCTTTCAGTAGTGTCTCTCCCCTTTTTTCTTTTATTCACCCGTGGTCAGTGACTTGTCTTCCTTGCTGCTATTTCATTTAGTTTCTTCTAATTGAGATATTCTCTAGCAGATTTGTTGGCAACTTTTTTTAACCCTAGTCAGTGGGATCTCGTGTCGCAAGGATCTACCAGCCATATGCTTTAATTACACGGGTCGGGCGACTTGTGCACGTGCACGTGTGCTCTGAACACACGCGATGAACAAACATGAAACACGGAAAACCACATAATCACCTTGTTAATTACACCCTCATAACCCGAGCGTATCAAAGCTGCACCACAGGGTATAATCACAAATCAGCATTACGCGTCCGAAGCATCAAACAAATATTTCGTAAGTAACATGAACAAGAGCTTTTTTTTAAATGTGGCAAATTATTTAGCTGCTTATAATACATTAAAGTGCCATCAAAAAGCAATAAACAAAGCAATCTGCTGAGTGGACACGCAAGACAATATTTGACTGGCTGTGTATGTGAGTAATCTACGAAATGTCAAACTTACTATTACATTAAACAATAATTAAACATTAATAGAATAATAACAGAGTTTCTTTAAAACTTTTTTTTTTTGGAGAAAACGGAACTTACCTTCAGTGTGTTTACTTTGAACACGATGAGCACATTGAAGTTGCTGCCTTTATGTTAAACTGCTTTAACTTTCTTTTTTCCACATCAGTTTACACTCCATACACCAAAATGGCAAAGCAAAAAACAGGTTTTAACATCTTTGCAAATTTATTAAAAATATAAAATGTAAATGATTCCATTGCATAAGTATTCATACCCTTATCTCGGACAGTTGAAATTTAGCTCAGGAGCATTCACATTGCTTGTAGATGTTACTACACTTCAAGTGAAGTTAACCTGTGGCAAATTCAATTGAATGGGTATGGTTTGGAAAGGCACACATGTATTAACAAGTTTAGTCAACTTGAAATGTTAAGTTGTACTAAGTAACAACTTAGATATTTATGTTTGCTAAACTTAACAGATGGGTAAGTAACCCATCCAAAGTTGATTCAACTCAAATATCTAAGTTGTCACTTAGTATAATTTAACATTTTAAGTTGAATAAACTTTTTTTTTAGTTGACTGAACTTAAAATTTTAAGGCAGCCAGGTTACAAATTATTTTAAGTTGACTCAACAAATTGTTTTTTACAGTGTGCATTGAAGGTTCACAGAAGCACGTCTTTTCCGTTACCCTTAATGGAAGAAGTTTGAAACAACCAGGACTCTTCCTAGAGCTGGTCTCCTGGCCAAACTGAGCAATCAGTGGAGAAGGGCTTTGGTTAGACTGCCCTGATAGCACATGTACATCTCAGAGACGTCTATTTGACATCTGCATTTACATCTGCAAGACGCATTTTTTAGATTGTTTGCTCATCTGCAGTATGTCTATAGGACGTTTCATATCGGATGTCAAACAGACTATCTAACTATCTGTCTATTAGATGTCTTTAAGATGTTTATGATTTAGAAGGTATGTAAAACTGACGTCTTACAGATGTCTGTCAGATGTTTTTACACAGCAGATGCTTTCCAGATCAAGTGATCTTTAACAGACATCTTGCAGATGTACGTGTGCTATCTGGGTGGTGACCAAGAAGCTGATGGTCACTCTAGTTGAGCTCCATGATCATATATGGAGACAGGAGAAACTTACAGAAGGACAAACATCACCGCAACACTCCACTGAAATGGGCTTTAAGGTGGTGTGGCCAAACTCAATCCTCTCCTCAGTGGAGACACATTAAAACACACTTGGAAGCTGCAACAAAGCACTGTGAGAAACAAGATTTGTCTGATGAACCTCAATTCCAAGCATCATGTCTGAAAGATACCAGGCACTGCTCATCACCTGGACAGTATCATCCCAAAAGTGAAGTGCATTAGTAAAGAGCATTCAGAACTTCAGACTGGGCAGAAGGTTCACCTTCCAACAGGACAATGACCCTAAGCACAAAGCAAGAGTGGCTTATAGACAACTCTGTGAATGTCCTTGAGCTGAACCCAATCAAACATTTTCTGGAGAAACCTGAAAATATCTGCCAGCCCCCATCCAAGCTAACAGAGCTTGAGAGGTGAAAAGGTGAGGCAAAGAATGGCAGATAATTGCCAAACACTGATGTGCAAAGCTTGACGCATCATACCCAAAAAGACTTGAGGCTTTAAAGGTGCTTCAGCAAAGTACTGAGTTAAGGGTTTGAATACTTATGTAATGTGCTTACTTCACTTTTTTATTTTTAATAAATTGAAGTTGTGACAATTCTGTTTTTGCTGTGTCATAATGGCGTATGGAGTGTAGACAATAAAAGATGTAGAAATGTAGAAATTTAAAAGCAGTTTAACATGAGACGGCAACAAATGAAGGAGTATGAACTACTTTTGCAAGGCACTACATATATATGAAGAGTTCAGATGCAAAAGCCTCTAAATTCATCTGACGTATTTCTTTAGAATTAGCATTTCTTTCTGGCTACTTTGTATAGGTTTCTATGTAAGTACTGTAACTATCTGATTGGGCTGAGGCTGGAATTTTTGACCGAGATGGCTTTTAGCTGGTTTTGCATCTGAACTCATATATATATAAGTGGTCCGCTGCCGTTTTCAAAGCACAATGCAAAAACGTGACATTTCATTGACTAACGCTCCTCATTTTTAATCGGAAGCGCCAGGGTTGCCAGGTTTTCACAACAAAACCCGCCCAATTCCTACTCAAAATTAGCCCAAAATTAGCCCAAAACTAGCCCAGTTGCGTTTCGAGGGGGGTCCCCCGTTAAAAATCGCGTTCCGCGGGGTAAAACACATGTGTTTTGGTGCGGTTCCCCTGGTAAAACTTGCATGCCAGGGGATAAATATCCCTTTATTAGGGTCACTTTAACCCGCGGACATGAAAAACAACCCGCGGCAAGCAACAGTGTCAAAGTAAAAAAAAAAAAAAAAACGCGGACTTGGTAACACTGTTGCTTACCGGCAACCCGCCAAAATAAAAGCTTGCTAACTTAGGTTTGAAAATGATGAAAATTCACATAAAAAAGTAAATATTATTTTTTTTATTTTTAAGTTTACTATAAAATAATTGTATTTTCATGTAATACTTTATTTAAATTTTTTATTTAAAACATAATAGTATTACCACGCTTTATTATTTTATAAAAAAACAAACTAAACTAAGAATCCAACGATATTATTAGCACTATTATTAATTTATTTTTTAGAGTTATATTTAATGGGTGACACTATGTGCAGTGTGAGGACCAAACCAAATCTCCAGGTACTCTTATGAGAACGAGTTTAAAAAACTTGTACCCCTGTTAATTACAAAACCTCAGACACTACACTTTAATTAGAAACAAGTCATAAATTACTGTTGTAATATCTAAATATATCAATTGCATAATTTGTGATGCTTCTTTTAGTGTTTATTTTAAATTTTTCCGTGCGCTAAACCTCCCCCTGAGCCAATATCCACAAAACCCCAGACGCTGCACCTTAATTAGACGCTAGTCATAAATTTGCGTTGCCGTGGCGAGCAGGGTGGATTCTCTGGGTCTGTGACACTGAAATGATGTCACATATGGTTCTGATGAGAATATATTGATGTTATCTAACATCTGACTTCACAAGCTTCAAGTATGTAACTCTTAGTCTGATATTGTACTCATCTTATCTTTAAGATTTAATACACAGGTTAGCTTTCGGCTAGTACAGGTTGTGGCGTTTTCAATTTCAATTCAATTAAATACATCAAAGAGCTGAAGGGATGCAATTATTTCAGTTATTACTAAATTATGCAACTCTAAATCATAACTGTCTAGAATATCACAATGGAAATTCCCATTTAAAGCTCCCAGGTTTAATTTTAGCATCCGAGAAACATTTTTTTTACCTTTCTTTAATAAAGATTAGTACATATGTGCTTTAATTTGTGTAATCTAAGCTGTTTTTTTTACCTTCACAACGGCTGTAAAAATCAATAAAATTCTGTTATACATTAAGTACTGCTGACTTTTTTAGCATGCTGTTCTCCCGGGGTTGAAGGGGGCACTTGTGCTGTCCCGCTATTGCAATTCAAGGATCAGTTTTAACCCCCGATGAGCCCACAAAACTCATCACCCAAGATGGTCTGTAATCATGAGCGTGCTGCCTGTACGGGCCACATGGGCTAAACACAGAGCTCGAACCCACAGACATAATGAAAGTGCTGTAACTGAGATACGAGCCTCAATGAAAAACAGAAGGCCTTCGGAGCAGGATCCACATCAGCCTTAAGGGTGCCGCTGCCTGATTTTAGGCTTGTTTAAGTAACATACTGCTCATATGCAAAGCCGTTTTGATGCATTATGAATTGGAACATATATTTTTGTACATATATCATAAGTTTAAACGAAACTGAAAAGGTTAATGTGTTGTGTATAGTAGTGTAACAACAGATATCCCTGCAACTAAATAAATAAATAAATAAATGTAATAATTAATAACTAAAAATAAATAAATAAATAAATATATTATTATAAAAACAAAGTAATACATAAGTGTTAAAAATAATAAATGTATTATTTTGTTATAAATAACAAAATTTTAAGTACATTTATTAAGTAATGTATTATTTGCTGATAAATAATCAATGCATTTATTAATTTATGAAATAAATAAATAATTATTAAAAATAATAAAGGTGTCATTTTGTTAAAGATAATGAATATATAGTTAGATATAATTATTACAAATAATAAATGTTTTGTTATAGATCATAAAACATAAATACATTAATTTTTAAACATTTACTGCAAAATAATCACTGCATTTATTATAAAAAAATAAATATAATTAATAAAAATAATAAATGAATAATTTTGCTATAGCTAACATTATACGTTTATTTATAAATGTATTATTTACTGATAAATCAAGGCATTTACTAATTTATTATGAAATAAAGAAATAAATGATTAATAATAATAATATCCCATTTTGTTAAAGATAATAAATAAATAATTATATAAATATATAGTTATTAAAAAGAATAAATGTTTTGATAACAAACTTATAAATACATTAATATTTAAATAGATTTACTGCAATATAATCAATGCATTTATTCTAAAGAAATAAATTATTTAAAACATTAATACCTGTAATTTTTGATATACCAAATATTCATAAATACATGTATTTAAAATTGTAATATTTACTGATGAATATCCAATGCATTTATTAATAAATTTAAAATAAAGCAATGAATAATTACTATCAAATTAATAAATAACCATTAACAATAATAAATCCAAGTGTTTGTTATAAATCACTAAATTGATCAATACATTTATTTAAAAAAATGAAGACTTCAGATGCAAAAAAACTTTAAGTCAGTGAGATTTTTTTTAAAACAAGCATTTTTATCAGGCTTCTATTTTTAAGAATTTCATTTTAAAGGCAATGAAAAGGCTATTGGTCAGTTATTGAATGGCCAATTTTTTTTATAGGAGCCTGATAAAAATGCTCATTTAAAAAAATAAATTCAGACACACTTAGAGGTTTTTGCATCTGAAATCTTTAAATTTATTATTGTTACTGATACCAATAAACTAAAATATCAATAAATAATACAACCCATATTACAGGCCTACATAAAATTTGATACGCCGACATTTTTTCAAACTATTTCAATTATGCTATGTAGGACAGTACACTAGATAGACTGCTGACACCTCAAAGTCTCTGCTTGTTATTGCAAACTAATCCCAATGGAATTCCTGTCAGTGTCCAACCTTGATAAAAGTTGATTTAAGTGACTGGAGAGAGAAGTCCCGGTGAGTTGCGGACATAATTCATAACCGGAGTCGACGTTCACCTCGTGACATCGAGAGGGAGGCCACGACTGTATCGAAGAGACCAAATGGATGCAGAAAAAGAAAACACTCGAAAAGCAGACGTTGATGTTATCTCTTGCAATAACCATCAAGCGCAGAAAACAATGGAGAGAAAACGCAGAAAGCTCGGAGGAAAAAGGGCGTAATATTGTGAGCCGTTTCGGGCAGACGGAGCTGCCTGCCAATAGTATTGAACTTTACAACTTAAGGGTCATTGATGACGAACGCTGCGCTGCCCTGTGGGACTCCAAACACACGACTCAGTGTTTATGTTCTAGTTCATGCCTCAGTATTGCTGAAATTGTGATATGATAATGCGCATATGAGAAAACGCTTAGTGCAAAGTTATTTTACATTGGCAGGCATTAACGCAAAGCAATTAAAGTTATCGTTCTTCGATTTATGGCAAACAAGAAACAATCAAACAACAGCTTATGGCTCAAACTATTTTTAATTTACTGTAGGCACTAATTCAATAAAACGAGGACAACCGCCACATGTTCTCAAATCTTTCGCAGACCTAGAGGAGCTTGAGGCGGACACAGCTTGATTTAACACTCTTGTCAGCTGCGCTATGTTGATTTTGTCGCAGTCTGGTGCAAAATCTAAGTCTTCAGAAGAATAACAGGTTTTCCTGAGCCATGTCGGGTTAAAGTGCGTCAGGTTGTTTGCATGAAAGGAACAGGACCCCCCAAAAATGTAATTCAGTCATTGTTTACTTACTGTTAACTAACCGCTGCAAACAAATCTCTCTAAACTCAAGAAACAGATCAATGAACAGATCGCTCCTTTGAGCTGGTTCTTTTCAATGAACCCCTAAATCTGACTAAATTATTTATTTATGAATTAAACAGTTTGTCACTGGGATCTGATCCCAGTAGTTCTTGCGTCAAGAATCTGAGATCTTTTACACAAACTGTTAAGCACCGAAAATAACCAAGGAAACAACAACAAAAAACACAGTAAACATCATTTTTACGACCTGTGTGCTTAATAAAAGTTGTTTGAAATTGCATGATCCCTTGAAAAACATTCAATATTGAGTAGGCCAATTTTTCAAGTTTTCCTTAGACATTTTTGTTGAAGTTGTTAAAGGAATAGGGCATCTAAATACTCGAATTCAATGTTAAATAACCAACGCAAACGAATCATTGATTTAGTGAGTCAATAACCACATATAACAAACAAATCGCACTTAACGAATACTTGATTCCGTTCACCAAATCTGAATGATTCATTCACAAATTGAACTGATTCGTTCACAAATTCAAATTCAACTCACTAATGAAGTTTATCAGTGATTAAATTACTTAAAAAACTTGTGTTTCTCACACAGATTTACAACTTCAGAAAATGTGAAGAGCCACATCAGTGAACGAATCATACTTTTGAACAGATTCTGTTTAAGGAACACTTGATTCCATTCACAAATCTGAATGATTCATTTACAAATTGAACTGATTCGTTCACAAATTGGACTTTTTGTCTGAAAATTCACACACTGATCAAGTTTATCAGTGAATAAATGACTTAAATTTATTCGTACAAAACAATTCGTACAGTACAATACAACTTCAGAAGATGTGAAGAACCACATCAACGAACGAATCATACTTTTAAACAGATTCTGTCTAACGAACACTTGATCCGGTTCACAAATCTGAATGATTCATGGACTTTTTTTTCCCAAAAATTCTACTAAAACGTTTTATCAGTGAATAATTTACTTTAAAAAAAATGTTATTTCCTAACACAGCTATACAACTTCTAAAGATGTGAAAAACCACATCAACGAACGAATCATACTTTTGAACAGATTCTGTTTAACTAACACTGGATCCTGTTCACAAATCTGAATGATTCATTCTCAAATTTAACTGATTCTTCACAAATTGGACTTTTTGTACACAAATTTAACAAACTGATGTTTATCAGTGAATAAATGACTTGGAAAAGCTTAGTTGTGTTTCTCACACAACTACACAACATCAGAAGATTTGAAATATAACACCTAAATCATATGGACTATGTTTATGCTGTTTTGGAGCTTAACAGCATTCTGAACACAAAGGAACACAGAAGAAAGAAATTCATACAAGTTTGGAATGACATGAAGTTGAGTAAATAATGACAGAACCCTAATTTTTAAATGAACTATTGTTTAAATTGGATGCCTTGTGTTTCCGCCAACTGTATAGCACCCAAATGCTTGAAAGTATAATGAAAACACTAAATATCATCATCTGCATGTGCATTTTCTGACCCATCTCTCATTTTCCCCATAAAAGCTTTGTACTGGGTTGGGGGGAGGATTGTGGTACAGGGCCAAATTACAAACCTTCCTCCATCATCTAGTTGAGGCTGCTAAACTCTACCTACCAATTATGGCTGCAAACCCCCTGAACGCTAAACCATCCTATTTTACCCTTTTTAATGTTCTCGTCTCGCAACCCCTCCAGGAAGCCAGATTGTTTGATGGCTCAGCAGACAGTCATTTTAGAGGATCCTTTTGGAAACAGGAAACAGCAATTTAGACCCATTGTCTAGACACATATGAGGAGATCTGCGTTGTTTAACATCAGAAATGTACACAAAAACTGATGTAATTCTACGAACATGATGAATTTATGAGTATAAAATGAAGTCGCTTCTAACATCTCTATAGCATTGGCGTACACATATGCCCTTAATTGATCTCAAACACACATATTTTATAAGCAAATGAGAGCCAGATATCCTTAAGCCTATAAGGGAATGGCTAGCTGTCAACACGTAATCCTCCACACTACAACGCTTATAAAACCTAATGGCAAACTTTCGTTGTTATTGTTTCACAAGCAAACGCTGCACACTTGATCTATTATAACCTTCCCCACATGCTCTCCTCCAACAGCTGGTTTGTTCTCGCTGTGACAAATCCAATGGCAAACATGCGCACGCGGCCCATTGTTTGAGCCTGGGCCGGACATCAGGTTCACCTCCACCGCTGGTCTCCAGATCCCAGTGCAGATAACGCTAACGACTTGGCTCGAAGGTAAAGCCTGAAACTCAGTACAGCTGTTCCCTCCCAGCTCTTACCAGCAGATCTTGCTAAGATGTCCTCAAGTATGATTACAAGATGATACAAAAAATCTCCAGACGTGGCTTATATCGTTAGCCAGATAAGTTCACACTAAGACAATGTGGATACTGTATCTACTAGACTAATTAGCTTGCTAGTGAAAGTCCCATGTATATCCTAAACTAAGCTCGGCCCATTGTGATGACCTTACTGTAAAATTGCCAAATGCCCTGCGAGCGGTGATAGAAATGCATTCGGTTTTATCCAGATGAGATGATGATGAATCTGCCATTGTTTTATTACATTAGTTTTAGTATGTTTCGCAGTTCGGAAATCAAATATTAATACAAAAAGATTAGTCGTGCTTAAAAATGTTGTAGCAACAACACTAAACCCTACCCTAAACCAAACAAATAGTATTAACAAAGGAAAATGTGAGATTAAAAACACATTTGCTAAAGCAGCCATGCCATTTTTATCTTGCTTCTACTAGACTTTCCTGTTTTATTGTGACTCGTGTAATTCTGTACCACGTGGGCTACTGAGCAAGTTTACTATGCTAGAAAAGCCATACATACGGACCTGGTTGTGATGAACTGTATTAGTTTACAAATCATGCACTATATTAAAAGTATTTTGAGGTCATAACATATTATATAGGGATGTACCCAAATCCGAATACTGTGTTTGGAAACGAAATGAAGTGTACTAGGGAACCCCTACAGGAAATAAATGTGAGATGGCATGAAAAAATATATTTCAATGCTTTCTCTCACAATTATATCTTTGGAAGTGGCACTTTCCACATATTAAACCCATTTAAAAATAGTAATAAAGCATATTGCTATTAAGAATTCACAAGCGCTACGATTTAATTAAATACATACATGTATACATATGTGTAGGATACGTATCTCAGAGCAGCTCCATTCACTGCTACACAAACTGTTATCATTTACATAAGTGGCATCTCAAACTCCATCTCTGCATATTGCTGTGAGTTTGGGTTTATTATAACGTTCATCTGGGAATGCAGCGTGAGTTATTTCATCAGATTTGTGAGGTAAATAATTCATAAACCTACGCAAACATAGGAGAAAACATCCTTATCTTACTCTATGCTAACTGTTCATCGCCATGTCAAATGAAAAGTTTAACCCTCACTCTGAGTTTACACGTTTTGATATCCACATATTCAAGAAATTACAGTGGCTATAGCTTCATAAAGAATTGCCAAATATTAAAGATTAAGTGGACATTTGAATTAAATGTTGTTTAATCAATATTAAAAAAGGATTAGATCGCGTAGTAAAGTGTAAAAGCAATCAGGCCGTTGGCGCCCTCTGCGGGCATTTATTATAATGCGTAATGTACATTCGCTCTATTGTTCATAAAATATCATGTATTTTAACAGTTTTGTTTAGTAAAATTGATTCAGTATGATTACTTGCTTTTGGTACTTCATTTGAACTAATTATTATTGCCTCATTGCTATATGTATTTTAAGTCATGTCAAAGGCTATTCACTATTTTTATTACTACAAAAAATAAATAAATAAAAATAATAATAATAATAATAATAATAATTATAATTATCCGATTAATCTGTCAGAATAAACGACTCCATTACCAAAATAATCGTTAGTGACAGCCCTAATACTGTATATAATTTGTGTGCTGCAGGAAGCCGCTATTAATATGCAGAGCATTAAATCGTTTTTGAATGCGCATATGCTGTTTACTTTGACTTTCCAGATTAGCGATCACACGTACTCTGTTTACAATGGAGCGGCAGTACTTACCTCACATTTTACAAGACTAGATGTTTGTCAGTGATGTGCAGGATCTGCAAATCATTCGCCATCGTCCTTTCAGTCATTTCTCCTTACTCTGTTTATGTGGTAAGTGAAATTTTACCAACTGTTTTAGCTACCTAGCAAGCAGCTAACCATGTCTCTTTAGTGGCTCTGTAGAACCCGTTATTTGTTTTCCGTCCCTTTCCGTTATTTGGGCACAGCCTGACTTATTATGCAAGGAACCACGTGGAAGTAAGTCTTCAGGAATTTATAATTTCATAATTGATGAGAAAAGGCATAAAAATGGTTGGTCTTTTGCTAACTCTAGTACTAATGTAAGCTGGAAACTGCAGTAAATTGTACCTATAGGTGTGTTTTTTGTGTGTGTGTTTTGCTAAATTGTAGGTAGAGGCACGCATTTCCAGTTCTTCAGGTAGACAACGTGGTTTGGTGGTCTTAACTAGTTAAGCTAACTGCCCTTAAGCTGTTTGGTGTAAAATAAAAAAACAAACAATAATAAAAACGGCCATTAAATCCATTTGCAACCACTAAAATAGACAAGCCTGACCAGCTTGCCAGAAGTTCAGCTAACTTCCATTTGGTTCAAAATTCATAATAACTAGAACTATTTAACGGCACAAAATGTTGCATTTAAGTACATTTAAAGGTATACAGGCTAGCTTGTTTTTGACACTTCCAGCTATTGTCTCTGCTAATGACATGTTTGGATTTTAACTACATGATGAATAGCCTGCTGAGCTCCATCTGGGCCTTGTTTCATTTTGGCTTGATTGCCGAGAGATTGATTGCTGCTTTGGGCTCTGAGGAGGTGTTGTACACGCTAATTTCTTATTTACATATGTTTTGGATCCAAAATAGTGTTCTGATTCTTCCCAATCTATCCTTCCACTGCAATTTACATTGTGTTCAAAAGCGTTAGCTAGCCAGCCGTGGCCGCTCTAGCCAAGAATCTAATACATAACAAAGAAATCATAAGCAAGATAATCTGTGGATTATGCATAACACACATAATTTTTACCCAATAAAAATATTTTCTGTATGGGCAAATTGGTTTGCACATCCTTTGCCGTGCAACACTAGTGGGTTTGCTTTAGTCAGAAAGAATCCAAACTGAAATATTTAAGGATGAATTGGGGGAAAATGACCTACAAGCGCCTTTCCTTCCAGCTAACCATGGAGGGCTATTTCAAGAGCTGAGGTCAGCTGCCTGCATTCAGTTGATGTCACCTCCTGCGCTCTGAAGTGGCGTATTTCGCGGTTCTGGAATGTGGTTGAGGAAGTGGCTTAAAGCTACTGTCTGCCAGGCTCTTCTCCGGACACAAAAAAAAGGACAGGACACAATGAATGAGAGAGTGCTACTGTCCAGACACAAAGGGGTCAAAATTAGCACGTTTCTGTGTGAATTCACCAGGTTCATTGTCTACACATGGTATTGCTAACAAACTTGACTATAATATAGTATATTTTTTGACAGTTTCCAAGAGTTTGATGTTAGCTTTCTTTATTAAAAGAACAGTATACCTAAAAATGAACATTTTTGAAATTTGCTCACCTTCACATCATTCCAAAACAACGTGCTATGTTTTCTGTGAAAAAAGAAGAAACAAAAATATAAATTTTAAAGCTATTTATAGCACATAGCTATTTTTCATACAGCAGTTGAGAAGCACCAAAAAGGTGAGAAAAACACACACAAAAAAAGCATGTTATGACCAACAACCAAACTGTGACAATAAAATGACAACATATTTATTCATTTATTTAATTAACGTATATATTCTAAAATCGAAATAAATAAATAAATCACTAACAACTAAAATCTGCAACTAAAAACAGCAAAGCACCAGGGGGAGGAAAAATAGCTATATATATATATATATATATATATATATATATATATATATATATATATATAGTGGCCAATAACCAGTCAGGTGAAACATTACAATTTAATTTATAAAATATATATATATTTATATAATTATATATTTATTTAAAAAAAAAAAATCTCATTCATTCATTTTTATATTTTATATAAATGAATTCATGCATCCCACTATTATAACACACATATGCATATATTATAACTTATTTATTCTAAGATCTAAATAAAATATTAATAAATAAAACACTATCAACTTAAAATATGTATCTAAACAGCAAAGCACAAAAAAAAAGTGGAGGAAAAATAGAAAAAACGAACAACAACAACAGAGCATGTTATGGCCTATAACCAATTGAGACATTAAAATTGATACATTTATATACAGAACTGATAAAAATATATATATATCATTTGAAAAAATTATATATATATATATATATATATATATATATATATATATATATATATATATATATATATATATATAAATACACTACCGTTCAAAAGTTTGGGGTCAGTAAGACTTGTAATAGTCTTTAAAGTAGTCTCTTATGCTCATCAAGGCTGCATTTATTTGATTAAAAATATAGAAAAAAAAACAGTAATATTGCAAAATGTTTTTACAATATAAAATAATGTTTTTTATTTTAGCATACTTTAAAATAGAATTTATTCCTGTGATGAAAAGCTGAATTTTTATCAGCTGTTACTCCAGTCTTAAGTGTCACATGATCCTTCAGAAATCATTCTAATATGCGGATTTATTATTAGAATGATCAGTGTTGGATAATATCAACAGTTGTGCTGCCAAATATTTTTTGGAACCTGTAATTTTTCTTTTTCAGGATTCTTTCATGAATAACAAGTTTAAAAAGTACAGTGTTTATTCAAAATATAAATATTTTATAACAATGTAAATTATTTATTATTAACTTTTAATAAACTTTTAATTATTAACTTAATACATCCTTGGTGAATAAAAGCATTAATTTCTTAAAAAAAAAAAAAAAAAAAAAAAAGAAACAATAAAAATGTACTGACCCCAAACTTTTGAACAGTAGTGTATATATATAAAACCTTTAAAATGCTAGTTTTACATGTTATAAGTGAATTTAGGGATCATAACATCATTACATACAGCATGAAAAATGGGTGTTCATTTTGACATTGACTCTGAGTGAGCATTGGAGCAATTAGAGAATCTACATGTAAAAATAGTCTAAATAATTATGCAATTAAATATCTAACATTCAAAACATTGTGTGAACCGTTCCCTTTAAAATCCGCTAAAGTTGCACTTGACAGTTTAACCTCGTGAAAATATTCCCGGAGGAGCACTACTTCAGAAATCTCAGAAGTCCTGGCCTAGTGTTTGCCTGTCTGATACTGGCATTATGATGTTTGAGTAGAACTTTGTCAAGCAGACGCTTCCCCGAAGTATTGTGCGGTTATCTAATCTCAGCGGCTCACTTCGGTATGTGAGGTGCTTTTGGTCAACGCGGCTTTAGCGCATATGCACCGATAGCCGTGTTTTTTCACAAGGGAGACAGGATGAAGAGCTTTGGGTAAACGCCTTGTCTGATACTTTAGAGTAATGAGGGGATTACGGCAAGACACGTTCAGTTTCCCAACTACAGCTTGCCCACACGTTCGACAATAGCATTTTTGGTAGTAAACAAAGCGTTAGCCTTACCTTAGCAATAAACAGTTTGTGTTTAAGGCCAATACTACTGATGAAAAACTGCAAACGAAGCCTAACATGTCATAATCGAAACAGTCCTGTAGAGGTCACTCCCACACGGTACTTGAAATCTCCCTCCAATTCAGGTTGGCGACAAGCAGCTGGCAGCAAGATTAGCCTTTCAAGAAATGCACATTAGACCCCAAGAAAAATGTTTATGTGAATGAGTGAAAACAAACACTCTAGCCTAAATTGTGATTTTCCTAGTGTCATACAAACAAATGAAATTAGCTTGAAACGAATGAGCTAATGAAGCTAAAGTAGTTTGGTTATGTCTTAATTAAAACTGCATTGCAGTTTGCTGCAGCACACTTAGCTTGTAAGCTAAGCATAACGTATATGATGCTACATCACTAGCATGTTAACGTCGCATGAGGCCTTTGGGATGTTTATAAGATCATTTCATGGTTATAATGGGCATTAAATGTTTTGTTCCTCTTTGTTACCTTTACTTCTGAGATAACTGTATGAAGTCGGCAACCTTTGCCGTTATCAGCTTTCATTGTTTTCGTTAGCCAGGGGCGATTCTGGAGTTTCCATTTTAGGGGGGCTCAGACCCCAGTGAGGGTATAATAACAAAATAAATAAATAAATGAATAAATAAAAACATTTGACTAATAGGGGTGGTATACTATACTTATTGTAATATTCCACTGTATTGTATAGATAGGTATAACATTTGATTACTGAATAAGCCAAGTCTTCATATCACACGCAGACCTGTTTACTGTACAAACACAAAATTTTACTGTTTGCATTTCTAGTACAAGCCTCTTTCCTTAGCTGAAGTATGCAAACCTCTTTGCCACATTCACTAGAAAATATTGAAAGTTTAATTTTCAAATGAAAATGGCAACATTTTATAGCCCCCCTAGAGCCCCCCTAAAAATGGCCTAGCGACGCCCATGTTGTTAGCATATATAATTTTGGCTAGTTGATGTAACCCAGCACTGCAGAAAACATTAGTCTGTTTTAGAAACACAAAAATGTCATAAAACACCAATTACGATGTGCTGGTGTTTCTCATGGCCCTGTGTTTGCTTTTGACGTGATACAGTTACTTACGTATTGAGTTGCACAGGACGCTAAGTGCCTTTATTGCTCTCTATAGGTGTGTTGCGTGCTTGGGAGTCCTGCTGTTTGTTATTCTCTGACGCTGTTGCCTAGCAACCCATTTTTTTGAGGGAAACCCTTGCGTGTGAGCACACCTGGTTTTGTGACGCAAACAGGCAGTCATTCCTCAGCGAGAGCGGTGCAGTGGTATTGACTGATGTGGGACCATTGGATGCCAGCCACAAACGTATACAAGTAATAGGCATAGAAGCTTTAGTTTATGGAGTGTACGGTTGGCGAAAAGATTTTAAACAGATCCTATTTGAATACTTTATCCATGACATATGATTTTACGAGGTAGAAGACTTTGCTTAGAATTCACTCTGAATTAAGACTTTAGCCTGGAGTGCTTTGCTGGGAAATATCTCTGCATGTCCCAAGCTTGCTGTGCCCTTGGGCTTCAGACTGTTGCACGTTCATTTACTGGTATCATGACATTGAGATGATGGCTTTGTGATCATAAACTGCATTCGATGTGTCATAGCAGTAATGACACATTCTCAGACACATTCAATTCAAGGTATGTTTCAGTCATTGACCATTTCACCTCTGATGACTTCAACAGATGTGCACCTCTGAATAGAAAACACTTCAAGAGAAGCACTAAATAAGATAAAATGACAATAAAGTTATTTATTTATTTATAAATAAGGGTATTTTAGAATTTGTATTTTAAGCCTGAAACACACTGTATGCAAATATGTGAGTACAAACGCTTCTAGCAACGTAAGCTTGATTTTATCTGTCATTGAGAAATGTGTCAACAATGCAGTGTTGCTACTGGTATTGTTAAGTCAACTAGTTATAGCAACAGCTTAAAGCAAATATAGCAATCACACAGAACACCGTAGCAACGCTCTAGGAAACATCAATTACACTCTTAGCATAGCAACATGGTGATAACCATTCAGAATATTTTAGCAACCGCCTAATGATCACCCAGAACACACTAGCAAACACCAAGAAAACCCCATTTATCAGGGATGTCCAAATTTGGTCTTGAAGAGCCAGTGTCCCTTAAAGTTTAGCTCCAACTTGCCTCAACACACCTGCCTAGAAGTTTCTAGCATGACTAGTAAGACTTTGATTAGCTGATTCAGGTGTGTTTAATTAGAGTTGGAGCTCCAAGCCCGAGTCTGGACACCCCTGCCTTAGTCCCAGAACATTTTAGCACCAAAAAAACACCCATAGCATAAAGGGTATTTGCACTGGGTAGTTAATAGTTTTGCGTAGCTAGATCTTCAGACTGACGGTAGAAGGTCTGGGAACCTTGACTGCTTTGAATGGCCAGCCAAGAGGTTATATGACTGACAGGTAAAACAACCAATCATGTTTCATTTTATGCCACGTCATGTTTAGGGGTGTGGAAATGTCCCCACAATAACAGACTGGCGTGTAAAATGTATTTTAAAGACTTTGTGTTGCAAACTTTAAACATTTCACATACGTTTGAAAATCCAGCGTTTAGTTAATCCTGATAAGCACTCACTGTCATTGTGAAAACGACAGTGGCATCATTCAAGCGCAGCTTTTAACAACATCAACTGGAGGCTGGAAGACTGGACTGAACTGAAGGATGGAAGATGGAGTTCCTGGACTTTGGTGTTGGTCCATCTATTGCTCTTTTCTGTGTTTGTGGAGTTAGTTTGTGCAGTAAATAATGTTGGGTGCCAGTGTTTCATATGGCATGCATTGGGCCAATCAATGTATACTTACGTCACTAGTAGTCCTTATTGTGCTGGGTAAGAATCTGCTTTAAAGTATGAGACAAATTAGTCCCCCCAACAGGCCTTCCTGTTCCCAAGGTGTGACCACACCAAAAAGCAGGTAGTTTTACCAATAGTTAAAAGAACTATGAAAACTTTACTTTGGTGCAAAAGCCCCTGTATTAGCATGCTAAAAAGCACTCCGAATTAGCCACTTGGAAATCACGCAAACTGCTTTTCCATTAGAGCTGGTGCCAGAGCCGGAGTCCAATTGGGAACCGGGCTGTACTTTTTAACTAAAAATAAAAAATGAAACAAACAAACAAAAATCATGGATGTCAGCGCAAATAGCCTCTTGGGCAACAAGCCGACATATAGCGCTGGCTCGTGGACCTTTCCCGATCCCGTCCCTCTCTCCCTCTATCTCTCCCACTTCGCTTCCTGAGCGCAAACAGAGTCTGAAACCTTGCTGGTCTCGAACAAGAGAACCTATGACGTCAGTAGGCGGAGCTTCCACTACAGACCGCCGTTTGAAAAGTGCCATTTTTGAAAGCAATCGGAATTCAGGTAAATAACAACATTGACAACAGCAATTAAATATGTCAGTTCAACAGTGGTTGAAAGAAGAGATCAACGCTCTCCTTCCACAAGACATAACAAGCGATTCCAGTCACGTGTTGGTGACTAAAAGGTTCTACTCCCTGGAAATGTGAGCCAGTTCTGAATAAGTGCCACCCATGGCTGAGCACTGGCTCCAGCTCCGGCACCAGCTCCAGTGGAAATGCGATATCAGGCTCCTTTTCCACCAGCAGGAACCAGGTGCTAGTTCAGAGCTAGTGCTATTGCCGGTTCGGAATTGGTTCAACTGGCGAGCCTTCTAAGAACCGGTTTGCTTTTCCACAGGCTAGAGCGCCACCACAGAGCCAGGTCACTGAATACGTCTCATGTTTCCAAACACAAACACACCAGGCTTGCTCGACATGCATCGGCGCCACGCAGACCGACCGGCGCATAACACCAATGCAAAGCAGTAGTGATTGAAAAGCAGACAATTCTTTAAGCCTTTGAATTACTCTTGCGGTACTTTGACGCCACACGCTGCGGTCTGTGCAATGTAGACACATGCCAAATAAGCCCAATATCAACAATGGCTTTGCGAACCTACATTAGCATCCAAACACAGCGAATCCAACATGTTCGTGTTTAGCGGCTATTTAAAAAAAAAAAGCCCAGTCAAGTTTCTGTTTGTCTTGTTGGTCACGGTAACCCACCCCCCGCGCTTGACGCAAGCGGTTCTTACTTCTAGACCAGAAATGTTTTGGTGCTACTTACGAACGACGTTTCCTGGTTCCGAGCTGGTGCTTTGGGTGTTGAAAGACAAAGAACCGATTTGAAACTAGGCACTGGCTCCGAACCAGCACTCAACTGCCTGGTGAAAAAGGGGTATCAGAGACCTCTAGCAAACACCAACACCTTTAGTATAAAAATATGTTTAAAAAAAAACTCAGAATACTCTAGCAATTACCTAGAACACACTAACAAACAATAAGAACACACTTAGACTCTTAACCCCTGGGCAGGGATGGCCTAAAACATATTAGCAAACATCAAAAACACCCATAGCATAGCAACAGGTTAGAACCCTTAAGGGTAGGGACACTCCAAACCGACGTCAAAGACCTAGCCCTAAGAAAAGCCGACTATGGCATTGCTTCGTGTTGCCTCACATCGTGGCAACAGACTACAGCCGACGGCCAACTAGCGTCTCTGCTCTATGCTTGCTTGAGAAAACATAACTCTCCCACACCAGCAGGTGGCAGTAGTCTGTATTCGGCATCCACACAAGGAAACTTGCAATCACCTAACAATCACCCAGAACACCCTAGCAAACATCAGACATTTTAAAAGTAAATGTATAACCACCTTGAATACTGTGGTTTATTACCACTGGACCAAAGTAATATTATTTCCATTTACATATTTGAGTTACATTAAGTTTCTTAATGTTATGTCTGGTAAATACTTTTTCGAAATTCTGATCAAAGCTGAGCAATTACAGCTTGTACAACTTGTACAGCCTACAGCCTGTTTTTAATAGCTGGTAAACAGGGTGTCCTTTGGTCTAGAATTTTGCAAGGTACATACAATTGAGCCTTGAAGTTCTGGAAATGTTTCTCACATGCTTTAGTTCAGCATTATTATGCGGTATATCAATTATCATCTGACGTTGTGTAACCACAACATGTACAAAGCCCTCGAGCAACTGCTGTTTTGTTAACAGATAAATGGATCAATTTTGAAACATGAAAGGTATGGCAGCAAGCAGTATTACGCACAAATATCTGAATGTCATTGCACGCTAAGAATGTTTAGCAATGTTAATCTGCAAATATTTTACTGGGACAATCTTTGTTGTCGATTCCTGAGGTTTCTAGCTGTGTTCTTTGCAACTGGAGTTCACAGAGATCGGCTCAAGTAAAAGGTCCCAGTCCAGGTGCGCACCTGAGGGATGTCGCTAATGCTAATGCTAACGCTAACCGTTGTCTATATCCCTCATGCTTTTGCAGCTCCACGTCCCCATCTGCCTTCTTTAATACTTCCCTCGGCGGAATGCAGGAAAACCGCCAGGGTGACATGTGCGCTCCGTCCCGTAATTTCGTCCCCTCTGCGTAGCGACCACTCTCCTTTAAAGCCATGAAGTGGTTTCTAGGCCCTCTAACTGCTTTAAAGGGGAGTAAAAATAAACCCTGGAGACACATGTGCTTTCCATTTAACTCAAAGGAGGAGGTGAGGGGGGTGGTAAAGAAAGAAAGAAGCACTCATTGTGACCTATTTACTTTGAGTTGTTATGATTAAGTCTAAACCAGCATGCAATTTACAGATTATTCCCTTTAAATAAGAGGGTACGCTCGACACAAGAAAGGGACCGAGATGACTGGATGAGGGGGGGAGAGGTTTTTTTCAATGAAAGAAAAGTTAAATATAACATATGCCACATAAAGATAGCCCAAAATAGCGTATATAAACCAATGGTATAGCACATCAGACGGAAGGCGTACATATGTTTAACTTCTGTCAAAAGATTGAAATGACATGCTAATTGAAACGCACCCTCTAAACGCATCCCTATAAATATCACACACACGATATAGAATATAACCATAATTACCAAAAGTATTACACACAGCTTTTACAAATAAAATATGATATAAAAGTATATATTAAATAATTAACAAAATAAAAAATAATAATGATTAGTATTAATGTAAAAAATATTTAGAAATATATATTTTTACATTTTCAGAAGAAAATAATCCACCAGAATGCCAGTACATTCTTACTGTGTGTTTTTAGTATGTTGCTATGCTAAGGGTGTTTGCTACAATGTTGTTAGCTTGTTCTGAGCAACTTTGCTAAGAGGTTCTGAGTGTTTTGAGCACATTATTATGCTAAGAATGTTTGTGATGCTACATTTGCTAGCTTGTTCTGGGATATTGCTAGGTAGTTGCTAATAAGTTTTAGCACATTGTTATAATAAGGGTGTTCTTGATATTTTCTGTGGTATTCTAGGTGAATGCTAGGTGGTTTCTAGAATGTTTAGAGTGGTTTTTAGCATGTCATTTTAACATGAGTTTTGATAGGGTGTTCTGAGCTAGGTGGTTGCTAGGAAATTTTGTTTTGAGTCATTTCTCTGTGGTTAATAGGAAATTTTAAATGTAACGTAGTTCTTAATATTTGCTAGAGTGTTGATTGCTGGGTGGTTTCTAGAATGTTCTGAGCAGTTTGTAGCATGTGTTATTTAGGCGTTGGGTACAGTTTTGTCAGCGTGTTCTAGGTGTTTGCTAGGTGGCTCCCTGTTAAAAAAAAAAAAAAAAACAGCTAAGGCCAGCCTAAGCTGGTTGGCTGGTTTTAGCTGGTCAACCAGCCTGGTGTTAGCTGGTCATAGCTAGTCAACAGGCTGGTTTTAGAAGGGGTTTGGCCACTTCCTTAGCTGGTCAGACTGGACCTAGCCAGGCTGGGAGACAAGCTAAAACCAGCTAAGACCAGCCAACCAGCTTAGGTTTTTTTTTTTAGCAGGGCTGTTTTTAGCACATTGTTATGCTAAAGATGTTTTTGATATTTGTTAGTCTTGCTAGCAAGTTCTCAGTGATTGCTAGGTGGATTCTATAAAGTTCTGAGTGGTTTGTAGCATGTAGCATGTTCAGGTGTTCAGTGAAGTTTTGCTAGGGTGTTGCTAGTGTGTTCTACGTGAATGCTAGGTGGTTTATAGAACATTCAGAGTGGCTTTTAGCATGTTGCTATGCTAAGTGAGTTCAGCTGTTTGCTAGTTTGTTACTGTGTTCTGTGTGTAATGTGGTTGCTTAGAAGAAACTCTGGGTGTTTTTGCACATAATGCAAAGATGTTCTTGATATTTGTTCGGAGTGTTGCTAGCTTGTTTTGAGTGATTACTAGGTGGTTTCTAGAAGGTTCTGAGTGGTTTGTAGCATTCGACTATGCTAAATGTGTTCAAGTGTTTGGTAAAGTTTAGCTAGAGTGTTCTGATTTATTGCTAGCTGGTTGCTAAGAAATTCTAAGTGTTTTTAGCTCATCTTGCTAGGGTGCTCTGAGTGATTGCTAGGTGGGTTCCAGAAGGTTCTGAGCGGTTTGTATTATGTGACTATGCTAAATGTGTTCAGGTGTCTGATGAAGTTTTACTAGGGTGTTTTGGATGATTGCTAGGTAGTGGTTGAATTCTGAGTGTTTTCAGCACATATGCTAAAGGTGTTCTTGATATTTGCACAAGTGTTTCTGGCGTGTTCTGAGTCATTGCTAGGTGGTTTCTATAAGGTTCTGAGTGGTTTGTATCATGTAACCATGCTAAATGTGTTCAGGCGTTTGGTAAAGTTTTGCTAATGTATTCTGTGTGATTGCTAGGTGGCTGTTAAGAAATTCTGAGTGTTTTAGCACATTCTTATGCTAAGGATGTTTTTGATATTTTAAGCAATTGCTTACTCCCCCAGTATAAGTTAACTGGATTTTTTCACCGTTTTATCATCCATCAGACCAAAATCAGTTCAGTGCTCTAAGTTTCAACAACACTGTCAGCACATTAGCAAGCACCACTTATGATATGTTTCTATAAAATGCCATTAGGGATTGCTAATCGATTAATCTTTCAAAACACTGTTATCTCATGTTCAAGTCAAATGTTGCAGTGCATATTGACATTGTTGCTTTAAACATTTATCTTGGCCGTGGGTGACTCACTGTTCAAATAAAGAAACTAAGTGTTTAATCAATATCTTTGCACTAAGGAGGGAACATGCCTTATCTTTAAGCTGTACGGCAACTAGGGGATTTCGAGATAATATTTAAGACGACATAGTGATAGTCGATACCACCTAACTACTAATGATTAATCTTTATGGTATTCCAAGGAAAGACACTGTTTCCCATCTGATGCGCTACAATAAATGTGATTGCCATTCAACAAATGGTGTGTAAACATAACGTCGCAAAAAAATGTTGTGTACTGACATATGGCCAAGGGTTAATGAGGCCAGGATGATCCGGAACGATGTTCCGGCATCTTCGATTCACCAAAGTTTGTTTGGTAAACAACTCCACTAGACATATTTAATAAGTACATCCCCTCAAAAATCTCAGTTTAACTCTTTAAATTTAAAATGCTGGCAGAGTCAGCACTGGACTTTTGGCATGCAAACTCCAAAATATGCAGACTACAGAAGATCAGGACAAAACTCGATGGACTTGTTCGCTTAACACCTGACATGTTCATTCATGTATTCAGTTCAAAGAAAGCAGGGACATCCTGTTCCATGCGGTTTGTGTTTTGAGCAGAGATCATGCGAGGCTGTGCCACAGATGCCGTGGGCCATTGTGGAATCTGCGTACAGACAGTTCTTACCTGAGACAGGTAATCGCAATGGCTCTGTGCCAATTCCTGTTCTAATCTTAACTCATTCTCTCGTCAAACAAGTTCTTAGAGGCTGGGAACAATCAAAAGACAGTGTGTGCAGTTCACTAAGGACACAGCTTTTCAGCGATCCATACATGGCGCAACTGAGTGGAAACACTGTCCGGCTTGGACAACCAGTCCGGTTGCCTTATTGTAGCTAAGATCAAGCATCTGCTATTAAAGGGTTAGTTTACCGCAAAACGAAAATTGACATAAATTACTCACCTTCATGTCGTTCCAAACTCCTAATGACTTTTTGGTTTTGTTTTTTTTTGCTGTGGAAAACAAAAGGAGAACTTTTAAAGTTGTTACAGCTGCTTATTTACATACAATGTCTCAAGAATAGAAAAAAGAGATTCACTTATCTTAATCTTCCCTTTCACCTCTGTATCCCATAGCTGCGATTTTTGTGAGATATAAAGATAACTCACAGCGTGAGAAATAAAGGCGTGTTTAAGTAAACACATATTTATATTTGTATAAATTAACTATATATATAATTAGATGAAATTTGACTAATAAAACAAAGAGAACATATATATATATATAAATCACAAGCATTAATTATATTTAATTATAAAAAAACTCGAAAAAACATACATACATGTAAAAAACAATAAACATTATATTATGTATGCTTATTACTATTACTCATTATTATTTTATGTATATATGTATATATTGATATATTAATGCATATACATATTTCATATATAGTAACACATATATAGTAACACAAATATGAATTATATTTATATTATATAAAACCATTTTATTATCCATAGTCATATTTTTATATTGTACAAATCATATTTTCTATCGTCCTACAGCAACCCTACACCTAAACCTAGCCCTCACATTTTTACTTTTTCAAAAAAAAAAAAAAAAAGGCATTATGTATGATTTATAAGCTTTTTGAATTATGGGGACACTCAGAGTGTCCTCATACTTCACTCTTTCCTTGTAATACCCATGTCATTATACAAATTTGTGTCCTGATATGTCACAAACACACACACACACACACATGTTGCGTTTACATGTTTTATGGGGACATTCCATAGGCGTAATGGTTTTTATACTGTACAAATCCTATTTTCTATCGCCCTACACCTACCCTACACCTAAACCTAGCCCTCACAGTAGACTGTGCACACTTTTACTTTCTCAAAAAAACTCATTCTGCATTATTTATAAGCCTGTTTCCTCATGGGGACCTCACAAATGTCCCCACAAGGTCAAAATTTACTGGTATTACTATCCTTGTGGGGACATTTGGTCCCCATAACGTGATAAATACCAGGTGCATACACACACACACACACACACACACACACACACACACACACACACACATTATATTTTTATTAAATATATACAAATATACTTTGTTTCTTGTAATTGCAACTTTTTTCTACAAGAAAAACATACATACAACGCAATAAATGTCATTCTTTGAATGCTTTAATATATGTGATTTTATATATATATAATAATTTATTTGTATAGCACTTTTCATACATAGAATGCAAATCAAAGTGCTTCACAAGCAAAAAAAAACAGCATGGTACAAATGATTCAACAAATATAAACAAAACATAAATAAAATAATAGAAAATTATATATATAAAAAATTAAAGACAACAAAGAAAAAGAGAAAAAAAATATTTTTTATCTGTAAATATTTTATCTGTATGTATATATTAATCAAATAAATACTTTAGACACACACACACAGTAGTGAGTAGTGAACACACACAAATATATACACACATATATACAATCACATACACATATAAATGTATATATACACTCACATACATACATACATACATATATATATATATATATATATAATATGTGAATGTATACATGCACACACACATTCATACACACATTCATATAGCGAATGTTTTATATATTTATAATTAATAAATAAATATAAACCTTTTTTTTTTTTGCTTGGAAAAACAGACATATATATACACACACACACACACACAGTTGTCACACAGATATTAATTATATTTATATATATTTATAAACCATGTTACAATCATATATATATTTATATATATTTGTTATATTTATATTAAATATAAAAATAATATAATATTATTATAAAATAACAAATA
Organism: Cirrhinus mrigala; assembly: GCA_036247105.1. Lineage (NCBI taxonomy): Eukaryota > Metazoa > Chordata > Actinopteri > Cypriniformes > Cyprinidae > Cirrhinus > Cirrhinus mrigala. The sequence goes on along the minus strand of CM070028.1, from coordinate 23,404,422 downwards.
ATTAAATGATATTATTATATTTATATGAAATATTTATAATAAATAAATAACTATAAACTTTTTTTTTTTTTTTTTTTTTTTGCTTTTTGCTTTTTGCTTGGAAAAACACATACATGCACATAAAAACACAATAAACATATTGTATGTTTTTATGAATGCTTAATATATGTGATATAATATATAATATGTGACCCTGGAACACAAAACCATTCTTAAGTGGCACGGGTATATTTGTAGCAGTAGCCAAAAATACATTGTATGGGTCAAAATGATCAATTTTTCTTTCATGCCTAAAATCTTTAGAATATAGAGTGTAGGTCATGTTCCATGAAGATATTTTGTGAATTTCCTACCATAAATATATCAAAACTTAATTTTTGATTAGTAATATGCATTGCTAAGAACTTCATGTGGACAACTTTAAAGTCGATTTTGTCAATAATTTGATATTTTTGCATATAGTCTCAAAAATCCAAAATTACCCTTATGACTGGTTTTGTGGTCCAGGTTCACATATAATATATTATCAATATGTATGTAAATATTAATCAAAGAAATACTTTAGACATCTTTGCAACTTTATTTCTCACAGTATGACTACATTTCTTCATTTATTTACTAACACTCATTCCATTCCAAGCCTCTACAAAACTTTTCCCATAAGAAATAGTCATTTTGGGGTTAACCGTCCCTTTTACAGCTGCTAGCTCGAGAACAGGTGAATCCCAGCTACAAATCAGCCCTGGGCAAGGATTAACGGCTTGCATTTTTACATGGTTTTCCCACTAAACTGGGACAGATGAGAACAAGAGCATCTCCCCTCAGGCCCGCATTTGTTTTAAACCCCCAATTTGAATGCGAGTTTCAGATTGGATGCGATAAACCGTGATGTAGGCCGCATCTCGGCCAAAACAGATTAGAACTAAGGCTCGTTTTAATCCGAACCTGCTGTGTTAAAGAAAGTCAAACATCCTGATAAGGTTAAGGGAACGTCTGTTCCAAAATATCACGAGAATGGGAGAAACGGGACTCCTCAGCTATTTAACACACACCATGGGTTTAAGAGCCAAACCAGCGTTCACTGTTAAGTTTGCCCTTGTGGTCCATATGTTTTGCTTGCACAGCCTTTAAGAAAACCTTTGGTCCTGTATAACTCAGAAATGACAAAATAAACCAAATAGTTAGGCCATTATAAATAGCACCAGAGTTATTTGTACAAAAAACACCTGTTGGAGAATACAGGCTGTTTTTAATAGTCTCCGAATTAAAGTTCTTCAATTATTTTGTTCCCAAAAAGAAGGGAAGAAGAAGAAAAGAGCACATGTGAAACTAATCATGGCATATTACCTTATACGAGGTCAAAAGTACAACCTCCCGCTTGGAAGACAAATTTCTAGGATTCTCTGAAGCAAAACCAATACTGTAAACATTACGGGGCTTTATTACATTACGAAGAGGGTCAGGTGAACATCCAAGGATGAAAGCGGGTCTTTCCCTCCCTCTGGGCGAGCAGCTGTCAAAGCCGTAAGGTGCACAAAACAAGATCGACCTGAATTCATACGACAAAACTCTCACGGTTCACTGCAGAGATGCTTGTCCACGAATGACGAATCTGAAAAATGCAAAGCACAAAAACATTTTAACAGCATTTCTGACAGATCTTCATAGTGGTTCATGAATGTTGTCAGCTTTTTATGGGGTAGTAAAACTATAAGGAAAAAAACTTTGCAAATTAAATTTAGCAAAACAGCAATATCTATCTATTCATCTGTCTACATCTCTCTATTTCTCTCTTTCCTATACAAATATCTATTTAAATAAATAGTAACATTAAACGTTTATTTTACATGTTTAATATTTATTTATATGCATTTATTTTAAAATAAATTTAAATAAATAGGCCTATTAAACATGTAAAATATACATTTTGTTAATTATGTTAATTACGTGTTTATAGAAATAAGCAAACATTATAATACATGTAGTTTTACATGCATATATAAATATAATTTAATCATAAATTATATTTTTAATATATTTATATTTTATTAATTTAATAAAATTAAAATGTATTTTAAATAATCATTTTAAAGATTTAATTTGAATGATATAATGTTCATTTAAACATTAATCTACATAATATAAAATCCATATATATTTAATTTGATAATTATTAATAATTAATATCTATTTAAAATATGTATATATCATTTATATGTATATATTTTGAAAAAATAACTATTTAAATAAATCTTAATTATAATAATAAACATTTTAAATTACATATTATCATTTATAGAAACAAACAGACATTATATGCATGTAATTTTATATGCAAATATAAATATTATTTAAATTATGAATTACATTTTATTATATGTAAATTCTATTAATTTAATATGCATATAAGTAATTTACATTTAATTTAATTATATAATGTTAATTTAAACATATAGTAATCTACATAAAAAATATGAAATCCATTTATATATAATTTTATAAATGTCATTTAACATTACTGCCTATAAACATTTATTTTAAATAATATTAAACGTAAAATAAACTATTTTAAATGTTTATTTTAAATGTTTAATATTTATTTAAATATATCCATGTTTAATGTTTATTCATATGTATATATTTAGAAATAAATAAATATTTAAAAAACAATAAACATATAAAATAAACATTTTAAATTACATATATATTATGTATTTATAGAAATAAACAAACATTGTAATACATGTATTTTTATATGCATTTATAAATATAACTTAAATTATAAATTATATTTTATGTAAATTGTTTTAATATAAAATGCATATACATAATAATCATTATATAATTAAAATTTAATGTACAATTATATAATTTAATGTTCATGTTTAACATATATATATATATATATATATATATATATATATATATATATATTATATATAGATATTTATTAGTAAAAAATATATAAAAAACATTTGTATGAATATATTTAATTTTATAAATGTAATTTAATATTCCTGTCTATAAATATTTAAATTATTTATATAAATAAGTTATTTTTAAATGTAAATAAATGATTTAATAAATGTATTGCATGTATAAATATAATTTAAATTATATAAAGTTTAATTTAATTATAATTATATAATTTTTATTTACATAGATGTATCTTAATATATATAGTAATAAATATAAAAAAACATTCTATATATTTAATTTCTTAAATGTTCAATATTTTTACCTATAAATATTTAAATAAATATTAAAAATGTTTTATTTTAAAATAAATATATTTAATATTAATGCAATTATAAAAAATAAATATACAAACATTATAAAACACGCATGTATACACCTAAATTGCTTTAAATTATAAATGTAATATTTATAAGATATATGTGAAATATATCAAATGTATTACATAACATGTAAAACGTAAAATATTAATGGTCAATAATATTATAATAATATTATAAATTGAAAACATATTTGAGAAGTCCACTATGAAAGAGGAGGCGGCCCACAGTTATGAAAACTCATGTTTTTGTGGTTCGTAACACGGTTAATAATGAACTTCATACACACAGCTGGTTTTGCAAAATCAGAGAAGGCAAACTCTCAAAATATTGCAAATTGTTGTTCCCCGCGGAGCTTTGTCTCGGATTAGCTTTGCATGTATTGTTTACCAGATGTCTGTGAGTCGTCTTGGAATGTCGTCTTCTTTTTATACACCATAATCAATCTCAGACATCAAAAAAGATAAAATCATGTTGACATTGAGTAATCCAGTTTGCATGTTTTCCCGTCTGTCCTGTAATAGCTGCACTTCTTTCTGTCAAGTAGAAACCAGGCCAACGGGGTGCAAGCTGCCGAAAATAAATGGGTGTTAAAGATGGACACATCTTGCACCTGTATGTCAAAGGCCCGATAGTTCTTCAGTTACAGCAACAACACAAAGCCCTCAACATCCAGCGGCTCTCGGTGGGCATTTGACCCGCTACCAGGAATATAACAGTAGGTATGACGGGGCTCCAATACGTTTTGTTTGTTTTTTCAAATTCTGCTGCGACCTGAAGCCGAGAATTAGCTTTAGTTTGATCTACACATGAGCTCTCGCTAAGAACATCGAAAAATAACACGACGCGGCGAGGAACATTCCGCGCGTGTTTGATTTTCCCCTCAGAAAATTGCGCGCTTCAAAGCAACCCTGTACGACGAACGGGACATAATCTGACCGGGAAGACCTCACCTTACATCACTAAAAAAACAAAATGCTTTTTATTGAGCCAAAAAACTAATATTATCCCCTCAGCATAAACGTATAACCATACGATATTCAGCTGGTTTTACACTACAGGCTGAGAGAACAGACGTGCGGGCCGCCGTGTTGAAGATTCCCACGAGAAACGGTTACGTTTGTTTGCTCACGTTCCGGTTCTTCCAGTGAAAGTCTACATTAATCATATGGGCCACCGACCAAAGAATACACTTACAAATATTCATAGCATTGTGCGTGTTGACTTTTGTCACGCTCTTACAGAATGTCTCGATACGTCAAACACCTGGTCTGGTATTCTTCCAGGCATGTTAGCCAATCAACGCGTGACCTGCAAAGTATTTTTACACAAATGCCTCGATTCAAACGTGTGTAGAACATATCAGCTGTCTTTCAGTTAAGTGTAACGATCCATGGCATTTCCGATTGAAAATGAAACCATATGCAGTTTGGGTGAAACGTGATTCACGTGAAGACTGGTAATGTCTCATGAGAGTTACAAATTCATAACAGTTTATCTTAAAGATGAGCACATATTCTTAAGATGTATTTTAATGCACACCTGCATGTCCATCAACAGCATAAACTTTTCCAGCATCCAATTTGTGCTGCTTTGTGGTTCGTACCGTAATCCAACACTTACCCGTTAATCCACGGTCAAACTTTGTAACGCCAAGGTCAGTATTCAAAGTCCCACTACACGTAATTTTTCATATGTCTGTAGAAATGACAAAAACATCGTTTTCAGATTATTATTATTATTATTATTATTATTATAATTATTAAGGTAGTATGTTACAATGCGTTACAAAAACAAAGTACACTTTTTCTAACAAACGCTACTTATTTGGCTCTAAAAATGGCGATTTAGCAACTAGCTTACAAGTTGTTAAAGTGAACATGGGTAAATAAACACAAATTTTAGATCCATTAAGGAATCGCTTTAAAATTCTGCCAGTTTTGTTGTATGTAGTAACACAAACTTTATTTTAAGGTGTCATTGTTACAGAGCGTAATTATACATTTATACTTAAAAGTACTGAGTAATATTAATTAACTACGTGTACTTACTATATGGTTAGGATTAGGGTTTGGCCTAGGGTTGCTTGAATTTAACTATGCATAATTAATTGTTATTATAATAGCAAGCACATGTAACCTGTAACAAGGAAACCTTAAAATAAAGTGTTACCCAAAATTTCAAAAGACAAAAGTTTGAGAGTAATAAGTATTATGTACATTACAAGTTGCACTAATATATTTTCACAAGGTGACATTTTAATTAATTTCAATATAATTTAAATTAAAGATTCAAAATAAAGTTAATATTAAATATTCAAAAATGAATAAATATATACATTTAAATACGAATTTGTTTTATACACTTCTAAAGGCATTTTGTGGCCCCCTAGTAAAGTTCCAGAGTAAAAACATGCTGCACGTAAAGATTTTAACTTATTTTAATTTAAAATACATTAATAAATTAATTTTAAAATACATTTTAATTAAAAAAAAATATGTATATAATAACAATTAAATTTTAAATAACATTTCTAAAATTTTAATTAAAAAAATAATTATTGGGGCACTCAGTTTCAGATTAAGAAATATACTGCACATGTTAACTTTTTAGTCAATGTAATTAATTAAAATAGTAAATAAAAATAATGCATTACTTTTTAAATAAACTTTAAATGAAAATTAATCTAAAATAAATAAATTAAAAAAAAAAAAGTTTTTGTTTTATATTGTCGCCCCCTAGTAAAGTTTCAGTGTAAGAAATATGAAGCGTGTTGATATTTTGGTTCTTTTAAATTTAAAAAGAAATAATATAAAATAGATAAAACTTTAAAATGTGACCCTGGACCACAAAACCAGTCATTTAAAGTTTAAATGAAGTTGTCCAAATGAAGTTTTTAGCAATGCATATTACTAATCAAAAATTAGGTTTTGACATATTTAAGGTAGAATATTTACAAAATATCTTCATGGAACATGATCTTTACTTAATATCCTAATGATTTTTGGCATACAAGAAAAATCAATAATTTTGACCCATGCAATGTATTCTTGGCTATTGCTACAAATATACCCATGCTACCCGTGGTCCAGGGTCACAAATGATTTAAAAGAATGCTAAATCTAATTTTTAAGGCATTTTGCACCTCCTTGTATGTTTACTGAGACCTACTAGTGTGCCCCAATCTTAGCTTGGCTCTAAGACACCTGTCTGTGAGCCCTCGGAGGATGAAGCTTGACCCGGGAATGAAAGCCTTGCAGGAGATCTGGGAAAGCAGCAGACGTGGGATCAGCAGAACCTGGCGTCTAGACGAAGGTGCTGTACCTGCATTCCTTTCAGAGCGACTCATCCCAGTCGGCTTAAGGTCGCTGTTGAGCAAGACACGTGGGAGTGAATAAGAGCTTCAACACGAGCGCTCTCGCTCCGGCAGGCCGCGGCAGATGGTCGCTCTCTCTGCTGAAGCGCCACATGTCAACATCAGCCGACCGCAACCCCCCAGCATCCCCCTCGGTCCTGTCACACTCATAGGCCACACATTAAACAACACACGCAAACCCCCCAATCATCTAATTACACTATTTGAGACAAGCATGTCATTTTAGGTTAGTAACTCGCCATTGAAGCGTTGACGGAGTCTGCAATTTGAAGGAAAATCACATACGAGCGCTGCTGTCGGTGCATTTAGGCCGTGCTGCGCTAGGCTAAAATGAAAAGGCGAGCTGACGTCACAGTCGCGAGTTGAGGGCTCTTGTAAGGAAAGAAATGAAAAGCTTGGCCTGCATTGGGCCTTTGAAAAATCAAAAAGACAAGTTAAAAGCAGGTCAGGGGCATAGATGAAAGTGCTGGCTGTTAATCTCTCGCTCTCTCTCTTTCGCTCTCTATCTATTTATTGTCTATCTACCCTTTTATACAACCATCCATCCGTTTGTTTATCATTGTCATTTTGTCTGTTAATCTATCTAACCTTTTGTCCATCCGTCCATCTATCTACCGTTAGTCTATCCATACATCATCCATCCATCCATCTATTCACTGTTTTGTCCATCTATCCATTTACCTGTTTGTCTGTCCATACATCAACCATCCATCCAATTGTTCAATTCAATTCAATTCAAATTTATTTGTATAGCGCTTTTCACGATACATATCGTTGCAAAGCAGCTTTACACCAAATTGACATTTTTACAATATATGTAGTAGTAGCTTGATGTACATATGGTAGAGATGTGTGGTAAAGATCAATTAATGACGTAATCAAACAGACAAAGAACACTATAAATTAGTAGCAGAATTCGGTAGTGCTGTATGTTTTCAGGGTTGGCATCATCTGAAGTCCTCTGTGGGGTTGGCATCATCTCTTCTTAAGTGTTCTGGATCCACACTGGAGCTTGTGAATTCCTAGTTACCATGGGATGTCAATCCCATGGCAAAAACAGAGAACAAATAGGAACATAATTAGCGTAGCTGCTGTTCAAACTAAGAAAAGGAAGGTTTGTTAAACCAGAGCTAAAAGATTAAAATGAACATTTGATCAGATATAGCTGCAGAAAAAGTTTATGAGATGCATTATTTGAATGCTTGGCTAAAAAGATGTGTCTTTAATCTAGATTTAAACCGAGAGAGTGTGTCTGAACCCCGAACGTTATCAGGAAGGCTGTTCCAGAGTTTGGGTGCCAAATGTGAAAAAGCTCTACCTCCTTTAGTGGACTTTGCTATCCTAGGTACTACCAACAGTCTAGAGTTTTGTGACCTTAGGGAGCGTGATGGATTGTAGCGTGGTAGAAGACTAGTTAGGTACGCAGGAGCTAAACCGTTAAGTGCCTTATAGGTAAGAAGTGCTATTTTGTAGCTGATGCGGAATCTAATAGGCAGCCAGTGCAGAGACTTTAAAATTGGGGTAATATGATCATATTTTCTTGACCTGGTAAGGACTCTAGCAGCTGCATTTTGGACTATCTGTAGCTTGTTTATTGAAGATGCAGGACAACCACCTAATAGTGCATTACAATAGTCCAGTCTAGAGGTCATGAATGCGTGAACTAGCTTTTCTGCATCAGAAACAGGTAACATGTTTCGCAGCTTGGCAATGTTTCTAAGATGGAAGAATGCTGTTTTTGTAACATGAGAAATATGATTTTCAAAAGACAAGTTGCTGTCTAATATAACACCCAGGCTTTTGACTGTAGTGGAAGTAACAGTACATCCGTCTAGTTGTAAATTGTAAGTCAAAAGATTCTGTGTATTGTTTTTAGGTCCAATAAGTAATATCTCTGTCTTATCTGAATTTAATAGCAGAAAATTGTTGGTCATCCAATCTTTTACATTTTTAACGCACTCTGTTAACTTTGATAATTCAGAAGTTTCATCTGGTCTTGTTGAGATATATAGTTGAGTATCATCAGCATAACAATGGAAATTAATCCCGTGTTTTCTAATAATATTACCAAGGGGCAGCATGTATATTGAAAATAGTAGAGGACCTAGAACAGATCCTTGTGGCACTCCATACTTCACTGGTGATAACTGAGATGACTCCCCATTTAAATAAACAAAGTGGTAGCGATCAGACAGGTAGGATCTAAACCATTTTAAAGCCTGCCCTTGGATACCTGCATAATTTTGTAGTCGATCTATTAGTATGTCATGATCTATAGTGTCAAACGCAGCACTAAGATCAAGTAAAACTAGCAGTGAGATGCAGCCTTGGTCTGACGCAAGAAGCAAGTCATTAGTGATTTTAACAAGTGCAGTTTCTGTGCTGTGATGGGGCCTGAAGCCTGACTGAAATTCTTCATAGATATCATTTTTTTGCAAGAATGAGCACAGTTGAGCACATATAACTTTCTCTAAAATTTTAGACATAAATGGAAGATTAGAAATGGGTCTATAATTTGCCAGTTCACTAGGGTCTAGCTGTGGTTTCTTAATAAGAGGCTTAATAACCGCCAGCTTGAATGGTTTAGGGACGTGACCTAAAGATAACGATGAGTTGATAATATTGAGAAGCGGTTCTTCTGCCACAGGTAACAATTCTTTTAGTAATTTAGTGGGTACGGGATCTAATAGGCATGTTGTTGGTTTAGACACAGTGATGAGTTTATTTAACTCTTCCTGTCCTATAGCGGTAAAGTACTGCAGTTTTTCTTTGGGTGCGACGAAAGAAGTTGACATATTAGATGCAGTATAATCTACATTGGCTATTGTATTTCTGATGTTATCTATTTTATCAGTGAAGAATTTCATAAAGTCATTGCTATTAAACTGTAAAGGAATATTTAGCTCAGGTGGTGTCTGGTTATTTGTTAATCTAGCCACTGTGCTAAATAAAAACCTTGGATTGTTTTGGTTATTTTCTATGAGTTCGCGGAAATGCTCAGCCCTAGCAGCTTTTAAAGCCTGTCTGTATCTGGACATACAGTTTTTCCATGCAATTCTAAAAACTTCCAAGTTAGTTTTTCTCCATTTGCGCTCAAGATTGCGAGTTTCTTTTTTGAGGGATTGGTTATTACTATTGTACCATGGTGCAATACGTTTTTCTCTAACTTTTTTCAATTTGATGGGGGCAACAGCTTCTAACGTATCGGAGAAGATGGTGCCCATATTGCCATCCATCCACCGATTTACTATTTTGTCCATCTATCCATCCATCGTGTATCCATCTATTTACCGTTCTATTTACCCGTTTGTCTACCTATACATCATCCATCCACCATTTTGTCTATACATCATCCATCCATTTGTCCATCTATCTACCCGTTTATCTATCCATATATTATCTATTCGTCCATCCATCCATTCATCGATTTGTCCATCCATCATTTATCCATCTATCTACCTGTTTGTCTACCTATACATCATCCATCCACCATTTTGTCCATCCATCCATCCACCAATTTACCATTATGTCCATCCATCCGTCGTGTATCTATTTACCATTTGCCTATCCATACGTCATCCATCCATCCATCCATCCACCATTTTGTCCATCCATCCATCTAATCACCCTTTTGTCCATCTATCTACCTGTTTGTCTATCCATACATTATCTATTCATCCATCCATTTGTCTATACATCTATCTACCCGCTTGTCTGTTCATTCATCATGCATCCGTCCATCCATCCATCCATCCATCCATTTTGTCCATCCATCATCTATCTACCTGTTTGTCTACTTATACATCGTCCATCCACCATTTTGTCTATCCATCCATCCATCCATCAATTTACCATTTTGTTCATCCATCCATCCATCCATTCAACATTTTGCCCATCCACCCTTCCATCCATCCATTTGTCTATCTGTCTATTCGTTTGTCTATCCATACATTATCTATCTATCCATCCATTTGTCTATTCATCTACCCGCTTGTCTATTCATACATCATCCATCCATCTACCCATTTGTCTAACCATCTATCATCCACCTATCTATCCACACATACCATTTTGTCCATCCATCATCTATCCATCTATCTACTGTTTGTCTACTTATACATCGTCCATCCACCATTTTGTCTATCCATCCATCCACCAATTTACCATTTTGTCCATCCATCCATCCATTCAACATTTTGTCCATCCATCCATTTGTCTATCTACTCGTTTGTCTATCCATACAGTATCTATCTATCCATCCATTTGTCTAACCATCTACTCACTTGTCTATTCTATTCATACATGATCCATCCATTCATTCATCCATCCATCCATCTACCCGTTTGTCTACCCATCTATCATCCACCTATCTATCCATCCATCCATCCATGTTGACGGAGTCTGCAATTTGTAGGAAAATCACATATGAGCACTGCTGTTGGTGCATTTAGGCCATGCTGCACTAGGCTAAAATGAAAAGGCTCACTAACGTCACAAATCGTAGACCTAAAGAAATGAAAAGCTTGGACTGCGTTGGGGCTCTGAAAAATCACTCTAGAAAAAGACAGGTTTAAAGCAGGTCACGAGAGGAGATGAAAAGGCTGGCTGTTTAACTGCAGGTAATTCTTCATGCGCCGGTTTTACAAATGTTAGGTGAAGTGTTTCGATCTTATTTGGAGATCGAAAAGTACTTGAGGCCAAGAAACCGCAGGCTGTTCTTTCTAAAATGATTTTACGTGAGCCTTGTGCAACATTTGCTGAGGATAAATGCAGTTATAACTCACCTCGCCTTGCCAACCGTCTTTATCACATGAGTATTTTTTTAGGACGAGCCGGTCTCCGATGAGCAGTTACCTTGCACATGATTTGCACAGTTTTTAACCTTTCTCAATTGCAAAGCATTGCATCACAAAGGAGTAAATCAAACTGAAACATTGAAACGATCCATTTTGCAAAGGTTAGCAGTAACTGCTTAATACATCGGGAACATATGAAGGGGTTCAGTGAGATTTACAGCCCAGCAGATGACTCTGGAGATAAATCTGATATGATGGTGGTCCAAACGTTTTAATCAAAGGAGTTTTGGGTTATTTTCAGTCATCGCAGAGATGCAGCAATTGCTTTAGAGAAAGAGGCTTCTCGGTTACACACATACACAAAAAATAAATAAGTAAATAAAATAAAATAAAAATAAATGTTAATATAAAGAAAAAAAATATTTTGAATTAATAAAATATGAAATGAATAAATAAAATAAAATTCAGTCATTTCTTTAGAGAGACTTTTGATAAAAAAAAAATTAACTAAACTTTAATTGGTAAATTAAAAAAATGAATAAAACAATTGCAGATTTGTTTCAGAATAGTACCATTGTTATGCAAGTCCAGATTTGATTTAGCCTGATAAACATTTGCTGGGAAACAAAGAGTGTGTTTGTTTATCCCTAAACACACACCTGAGACAGGCGCTCCGCAGGGGATTGTGGGAGTCCTAATCATTCGTCCCACATTGTATTATGCTCAGTAAGGCCCAGACGCACCTGAATACACCTTGGTGGCCCCCTGTTGCTGACTGCAGCAGTGATTTATGTAGGGATCAATAGAGCTACAGGTTTGTTGTGTTAGTCGTTGTGAGTCCATCTGTCTGCGAATAAAAGAATAAAAGCTGCAACAATAGCGCTTCGCTTGGTTACCGTGAGAAAAATGGTGACGCAAGTGTGACAGATCGCTGGGGGAGCTCAGCTCGCTCACCTTTCAGCAAGTGCTTTGATGGATGAATTCAGAAATAAACATTCGGCTTTCATCTCAGTGGTGGTTTGGCGCGATACAGAAAGGACTTTGTTCATTTGTACGACTTCGAACAATCTCTCGCAGCTCTTGTCAGCGGTTTAATTGAGTGGTAATAATGTGATCTGTGAAATACATCACCTGCAGAGCAACGATTTTTCCATAATGCACATAACTCGAGCATGTAAATAACATTAACATCTGTCAACAGCATATCACACCCTGACAGCTGACAGCTAACAGATGATGCAATTTCACACCTTATATATAGCAAATCTATATAAATACCCATTTGTCTATCCATCTATCTACCTACCCATTTATCTACCCATCTATATGTTCGTCTATCTATCTATCTACAGTATCTATCGATCATTTGTCTACCATCCATCCATCCATCTATCCTATTTCTTCATCTATCTATCTCTCTCTATCTATCTATCATATATATTCTATTGCCTCATTTGTCTATCTATCCATCGAATCATTTGTCTACCATCATCCATCTACCCATTTACTCAGTCATCCATCCACTGACCCATTTCTCTATCCATCCATCCATCCATCTATCTATCTATCTATCTATCCACCCATTATTGACAGATATACTACTGCCTCATTTGTCTATCCATCCATCAATATATCTATCATATAACTATCTACTCATTTGTCTACCTATCCATCCATCTATATAGTTATCTATACCCATTTATCTAATCATCCATCCATTTACCCATTTGTCTACCCATCTGTCTACCTAATTATTTGTCTACCATCCATCCATCTATATATTTATCTATATCCATTTATTAAGCTATTTACCCAGTCATCCATCCATTGACGCATTTCTCTGTCTATCTATCTATCTATCCACCCATTATTGACTGATATACTATTGCCTCATTTGTCTATCCATCCATCAATATATCTATCATATATCTATCTATTCATTTGTCTACCTATCCATCCATCTATATAGTTATCTATACCCATTTATCTAGTCATTCATCCATTTACCCATTTGTCTACCCATCTATCTATCTACTAATTTGTCTACCATCCATCCATCTATATATTTATCTATATCCATTTATCTACTGATTTACCCAGTCATCCATTCATCTATATATCTATCTACCCATTTGTCTATCTATCTATCTATCTATCTATCTTAGACAGATATACTATTGACTCATTTGTCTATCGAGCCATCCATCAATATATCTATCTGTCTACTCATTTGTCTACCCATCCATCCATCTATATAGTTATCTTTACCTATTTATCTAGTCATCCATCCATCTACTGTTTTCTATCCATCTATTACCTATCTATCTATCTATCTATCTATCTATCTATCATAGACAGATACACTTTTGCCTCATTTGTCTACCCATCCATCTATACCCATTTATCTACCCACTTATCAATTTAACATTTATCTATCCTCCCATCCATCCTTCTATTTATATATCTATCTACTTATTTGTCTACCCATCTATCTACCAGTCGATCGATCGATCTATCTGTCTATCTATCTATCTATCTATCTGTCTGTCTATCATACAGATACACTACTGCCTCATTTGTCTATCCATCCATCTATTTATCTATCTATATATCTATCTACTCATTTGTCTACCCATCCATCCATCTATATATTTATCTATACCCATTTATCTACCCACCTATCCATCTGCCATTCATTTGAATCTGAATTTTTGTTGACATGTCCGCTCGACTGCTGATGCTAACGATGCAACAGTATGGCTGTTGTTGCAATTTTATTAAAGAAATAAGCAACTCCAGGTTGTGCATTAAAGTGAATTTACCTTGACTTTTCCCTGTTTTAGTTTTAAAATTATACAGTAACGTAGATGTGACATTGTTTCCATCTACTTTCTAAAACAACTCAGTCGAATTGTATTTTCAGCATGGCTCGCATGCTCAAATACTTGCAGGCAATGAAAATCAAACCAGTGTGTCAGAACAAAGTACATTTGAGTTACTTTCATGCCGGATTTTAAAAAAAGGACTAAAACAGAATAAACTACAGCTATGCAAGCACTTGCACGCAAAGACTCACGAGAACCTCATGCCGAATGCACATTTTGGCACCGTTCACTCTGAGCTGTAAATGCAGTGCACTCCTCCAAGCAGGACCTGTCTCACATCTGTTTGCTAAAATGCACGAAGAGGATATGTATTCAACATGATAACATGCTAAAAATCATACAGCCGCTAGCATATTGAACAGCTTGAGGAAACAGACAGATCTGTCACGCTAAACGTTCTCACTGCATGCTTACCTGCATTAGCAACAAATGTGCCACACCTGCCAGCCTGTACAATGAAGATTACCGTCTGTTTACTTTGTGGTAAACTTTAAAACAGAGTGCATATGTCCATCCGGTCTTACCTTGTTTGAAATACTTTGTGATGTTGTCCTGGAAATTAGATAAACTTGGAAACTTGGAGCCTCAGATTGAATAAGAATGTTCTGGGTCTGGTCTGGAAGGCATAGAATAAAAATAAAAAAAAGAATAATTGAGTTTTGAGTTTTGAATTTTTTAATACATGCATCATGATATATATGTGAGCCAGGTGTTTTAGTGTCAAAACTTAATTGCAGAAATGTAAACAATCTGGTAGCAGTTAGAGACAGCTGGATAATAGACAGCGAGTCAAACAAATAGCGAGATGCCTATGGAGGCTAATTAACAAGTCTTGAAAAAGAATAAAACAAAGATGGAATTTGAGAAATGTTACCTGTTAGTACTTTTTATTTAATTCAGTACTGTTAACACCTTTTCTACACCGGACGCTACAGTTTGAGGCTGTCTACACTGAACGCGACAAAGCGACCGTTGCAAATCATTTGAACTTTGAATCAGTCATAAATAGAATCAGGCATCTGTTTGCAGTCGGGGATTTCCCGTGTCGCGTCGCGCCGCATCTAACGTAGACAGCATCTGATTATAATGAGTTCTATAGTATTTTGCCGCGTCGCTCCGTGTCGCTCGTGTCCGGTGTAGACACGGTGTAAAATGATAACAAAATAGCTAGTCTATTTAAAATAAACTAGCCTGTTTTAGCCAATATTTGTGTCTTATCCACCTTTTTCCTGAACGCGGAAGTCTCGTCCGCCTCATAACGGCAAGCGTGGATGAATTACATTTCTCGTCTCTAGTGTTTCTAGTCAAAGTAACTCACAGCTTAACCCTGCTATGTTTAAAAAGTTTCAGTTTAATTAATTCAGTCGATCTTTTTACCCCGTTTTAACATGGATTTCTATGGAGACCGGAACATGTGCGCATATCCCAAATGTAAATTTAAATCCATCATGGGGGCACTCATCAGTTTTTGAAGCAAAAGTTGGATACTCACCTCCGGTTTCACAGACAAAGCCTAGTCTCAGATTAAATGTACGTCTGAGCTGTTTCATCTGCAAGAAACCTGCACTGACTGATCTTAAAATACACCAGTGCTTTTGTTTTGTCTCAAGATGCACACCAGTAATGTTTTTTGCAAGGCACGTTTATAAAAATTACTCTGTGAAACCAGGCCTGAGTAATACTGCGTTAGCTTAGCGACATGCATCTCTCATGTGATGAACAGTGGAGAACATATAGTTAAAAAACGTATAAAATCTCTGTATTTCTCTTGTTTATGAGTCATCTGTAGCGGAGTTCGAATCTACAATCTTTGAGCATGAAGCCCACATCCTGAACCACCGCCACACCTTATTAACATCTTGTGGCTTCTGAAGCACACATCTGAAATGCAAATCAAATACAATATATATACACACTATACTGTTCCTTAAAGCTAAAATATGAGTCCTTTATACATAATAGTCCTTTCTCTTGTTGAAAAGTTGTCTGAATCAGGAGAGAAATATGTATATGTATAAACAGTCCAAAATTTATACACAAAAAGTTGTAAACAAATATGTCGGTTTTATTTTGATGTGAGAGGACAACAGTGAATGGATTTTTTCATTTCTTTCATTTTTTTTGGATTTTTTAAAGCATTATTATGGATTATGGAGTGATATTTTAGTCAGAAGTGAAGGTTTAAAGTTAAAACATCTTAATTGTGGATTTTATTAGTACAAACATGCACCTTTTTGCTTCACAAGACATTAATCAATGGAATGGAGTCGTGTGGATTACTTGTGGATTATTGTGATGTTTTTCTCAGCTGTTTGGACTCTTATTCTGACGGCACCCATTTACTGCAGAGGATCCATTGGTGACCAAGTCATGTAATGCTGCATTGCTCCAAATCTGTTTTGATGAAGAAACAAACTTATCTATATCTTGGACAGCCTGAGGGTGAAAACATTTTTAGCAAATATTCATTTTTGGGTGAACTAGATGTATTAAGTTCACACTGCGAGCCTTAAGGTCCTAAACTTTCGTATGTGTGTGTGTTTTTTTTTTTTTCCATATTCATCATCCTTCTTATCAAAATGCTTGCTACAGATGCGAAAACACAGAAAAATGATCCGAATTTTTTTATGACGGACGAAAGTTTTGGAGGCAGTGTCTAAACGTAATTTAGAAGAAAACGTGAGGTTGTATTTATTTTTTGACGTTTGGATGAGAATTTCGGACTCAGCGTGCAAAGACCTTTAGTGCTTAACTCCAGTTTTTGCTCAGATCTGCTGTTCACATTGTTTTAAATGTGGTCAATATTAGATTTCCACTGTGAACAGACCATGGTTCTGAACTGATCTGCATGCAGATCAATACAAACAGGGTTGCCAGGTTTTTACAACAGAATCTGCCAAATTGCTTTTCAAAAAACTAGCCCAAATGCATTCCGGGGGTAAATATCACACTAGTGGAGTCGCTTCAACCCACAGAGTTGAAAAACAACCTGCGGCAATAGTGAAAATGTAGCTCAATTTTGCAGAAAAATGGCAGACTTAGCAACACTTAAGGAAGTAAACACGGAGGACATATATTAAGCGATTATGCATTTATTTATAGTGTGATAAAACAGTAAAATTATACGCAGGCAGTATGAAAAATAAAGATACAGATGTGACAGAAGAGTTTTTAAACATTTATGATACAAGCCCTCATGTTTTACTTGTATATAGAGTTGTCACTCTAATACTTATGAGTTCTGACACATCACACGTCCACTGACTACCTTTTGCAACAGTCTTGATAACTTTGAGTATGTAATATCTTTGAAGTTACTCCAATGAGCGCAGAATTGTTACGAGTGTTGATCTAGAGTGACAGAAAAAGTTGCACGAATTCCAATATGACTGTTCAGACTGCGGTTGCATTGCAAAACATCTAAACCTGTATCAGATGTAGTACCACATATGAAAGTGGTACAACACAGTGTTCACACTGTCATGCAAAAAACAGATCTGAGTCACGTTTGAGCAAAAAAATTGGATTAGTGTAAACGTAGCCTTAGTTAAAGGAATAGTTCACCCAAAAAATGAAAATTCCATTGTTAATTACTCACCCTCATGTCGTTCCAAACCTGCAAGACCTTCGTTCATCATCAGAACACAAATTAAGATATTTTTGATAAAATCCAAGAGCTTTCTGACCTGCATAGACAGCAACACAACTGACACGTTCAAGACACATTGTAAGGATGTCATTAAAATAGTCCATGTGACGTCAGTGGTTCAACCGTAATTTTATTAAGCTACGAAAATATTTTTGCATGTGTTGTGGTACTGTTGTAAATGCGCATCGAAGACTCACAAGGAAGAGAAGAAATTGTTGAATAAAGTCATTATTCTTGTCTTCTTTGTGCACAAAAAGCTTGTAAAGCTTTGTAAAATTACAGTTGAACCACTGATGTCACATGGACTATTTTAACAATGTCCTTACTACCTTTCTGGGCCTTGAACGTGTCAGTTGCATTGCTGTCTATTCAGGTCAGGAAGCTCTCGGATTTCATTAAAAAAGTCTTAATTTGTGCTTTGAAGAAGAACGAAGCTCTTATGGGTTTGGAACAACATGAAGGTGAGTAGTTAATGACAAAATTGTAATTTTTCGTTGAACTAACCCATTCATTTTCTACAAAACATACGAAAAAAAAAATGGTGGTGTCGCTCAAACGAATCATTTTAAAATGACCTTTTTAGCAGATCATGTATTATTACATTTCTCTATGAAATGTAATAATAGCTGTTATGATATGAAATCATTAATAATTGGCCCGCATGAACAGCACGAACAGCGAGCCAAGGGTTTCCATGAGGTGCTTATTAGATGTTAAAGCTTGTTATTACCTGATAGCAGCCTGAAGCTCATTTACCGTAATCCAACTAAAGCAAACAGGCAGCCAACAGGGATTAATTTAAAGAGGGTATTAAGAAACATATCCAAAATTTTGACACGCAACACTCTCCAAAGATGCAAATCTCTTGTTAGACAAGGAAAAGAAGGTTTTGAGTTACCTTGAAATGATACTCTCTTGCTGTAAAATGACGGGACTTTTATGACGGCCTCTAAAACAATATCACGCACATCACGTCACTTCAGTCATAGGAAGTTTTATTACCGCGGATATAGTGAGGGGATTTCGCTGTCTTGTATAGCGATAGCAATTGCTGAGCAACGGACAGAACAGTACAATAACATTTAAAGGTTAAGTGCCCAAACAGACCACCTGAAAACAATTCTGAATGGTGGCTCGTCAAGTGTTTCTGTCTTTTATTAATGTCTCACGTCATCCATGAAACAAGGGGCTGGAATAAAGTTGGCCCAGCGCTCGGCATCTGCTGCAATTGTTTATTGAAATATGCCCATATTTTTCCATTACTCCCCCAGGACCCATATTCAGGAACGATACATTCCAGAGAAAGAAAAGGAGCGATTCCTCCAGCAGGACTTATGATTGTATTCCTGGAAGAAAGCCTGGTAAGAGACGAGGGTAGTTAACGTCAATTACAAAACGAACGAGCTGTGCCGACATACTCCGCGAGGTTGGTCGTGTGAGTTGGAGAAACATTCACAATGATATTCATTGTAGACTTTTGGACACTTTAATACGGGCGCACAGGTTCTGTTTACAGAGTTTATTCCTCACGACTTCTGATTTGAGGTGAATGAGTTGAGTTTGGGTTGGGATTTCAAGCAAATATTAAATAATGACTAACAGTTGTAGTTCCAGTTGCAGTTCCCATAGTATGTTTTGGTTTGTCATGGGAAAAATATATGGCAGATTTGTAAAAATTAAATCTATTCATTTATTTATTCAAAAATGGTATGTGTATGAGTGACATTTATAAACAGTGTTGGCGGTATGTAATCAGATTACTTTTTCCAATAAGTAATGCCAGTTACTTTTCCCTTTTATTGATTGAAAGCTCTCCTGTCCCTATGTTGAGAGAAACTGGGAGCGGGGTTGCCAGGTGTTTTACAACAAAACCCACCCAATTGCTACTGTTTCAAGGGGGAACCCTTATGTTAAAAAAAATAAATAAATAAATTAAAAAAAAAATCACATTTTGCGGGGTAAAATACACGTTTTTGATGGGGTGTCTCTGGTGAAATTTGCATTCCAGGGGATAAATATCACATTACTGGGTTCGCTTCGACCCACCGACATGAAAAACAACCTGCAACAGTGGTAAAGTAGGAAATTCTGCAGGAAAACCACGGACTTGGCAACACTGATCGGGAGTAAGATGTTACTTTAGTTCTTAATAAATGTGAACATACACACAAAAAAAACAAACAAACAAACAAAAAAACAGATTCAGTATTCCTCAAAACAAATAAAAACACTGAAATGCAACTCAGAATATGATGCAAACTAGCAATAATTCAATATGTTAAATAATACAAATGTCCTTTTAGTATTTAATTCCCTTTTATTAACCAGTGTCTTTGCTGATGATGATCCAATTCAACCATATTAACAAGCAAAAATTACTCAAGATAAACTAACATTTTTTTTTTTTTTTAATTTACTTTAATTTACGTGAATTTACTTTTCCTCCATCCTGAGGTTTTTGGTGTGAAAGGGCTTTTACATTAGCCAAGAATAGAACTTTTTATATTAAAAACAAACAGTCAAGCCTAGCCAGATTTAAAAAGTAACGGAATACATTACTTTCCGTAAAAAGCAACTAATGTAATTAGTTACTTTTTTAGGGAGTAACGCAATATTGTAATGCATTACTTTTAAAAGTAACTTTTCCCAACACTGTTTAGAAACATTTTTTTAAAAATCAGGTTAAAGTTTTGCTGCTAGAGGGTGCATTTTCAGAAATCATGTTCATGGATGAGCTAATGTATTAAAGACTTGTACCCTTTGTATTAAAAAGGGTGATTAGGGTCACTGTAGTATGAAGCATGGTGAGGCTAAAATTTGTAGAAGCAAAATGAGGACATTGAAGTGACTGCTAATGAGTGTGTTGAAGTGTTGTTATAATGCTACTCTGTGCGTTTGTCACCTGTCTAATAAAATGCATAACATATTAAAGTGTCTTTGGGGTTTTCATGTTTTCTACACAATAAACCGTAAATATTGAGGGTGTATGCCGTCATTGGCAGGCGACGCAATGACAAGGTCTGTTACACTAGTTAAAATTGCTTATATCCCTGGATTAAATCATTCTTTGAAACATTTGGGATAATGTAAGTACACAAGTCAGCAAAATATATAACACTTCTAGTAGTTTTTGGATATTTTAATAAAAAAAATCTTACATATTGTGGCTTTAAAATACAGGCTTTTCATTTTTTAAAATTAATTAAAATTAATTTTGATATTTTTATGTAGAAAAAGTATCAATAAAAGAGCAAATTCTTACAAATAAAATTTAAAGTTTTAACATAATTCACTGCTTAGTATGTCACTGCTTAGTATGTCAAAACATAAAACAGGAAGTGATATCATAGCAAGGACCTCTGTAGATCCTCATGAATGTAAATCAAGGTCAATAAGTCTCTTAAAATAGCAGATAATTTGACGTTTTTATGATAAAGTTTAGTTCTGGTTATAAAATGTCATGTGGTGCGACTCCCCCCAAATGTCATAATATAAATAATGTTTAAGATGTGCACACTCACATGAAAGAAAACTGTTATTCCTTTTAAATTTCCCTTATTGGTTACGCCACATGACATCTTGAAAATCATCTCAAAGGTTTTGTTTTGTTTCATTTTTTTTACATCATATTTCTAAGAATTTGGCACTTTTTTAAAAGAAATATTTTTGGCCTTTTTGCCTTTATTATTATAGGACAGTGTGGAGGAGACAGGAAGGGAATTAGGAGAGATTCGAACTTAAAATAGCAGAAAATTTGACTTTTTATGATAAATTTTAGTTCTGGTTATTAAAAATGTGGTGCGACTCCCTAAAAATGTCATAACAGTTTTGAATTATTAATTCATGATTCATGAAAAAATACTTTCTACATTGAAAAATATATTAAAAACTTACATAATGATTACAATGGGTACACTCACATGACTTTTTATGATAAATTTTAGTTCTGGTTAAAAAATGTCATGTGGTGCGACTCCCTAAAAATGTCATAATAGTTCTGAATTATTAATTCATGAATAATGAAAAAATACTTTTTACCTTGAAAAATGTATTAAAAACTTAAATAATGATTAAAATTTGTACACTCACATGAAAAAAAAAAACTGTTATTCCTTTTAAAATGCCCTTGACATCTTGAAAATCACTTTAAAGGTTATTTTTTTAATATATTTATAAGAATTTGGCACTTTTTATAAAGATATATTTTTGGCGTTTTTGCCTTTATTATGATAGGATGTGCGGAGGAGACAGGAAGGGAACTGGGAGAGATTCGAACTAAAAATAGCAGAAAATCTGACTTTTTATGATAAATTTTAGTTCTGGTTATTAAAAATGTGGTGCAACTCCCTAAAAATATGTCATAATAGTTTTGAATTATTAATTCATGATTCATGAAAAAATACTTTCTACATTGAAAAATATATTAAAAACTTACATAATGATTACAATGGGTACACTCACATGACTTTTTATGATAAATTTTAGTTCTGGTTAAAAAATGTCATGTGGTGCGACTCCCTAAAAATGTCATAATAGTTCTGAATTATTAATTCATGAATAATGAAAAAATACTTTTTACCTTGAAAAATGTATTAAAAACTTAAATAATGATTAAAATTTGTACACTCACATGAAAAAAAAAACTGTTATTCCTTTTAAAATGCCCTTGACATCTTGAAAATCACTTTAAAG
This sequence comes from Cirrhinus mrigala, assembly GCA_036247105.1. Taxonomy (NCBI): domain Eukaryota; kingdom Metazoa; phylum Chordata; class Actinopteri; order Cypriniformes; family Cyprinidae; genus Cirrhinus; species Cirrhinus mrigala. The sequence continues at coordinate 23,381,728 of CM070028.1, read as the reverse complement.
GTTATTTTTTTAATATATTTATAAGAATTTGGCACTTTTTATAAAGATATATTTTTGGCGTTTTTGCCTTTATTATGATAGGATGTGCGGAGGAGACAGGAAGGGAACTGGGAGAGATTCGAACTAAAAATAGCAGAAAATCTGACTTTTTATGATAAATTTTAGTTCTGGTTATTAAAAATGTGGTGCAACTCCCTAAAAATATGTCATAATAGTTTTGAATTATTAATTCATGATTCATGAAAAAATACTTTCTACATTGAAAAATATATTAAAAACTTACATAATGATTACAATGGGTACACTCACATGACTTTTTATGATAAATTTTAGTTCTGGTTAAAAAATGTCATGTGGTGCGACTCCCTAAAAATGTCATAATAGTTCTGAATTATTAATTCATGAATAATGCAAAAATACTTTTTACCTTGAAAAATGTATTAAAAACTTAAATAATGATTAAAATTTGTACACTCACATAAAAAAAAAAACTGTTATTCCTTTTAAAATGCCCTTGACATCTTGAAAATCACTTTAAAGGTTATTTTTTTTAATATATTTATAAGAATTTGGCACTTTTTATAAAGATATATTTTTGGCCTTTTTGCCTTTATTATTATAGGATAGTGTGGAGGAGACAGGAAGGGAACTGGAAGAGATTCGAACTTAAAATAGCAAAAATTTTACTTTTTATGATAAATTTTAGTTCTGGTTATTAAAAATGTGGTGCGACTCCCTAAAAATGTCATAACAGTTTTGAATTATTAATTCATGATTCATGAAAAAATACTTTCTACATTGAAAAATGTATTAAAAACTTACATAATGATTAAAATGGGTACACTCACATGACTTTTTATGATAAATTTTAGTTCTGGTTATAAAATGTCATGTGGTGCGACTCCCTAAAAATGTCATAATAGTTCTGAAAAAAGCTACGCCACATGACATCTTGAAAATCATTTTAAAAGTTAATTTTTTATATATATTTCGAAGAATTTGGCACTTTTTTAAAGATATATTTTTTGGTGTTTTTGGCTTTATTTTTTATATTTCCATCCTCAGCCAGTTGTACGCTGGCCGCCATTTTCTCCACGCTCAAGCAGCTGTAGCGACAACAGTTTCTGTTTTTCGTAACCAATGCAGGTGTTTTGTATTTGAATGTAAAAGTGAACATAAGTTTTAATTTTCTCCCAACATCAGAACCATTGAGGACGCAGTGGATTATTTTTTGTTTTTGACAGTAACGCGTCACAGAATACACAAAAAAGTAGCTCATTATCATCTAAAGAGACATGCACCGAAATGGCTCGCTGTGAACAGAGCTGTTTTTGACAAGGTAAAAAGGGTGTTTTACACAACTATTGAGGAATTTTAAGCAAAGTATTTTGAAGACCCTAAAGAAACACAATCTTGTGGAAAATGGGCGTTCAATGTTCCCTTCAAGGCCTCTTCACACCAAGAATGAGAGCTATAATAACAACTATATTAGCGTTCACTGCAACCCACTATCCTCCTTGGTGTGAACGGGCTTTTATTAGTCATTGACGCTTATTTCTTTGTGCCATGAAGGTGCTTTAAGACCTCAGTGAGATGAGACAGGAAGTGATGTCTCTTCTGAGAGGACTCTAGCTGCATTGGAGAGGTGGAGGAAAGATAATTGCTCTCAGCAGGCTGACAGAAAGGGGGAAGAGAAAGCCAAAGAGAAAGAATATGGGGAGAGCTGCCAATTTGATCAAGATGCTTGTGGCGTCCACATATGGGCTTCATTACGGCATTCGGCTGCCTGTGGTGACCCCCATTGGACTCGATCGGCGGTTCCTCGCTGACGGGGGGGCGGCCTGCAGTCCCGGTGCGGCCTAAAGACCACAAGGGCAACCTGCAGGTGGACTCTGGCAGCCCTCTGGCGTGGTCACCATCCAAACACATGCCCGCGTTCTCCACCAACTCTCTTTCGCCTGGCAAGCGTCCTGGGTTCGGAGCTCTGCGTCAGGCCTGGAGCGTCTCCAGATGCTCCTCAGTCATTTTGACGACACTCCGCACGCACAAAGACGCACGCCAAGGTTACGCCATCGCTGACGTCCGTCAGGCGGGAATCCTCTCCCTGTTTTCTTTCTTGATCAGCCGGAGTGTTTTCTCTGCGGTTCGGGAGACAGAAATCCGAACATGCCAGTGATTATTGCTGGCCCGTAACAAGCTCTAAATTCATTTGCTGTCGACTCCGCTGTCGTTGGGCCAAGTCAACATGGCGGCTGGAAAATACCCTGGAAGAGAGTCACGGACACGCCTGTCCTTTGCAAGATGTCCGCTCGAAAGCGCGCCCCTGTTGAGGAGGGAGATGCGAGCTGGAGAAAATAAACGTGTATCGAATCACATCTCCTCTGTTTGGGCCCCTCTCTCCGTGGCAACCATGAAACAAGCCTGTTTTCCCATCCGACCGAAGCACTGAGATTATAAGAAAAGAGCTGAAGGGGAAACGTGTGCTGTACGTTTCCTGATGGTAATTAATAGCATGTTCACTGGAAGAAATCAGTGGAGGATTTACATTGAAACAATTTTCACTCAGAAGTTGATGGTAAATTTCACAAATAATTAGAAGGAGACTGCAAGGAACATGTTGAATTAAATGTGAAATGTTAAGAAGAAATCAGTTATAAAATCAGTTTTATATACATCTCTAAGAATATTTTTTTATGCTTATTTACAATGAAAGTGAATGAGGCCAATTTTTTTTTAGCGGAAATGGTAAAAGTACGTACAGTAATTCTTTTGTTAAAACTTGTGTATTATTTGAGCTGTAAAGCAGTTTAAATCTAGATTTTTGCACTTCAGAGTTTACCCCATTGTAATGATAAGTAAATTGTAAAAATGTCTCTAAATTACATGGAAAAGTTACATGGATTTCACTCTAAAATCCTCGTATTGTTTACTTTTTGTGGATATACTTTTGAAGCAGTGAGTATTTTAACATTTACAAATCGGCCCCATTCACTTCCATTGTAAGTGTCTCATATTTAAGGCCTTTTTTCCAGAAAAAAAGGGACAAGTGGAAATGAACTTTTGCCAATTATGCCACAAGTGTTGTTAAATGAGCTTAAAGGCATAGTTTACCCAAAAATGAAAAATACCGCAGGATTTACTCACCCTCAAGCCACCCTAGGTATACAGATGAAGTCAAAAGTTTACATACCCCTTGCAGAATTATTGTACCAAAATAAGAGGGATCATACAAAATGCATGTTATTTTTTATTTAGTACTGACCTGAATATGATATTTCACATAAAAGACATTACTTATAGTCCACAAGAGAAGTTATGAAAACAACACACATACACTTTATTCTTAATACTGTGTTGTTACCTGAATGATCCACAGCTGTTTTTTTTTTTTAATGATCCACACCCTTGTGTGTCCTGAACAGTTAAACTGCCCGCTGTTCTTCAGAAAAATCCTTTAGGTCCTAGAAATTCTTTGGTTTTTCAGCATTTTTGTGTATTTGAATCCTTTCCAGCAATGGCTGTATGATTTTGAGATCCATCTTTTCACACTGAGGACAACTGAGGGACTCATATGCAACTATTACAGAAGGTTCAAACACGTACTGATGCTCCAGAAGGAAACATAATGCATTAAGAGCTGGGGGTGAAAACTTTTGGAATTTAAAGATCAGGGTAAATTTAACTTATTTTGTCTTCTGGGGAACATGTAAGTATCTCTGTAGCTTCTGAAGGGCAGTACTAACTGGAGGGAAAAAGAAAAAAAAAAAAAAGATTTTTAGGCAAAATAAGAAATGTATACATCTTCATTCCATTCAAAAGTTTTCACCCCCAGCTCTTAATGCATAGTTTTTCCTTCTGAAGCATCGGTGAGTGTTTAAACCTTCTGTAATAGTTGCATATGAGTCCCTCAGTTGTCCTCAGTGTGAAAAGATGGATCTCAAAATCACACAGTCATTGTTGGAAAGGGTTCAAATACACAAAAATGCTGAAAAAACAAAGAATTTGTGGGACCTGAAGGATTCTTCTGAAGGACAGCAGGCAGTTTAACTGTTCAAGACAAACAAGGGACTCATGAACAACTATCACTAAACAAAAAAACAACAAACAACAACAACAAAACAAACAAACAAACACAAAACAGCTGTGGATCATTCAGGTAATAACACAGTATTAAGAATCAAGTGTATGCAAACTTTTAAATGGGGTCATTTTTTAAAATTCAACTATTATTTTCTCTTGTGGACTATATGGAAACGTCTTTTATGTGAAAAAAATAACATGCATTTTGCATGATCCATCTGGTAAAATAATTAACAGCAGTTTCTGCAAGGTGTATGTAAACATTTGACTTCAAATGTATATTATCTTCTTCTTTTAGACAAATACATTTGGAGTTATATTAAAAATGTCCTGGCTCTTCCAAGCTTTATAATGGCAGTGAATGGCTATTGAGATTTTGAAGTCCAATAAAGTATAAAGTGCATCCATCCATCATAAAAAGTGCTCCACACGGCTCCGAGGGGTTAATAAAGGCTTTCTCAATCGAATTGATGCGTTTGTGTACGAAAAATATCCATATTTAAAACTTTATAAACCATAATCTCTAATAATTTTACTTACACAAGTGCATCGATTCACTTAAGGCGGCCTTTATTAACCTCCCGGTTAAGTGTGGAGCACTTTTTATGATGGATGGATGCACTTTATTGGACTTCAAAATCTCAACAGCCATTCACTGCCATTATAAAGACTGGAAGAGTCAGAACATTTTTTACTATGACTCTGATTGTATTCATCTGAAAAAAGAAAGTCATATACACCTAGGATGGCTTGAGGGTGAGTAAATCAAGGGGTAATTAAAATTTTATGGTGGAGGATTTTAGTATGAAAGTAGGAAAAATCACTCAATCGCTCACCTTGAACTACTAGATGAGAGGCTGTAAAACTTTCACCTCGCCTTCGCATGATCCAGCTCAACGACAGTCATCAGGATTCATTTCCGGAGGCATTTGTTTAGGTTAGAGGATGCCAGGGACAGAGGGTGCCATCTACCCTCCGTGCTCAGATTTTCTGATGGTTCCCCTATCAGCTGATGACACATATCCTGTGATGATGGGCTATTCCCTCTTCGGGACCCTGAGGCCAGGCAGTAGAAGGGAGGAAATGGCAGCCACTTACTATGAACTGAGCTGAGGCTGAAGTTCCTGTAGGCCATGATAGCCAGGAAATCAGAGTCGCGTCGAGAGATGACTCAGGACTAGACACGCCATCCTACAGCTGTGGGAAGGTAAACGGAAACGGTAATGAACTTGAAGTTGATGGTGAAATTTATTATCCAAATAAGGAATTTGTTGAGGTGAGATACTCCTCATGTTTAAAATATTGTTTAAATGCTATACAGTGTGAAATATAACCTATAGACATTAGCTTAAATAGTCTCATCCACCACACAGCTGTTTATCAATAAAACTGGCCCACAGAAGAAATTTCATTTAATAAGTAAAATTTGTAAAATGTATATATATATATATATATATATATATATATATATATATATATATATATATATATATATATATATATATATATATATATATTCAAATACATCACTCAATATAATTACTAATTAAATATATTTATATATTCATATATGTAAATTATAAATATATACATTCTAACAATATAAAACTATTATTTAATATAATTATTTTACAATAACAATAACAATTTCTATTTTTATTTTAGAAACTATTTTTTATACAATTTAAATACTATAATTAAATACAAACTATTAACTAATTAAATACTAATTATTAATTAAATAATTTAAAAATGACCAAAGTACACATTAAATATATAAATGTATATTTATGTATAATTAAATATCTGTAATTATATATATCTTAATTGAATTTCTTTTTTTTTTTTAGAAAGTTTACACACAGACAAAATAATTACACATTAAACATAAAAATATATATATAATTAAATATATGTAATTATTATAATGTATAAATTAAACTAAAAATAATGTAGTTATTTTAAAATAAAAATTTGTACTTCGTATTTTATAAAATATTTATTATTTTTACATAAATGTATAAATTATAATAAATGTAAATATATTATTCAATCTAATAATTTTTTAATAAAAGTCTATTTTTTTATTTAATATACTTGTTTTAAAATATTTTTTATTTTAATTTATAAAATAAATATTATTTTTACATAAATAATTCAAAATTAAGTAATTACAACAACAAAATAATTGCAAATAAAATATATTATTCAATACAATTATTTTATAAGAATTTCCAAGTTTTAGTTTAGAAAAAGAAATATTTTTATTTTATAAAATATATATTATTTTTAAATAAATGTATACATTATAATAAATATAAATATATTATTCAATAATTATTTTCTATAAGAATTATTTATACTAATCATTACATAATTTAAAAAATTTATTTATACTAATTATTACATAATTTAAAAAATGACTAAATCACACTTTAAATATATAAATGTATATTTATTTATAACTAAATATATGTAATGATTATAAATGTATAAATTGTACTAAATATAATTTTATTATTAAACATAGCTATTTTAAAATAAACATTTGCATTTTTTATTTTATAAAAGACATATTTTTCAAATAAATCGTTTAAAATAACAACAAATTAAAATAAATTAAAATAACAACAAATTAATTGTGTGTGTGTGTAAATAGTAACATTTAAGTTTTTATAAAATAATTTTAGAATTTATTAACATAAAATAAATAAAGTTTAATTTATTATAGTAAACTAAAATAATTTACAAAATATTAAATATATTTTTGTATTAAAAACATTTTTATTTACAAATAAAATTGTTTGTATTTTAGGCCTTTTATATTTACACAACGTGAATCTGTTACATAAAAACCAGGTCATTTTTGATGATTTAATCTCCAAAAAGGAAACTACCAGCATTCCATCTCAGATGTCATTAGACATGCAAATCATCTCTGGAGTATGAGAAAGATATGAGTCTAAGCCTTACACGCATGAATAGCTGTAAAACTGCACCAATATAATTAACATTCATGGTTGTAAAACAGAGACCCTGCAAAACAGACTGTATAATACATGAGTTCAAAGTCCAAGGGCACTTGGACTAATAAGAATAGTTGAACTCACTAAAACCAAATCTGGTTTAAATATGACAAAAATCCCTGGCGTTACTTGTGAAACATCTTGTCATGAAACAATAATACAGTCCTGTGTACATCACTCGGATGACTCAAACACGTGAAGATGATTGTTTTCCATAAACAATATATAGGAAAATTCATCTCCATCGCTTGCGGTTGTCTAAATCCTCCTTATTAAATCTTTTGCAACGAGGGTTGTAAAGCTCGACAATCCCCAGGAGACACTGATGCAACATCTCCAGACGTAAGGAATGGGATGAATTGTGCCGCGCCGCAATAATATCGCCGCTTTTCGACGGGGGAGGAGGATTTGGGCAGCGTTTCAAAACCATCTGTAGACCTCACACAGAAAATAAGTGCAACCTGAGACCATCAGACTGCCAAAACACTTCAGTGTTGACTGCCAGCAAACAAGCGTCAACAGCAGGAAAGTTGTCGTAATGGATTCGGGCCTCACACTCGTCACACTCCGGCTCTGGATGCCGTTTCAGCTCCCATCACTGGAGGTTCCTTCAGATTAATGGAAGAGATCATTGAGTTGGCTTGAAAAAGCGTCTTCTTCCTCTGAGGCTTTATTTGAAAGTGTATCTCCTCCCAGAGCTTTCAAGCTACAACCACCAACCTCGGGTCAGACCTTCAGACTGGTCTGACTCGGGTTGCTGTATATTTTCTAACTGATCTGACTTACGGTTTTCGAAAACCAGATTATCAAAACCACGCAAAATCCCATAGACGTTTACTGAGGGGGTGAAAACTTTTGTACGATTAGACTTGTATATTTGAACTGTCTATTTCTATAGCAAAGCTTGGTAGCAACATGCTAATCACGCTAAAAACATGTTAAGAACATGCTAGTCATGGTAAAAACATGTTAGCAACTTGCTAGAGACATGCTAATCATACTAAAAACATTAGCAACGTGTTAACAACATACTAATCATGCTAAAAACATGCTAGCAGCATGTTAGTAACTTGGTAATCATGCTACCAGCATGTTAACATTTGAATCATGATAGAAACATGCTAACAAGATGGTATTAACTTGTTAATCATGTTGGAAACATGCTAATATGCTAATCATACTAAAAACATGTTAGCAACATGTTAGTCATGGTAAAAACATGTTAGCAACTTGCTAGAGACATGCTAATCATATTAAAACATGCTACCAACATGCTAGTAACTTGCTAATCATGCTACCAACATTTTAACATTTGAATCATGATAGAAGCATGCTAACAAGTTGCTATTAACTTGTTAATCATGTTGGAAACATGCTGGTAACATGTTAATTATGCTAGAATCTTGCTAGTAACATGCTAATCATGCTAGCTAACATATTAGCAACATAGTAACTTGACAGAAAGGAAAGGGGGGTTGCATATATACCTGCAGTAGTTGCAGGGGTAATTAACCAGGTCAAACTCTAGTCATGGTAAAAACATTAGCAACTTGCTGGAACATACAAATCATGCTAAAAACATGATAACAACATGTTAGTAAACTTGTTAATCATGCTAGCGACATTTTAACATTTAAATTATGATAGAAACATGCTAACAACTTGCTAGTAAGTTGTTAATCATGTTAATAACATGTTAGCAGCATGTTAATCATGCTAGAAACATGCTAACAATATGCTACTAGCTAATCATGCTACAAACATGTTAGCAGCATGTTAATAACTAATCATGTTTGCAACCTGTCAGCAACATCCTAATTATGTTAGAAACATGCTAGTAACTTGCTAATCAAGCTGGAAACATGCTAGGAACTTGTTAATCATGCTAGAAACATGTTATTAACAAGCTAGTAACTTGCTAATCATATTAGCAACATGCTAGTAACATGGTAATCATACTGTAAACATGCTAATAACTTGCTAATCAAGCTAGCAACTTGCTAGTAACTTACTTAATCATGCTAACAACATTTAACATTCTAATCATGTTAACAACATGCTAGTAACTTGCTAATCACATTTTAAATGTTAATAACATGCTAATCATGCTAAACACAGGCTAACAATATGCTACTTGCAAATCATGCTACAAACATGTTAGCAACACGCTAATGATTTGCTAATCATGTTAGAAACATGTTAGCAAGATACTAACTTTCTAATCATGTTTTCAACATGTTAATCATGCTAAAACCATACTAACAACATACTACTAACTTACTAATCACACAAGAAACATGTTAGCAACATTCTAGTAACATCCTAATCATGATAGAAACATGCTAACAACATTCTAGTAACTTACTAATCATGACAGAAACATGTTAGCAACGTTAACTGCTAATCATGTTAATAACTTGCTAATCAAGCTAACAACATGCTAGTAATTTGTTAACCACGTTAAAAACATGATAGCAGCATGCTAATCATTCTGGAAACATGCTATTAACATGCTAGTAACTTGCTAATCATGATAACAACATTCTAGTTACATGCTAACGACATTCTACTAACATGCTATTAACATACTAGAAACATGTTAACATGCTGGTAACTTGCTAATCAAGCTAGCAACATGCTAGTAATTTACTGATCTTGCTAACAACGTTCTAAACATGCTACAAACATGTTAGCAACATGCTAGTAACTTGCTAATCATGTTTTAAACATGTTAGTAACATGGTAATCATGCTAGAAACATGCTAATAACCTGCTAGTAACTTGCTAATCATGATAGAAACATGTTAGCAGCATGTTAATAACTTCTTATGTTTGCAACATGCTAATAACTGGTTAATCGTGCTATGAACATGCTAGTAAATTGCTAACCATGTTAACAATGCACTAGCAGTATGTTAATCATGCTACTAACATGCTAGTAACTTGCTAATCAAGCGAGATCTTAGCAACATGTTACTAACTTGTTAATCATGTTTTCATCATGCTAACAACGTGCTAATTATACTGGAAACATGCTAACAACATGCTACTACCTTGCTAATCATGCTAACAACATGCTAATAACTGGTTAATCATGCTATAAACATGCTAGTAAAATTGCTAACCATGTTAACAACATGCTAGCAGTATGTTAATCATGCTACAAACATACTATTAACTTGCTATTCAAGCTAGCGACATGCTAGCAACATTTTTGTAACATGTTCATCATCCTAGCTAGCAACATGCTAATCATGCTAGAAAGATGTTAACGACATGCAATTAACTTGTTAATCAAGCGAGATCTTAGCAACATGTTACTAACTTGTTAATCATGTTTTCAACATGCTAACAACATGCTAATTATACTGGAAACATGTTAACAACATGCTACTACCTTTCTAATCATGCTAGCAACATGCTAGTGAATTGCTAACCATGTTAACAACATGCCAGTATGTTAATCATGCTACAAACATGCTATTAACTTGTTATTCATGCTAGCGAAATGCTAGCAACATTTTAGTAACATGTTAATCATCCTAGAAACATGCTAATAACTTGTTAATTAAGCTAGCAACATGCTAATCGTGCTAGAAACATGTTAACAACATGCTATAAACTTGCCAATCAAACGAGATCTTAGCAACATGTTATTAACTTGTTAATCATGTTTTCAGCATGCTAACAACATGCTAATTATACTGGAAACATGTTAACAACATGCTAGAAACATGTTAGCAATGTTAGCAATGTGTTAACTTGCTAATCATGTTTGCAAAATGCTAATAACTTGCTAATCATGCAAAGTTAATCATGTTAACAACATGCTGATAATGCTAATACACTTTCAAAATTCAGGCTCTTACAACTGCTTCAAACTTTCAGACAAGGCTTTTTCAAGCCAACTTCAAAGTTTGTTCACAAACTTTACTCATCTAGTTCATTTTGAAGTCAAACACTGATTTTTTTCGTTAACATAACGTCGACTTCAGATTGTAATCCAAGATGACATGAAGAGACCTTAAATATAAAAACACACAACAATGGGGTTTGGAAAACGGCCAAGAGCTTGGTCTTGAAGAAAGGTCTATTCAAATCTCTTACGGCAGAAAACAATAGGATTCCTGTAGAGCTGCATGGGAATCACGGGATGTAAATTTTAAGCTGAGTAGGTCAGAACTAAAAGTGGCGATTCCATTTGTCTGTGATCTAAATAAGTTCTTTTGTCAGAGCTGCTGGAATTCCACTATAGCAGCTGTGAAGCACCTGTCCGCTCCTGAGGTCCACGGGGAATAAATTCCTCATGCACGCATCCTCTGATATACAACTGGACACATTAATAATCAGCAGGTGCTCGTGCCGTATGCGGTAAATGTTTTGGCGCACGGTTTAATTGGGGTCTCATGGCTGAAATTATACGCTGACAGATTTAAGAAGAGTCCTCAGTTACACTCTCGAATGGACGGACTCAAACATTCCCAAATGTTTTTCCTCAGCTCTGAGAGGGGAAAATAAGAAGGGTGATAAAGATTACAGACCAAGCGTTCTCAGCAATTCTTCTTCTTGGAAGAGTGAATCTAACGAACGGAACAGGGAAGAGATGAAAAACTAGTCTGGGGGGAAAAACAAAAAGAATTGTTAATTTTTAGTGGTCACAGTCCAGTTTTGACGATAATCTGAATCAACAAAGTGAATCAAATTGGACTTTACTTTCTCAATAGACATTCCTTGTCTTATTTTAAATGATTCACCAGTGGATGTTACTAGTGTTTGACCTATGTGGGTTTTTTTAAAGCAAATTTAATGCCAATACTGATCTAGAAAGCAAAGTGACTGAAGGGCAATAATATTAATAATAAAATAACAATAATAGCAAAATGTTAAATATTTGAATAATTGAAAATATAAATAATCTTAACATACTCAAATACTGTATAAATTCTGTTTTCTGTATTATCAAACAAAAATAAATAAATAAATATAATAATAAATAAATGTTAATAATAATAGCAACAATGAATATATATATATATATATATATATATATATGTGTGTGTGTGTGTGTGTGTGTGTGTGTGTGTGTGTGTGTGTGCACAACAACAGCAACAATAAATAAATAAATGGCCAAATATGTTAAAATTAATTACAATTGAAAATATTAATAACCTTCACATACTCAAATACTGTATAAATTAAGTTTTCTGGATAGTATATAAACAAACAAACAAACTAATAAATATATATAATAACAAATAATAATAATAATAATAATAATAGCAGCTACAAAACAACAGCAACAAACAAACAATAAATAAATAAATAAATAAATAAATCCAATATGGCCAAATATTGTTCAAATATCATTTTAAATACAAAAATATATTAAAAATATTAATAATCTTATAATAATTGATAAAATAATAATAATAAATAATTCTGGTAAGTATATAAATTATATTGTAAATCAAATATACTGTGTAAATTAATTACAATTGAAAGTATCAATAATCTTAACATACTTAAATACTGTATAAAATTATGTTTTCTGGTAAGTATATCAAACAAAAATAAATAAATATAATAAATAAATAAATCCTAATAAAATTAGCAACAAAACAACAGCAACAATAAATAAATAAATGGCCAAATATTGTGAAGTTATTGTGTAAATTAATTACAATTGAAAATATTAATAATTTTAACATACTTACTGCAGAAATTATGTTTTCTGGATAGTAAATCAACAAACAAACTAATAAATAACTATAATAATAACAGCAGCAAAACAACAGCAACAAACAAGTAAATAAATAAATAAATCCAACATGGCCAAATATTGTAAAAATATTGTATAAAATAATTACATACTTAAATACTGTATAAATTATGTTTTCTGGCAAGTATATCAAACAAACAAATAAGGATAATAATAAATAAATATTAATAATAGCAACAAAACAACAGCAATAAATAAATAAATAAAAAATGGAAAAATATTGTGTAAATTAAATACAACTGAAAATATAAATCATTTTTTAATTTTTGGCGTATATGTGTGTGTACACATGGCCAAATATTGTGTAAATTAATTACAAATGAAAATATTAATAATCTTAACAAACTCAAAGACTCTATAAATGATGTTTCTGGATAGTATAACAAACAAACTATAATAAATACTTAGTAAACTTTTATCCAAAAAATAATGAATGATATAATGAAATAATGCATTTTATCATTTCAACATGAAAATAAAATCAATTAATTTAAGCTTCAAAGCGGGTTATTTCTACACTAGCATCGCCAGAAACATTTAAAAAAATAAAAATTCAAAAGATTTTCAAAATCAGAGATTATTATTATTTTTGATTTTTTTTTGCGTTTTCTACCTTTGGTCTCGCCATGTTTGGGATGCTCAAATAAAGCACTTCTCAAGAAAATCAATCTACGTTTGGCTTATTTTCAAACCTGAAATTCATTCTACATCACTTCTTCTGATGTATTAATTAAAAAAAAAAGGGATAAACACATTGCACAACTATGGTGTTTAAAGATGTCAGGGCGCTGATTTTATTAGCAGCTGGGTGCACTTTCCACCAGCCTCCTTATTCCGCAACGTCTAATTAGCTTAATAAAAGAAGGCTTCAGCTCTACGGAGGCATTTTTGTGAGCGCTGTCTCCAGCCTGTCTGAATGCCTCCTTTAAGGAAGCAGCACAATGTTGAAACTCTGAGTTAGTCTGAGGGTCCCTGGCGGAGGCAGATGTTATCAACGCATCGGGGGTGGACAAAAAGGAAAGGGGGGTTGCATATATACCTGCAGTAGTTGCAGGGGTAATTAACCAAGTCAAACTCTTGCTTGCTAATCTTCATTAGGGTTCTTTGAAGAACGACGGATCCACATAAAGCAGATTTATCTGCTGAGGTTAAGAGGGAGTCATGGATCGTAGACTCCGGCGACCCCACAACTGACGGTCAGCTTTTGCAATGTTTTCCAACTCACTTACAAACCATTTTTCCAAATCTCAAGGAGACTGATGACAAAAGGTAACTACATCTACTAGAAGACAATACGGTAGCTGGTTTTCTTGAAATACGATGTGTACCAGGGTTGAACCGGTTGACAAAAGAATGTCTAGTTGACTCAACAAGCTATTTTTGGCCCTCGTACAATCCTAAAAGTTGCCTAATAGTACCTTACAGCAATAGTGCGTAGCTTTTAGGTAATACCATATGTACCTTTTGGGGTAAATAAGATACAAAGATGTCTTTCGGAGGGTACTGCACCAGCTGTAGGGCCCCTAAAATGTGCATATTAGTACCGTATTGTAGTAGTACAGTATATACCCTTAAGACAGCGGTTCTCAACTGCTCTGCACATTTTGTATGTTTCTGAATCTGACACACTCAGTTCAGTTCATGGATCTTCTTTCCTAACAAGCTGATGATCTGAATCAGGTGTGGTAAATGAGGGAGACTTACAAAGTGTGCAGAGCAGTGGGCCTTGAGGACTGGAGTTGAGAAACACTGCCTTAAGGTACTACGTTTCTTTTAGGTATAAATAAGGTACAAAAATAACTTTTTAAGGATCCTACCCCAGTGACAAACTGTTGCACCCCTAAAAGGTGCATATTAGTACCTCAGAGTAGTAATATGTAGCTTTAAGTTAGTACTATTAGTTTTCAGGGGTAAATAAGGTACAAATATGACCCTAAAAGGTGCATATTAGTACGCTGAAGTAGTAATATGTAACCATAAGATACTTATATGCACCTTTTAGGGGTAAATAAGGTACAACGATGTCCCTATAAGGCTACTGTCCCAGTAACAATCTGTTGTACCCCTAAAAGGTGCATATTAATAACTTAGAGTAGTACTATGTACTCATGGGGCACTACTATGCACCTTATGGGGTAAATAAAGTACAAAGATGTCCATTTAAGGCTACTGTCCCATGTTGTACCTAAAAGATGCGCATTGCTACCTTGGAGTAGTAAAGTGTATCCTTAGGGTACAACTACAAACCTTTCAGAGGTAAATAAGGTACAATGATGTCCCTTTAAGGGTATTGTCCCAGTAACAATCTCTTGGGCCCCTAAAAGGTGCAATATGTACTCTTAAAGAGATCACCCAGAAATGGAAATTCTGTCATTAATTACTCACCCTCACGTTGTTCCAAACTCGTAAGATCTTCGTTCATCTTCAGAACACAAATTAAGATATTTTGGATGAAATTCAAGACATTTCTGATCCTGTATAGATAGCAACGACACGTTCAAGGCCCGGAAAGATAGTAAGGACATCGGTAAAATAGTCCATGTGACAGTAGTTCAACTGTAATGTTATGAAGCTACGAGAATACTTTTTGTGCGCAAACAAAAACAAAAATAACGACTTTATTCAACAAATTTCTTCTCTTCCGTGTCATTCTATGCCGCACGCTTATGAGAGTACCACATGTCTGAAGATTTTGACAGAAAGCATTACTTTTTTGCCCAGCCTTAGGCCAAAAGGCTTTTTTTTTCCGTGAGGTTAATGTATTTTTTCAATTGTTGTCAATGGGAGCACGACACGACTGTACGGCAAAAGTGAAACTAGCAGTCTGTGTGAAATGCGCTAGGCTGTACTGTACTTGAGCGTGTTACGCTTGTTTTGCTGGCTTCATGAGTGTTTCTGCATTATTTGAGTCTCTTTAGATTATAGCCCAAATAACAGCATGTTTCAGATGAAAAAAATGCGACTTATATTTCTGAAAATATCAGAGTTAGAAGATTCATAACGAGTGGTTCCCTGCATTATTACAACAAAACACGTGATTACAGTGCTGAGCCGCTGCAATGGAGCAGTTTAATGCTATTAAATGAAAGATGATGTATCATAGAGAAAAAAATTAAATAAATAAACAGTAACAAAACATATTTTAATGGGCATAATTAAGTGTAAAAATAAAAATAACTAAGGGATATATAGTCAAACCAAAAATTATTCAGACACCAGATATACACCACCTAATTTTTGATTTATTTTTATTTTTTTTACTAGTGGGTGCAGGACACAGTTTATGATAATAATGTGAAAAATGTCTGATAATGTGAGAAAAGGTATCTGAATAAATTTTGCTTTGTATCTATTTGATAAATTAAGTTAACCAACAAATATTATACATATTCTTGCAACACTGTTTGTTAATAGTCATTTAACCACACAGTGTGTTGATTTGTTTAATAGTAGAATAGTGCCACATAGTTTAAGTGAAAGTTTGTGTACTTAAAAGCAGGAGGCTGTTTTAAGACTGAGTAACCGAATGCTAATGAGTAATAGTTCCGCTCCCTTTTTGATAAGTTGGGTGTGTTAACTATGCAGCACTTTTCATTTCCTTTATCTGGTTATGTTTACATTTTGTCTAAAGTGATGACATTGCCTTTTATTGTTAAAACCAAAAAGATGTGTATATTTTTGGCTTGGAATAGCCTTCTGTTAAAGATTTTTGATTCATCCTTACTATAGGTAAAAAATAAAACCTCCCTCCAAATTAATTGCACTTTCATTGAAACCAAATCTAAGGAGTATCAAGTACCGGTACTCGGTATCGGCAAGTACACAAACGAAAATACTCATACTCGTATCGGTTTGTAAAAAAGTGGTATCGTTTCATCCCTACCTGTAAGAATTTCATTTATCTTTGGAACACAGATTAAGTTATTTTTGATAAAATCCGAGAGCCTTTTTACCCCCTACCAAGTTCAAGGTCCAGAAATGTTGTGAGGACATCATTAAAATAGTCCATGTGACATCAGTGGTTCAACCGTAATGTTACGAAGCTACGAAAATACTTTTTGTGCACAAAGAAAAACAAAAATAACAACTTTATTCAACGATTTCTTCTCTCCCGGGACTGCCCCAGAGGAGAAAAAATAATTGAATAAAGTTTCCTTGTGCACAAAAAGTATTCTCGTAGCTTGCAAAACTGATGTCACATGGACTATTTCAACGATGTCCTTACTATGTTTGTGGACCTTGAATGTTTAATGACCCTTGCTGTCTATAGAGGGTCAGAAAGCTCTCAAATTTCATCAAAAATATCTTACTTTGGGTCCCGAAGATGAACGAAGGTCTTACAGGTTTGGAGCGACATTAGGGCGAGTAATCAATGACAGAAAGATGTTCCTACGCTGCCCTTTCACTGAAAAGAAGTTGTGCCCCTTAAGGCCCCTGAGAGCGTACAGTAGCTAAAACCTCGAGAAACAGCTGTCAAAGTGTACAGCGAAATCGAGTGGGAATACAAAAACTCCTGCGATTCACCCTCCTGACCTCCATTTTCCTGTAACAGCTCAATTCTGGTCAAGTTTCTGTGCATTTTTGTGTGCAAAAGCAGCTCGCTAGAGTTTCGCCGTACCTTATTAAGTTACTCCAGTCGACATGCTGACGGTGCGGCCGGAATTTCGGGTCAGACTCCAGACCCTCTCGCGTACCGTAGCAACCGTCTGCCGGCGTCTCCGCCTCCACCTTCCCAACCGTAGTCATCATACGTGCGGTTTAGCTTGGCCGGCTCTCAGTGCCGTGTGAACCTCCAAGCTAAATATTTTCCCCTCCGCAGGTTTTCAGTGGGAGCCTGTGGGAAACTGCCGGAGCTTACAGCAGCAGGAATGCGCTGCCTGCTCTCTCGTCTTTCTTCAGTTTATTGTCTTAACCTGAACATGCAACAATAACCCATCTCCCTCTCTGTTCTCCCCAGGCCTTAGCATTAGCATTCAAATCCTGCGCTCGCCCCAGCCGCCAACGGGCCAAGATCTACAGGGGCAGAAATGGAGAAGCTTGGGGAATTTTTCTTCCCCATCAGCAAAACACTGTCTTGTGAGTGCAGGTGGGCGTCAGGAGACGCTCCAAGGTAGATACCGACCCCTAGGTGCTGTCGCTGATCTCGCTAATCGTAACCACATTGCTTTGCGGGAGCAAACAGGGTGGCCGCGTGATCGATCGGGAGATGCGGATGCTACGCCAAAGGAAGTCGCTCATGTATATGCAAATGTAGTTGGCGCCGATTGTGGGGACAGGAGGAAAGGAGGTTCTCACGTTCACTAGCTAACGTCAGTTTCATCTCTTGTAACTCATTCCCACAGTTGGCGAAGCTAAAACAACCACTGCTGACCACATGAAAAGAACCTGACTTGTAGCTTTAACACCTTCTGCCCTGCTCTGCTAATGTCACAAACATGATGCTCTTTTATGCGTGATTACATAAGATAATAGTCATAATTATGCTATTTTACTACATGTCCCCCCTTGCACAAGTGCTCAGAGGCAGGTGTTTGAACTCTGCGCTGTCGCTGAGATGTGTTTGACGCCCCGGCATGTATGTTTGTGCCCATTTCCCGGCTGTAATTGCTAATTGCTTTAACCTCAGTGTGCCTCGTGAGCTTGTTCTTTTTCTTCTTAAGAGATTCAGTGTACTTTCTTCGACGTTCAGGTTCGAGACAAAACCAGGGACACGCTGTGCGTGGGATCACTGTGTTCCCATGCAACTAAACTTCCCCTCAGGGTCAACTTTCAGTCAATATGATTATTACAAGCTCTCTGCATCTGGGCCGCTGTTCAACATGCTGAAAAAACAAGTTATATGGTTATTAGCAACAAAACAGGCTGTCGTATATTAGCTTGTTTCACATGGAGCATTTCTTTTATGTGCAGGATTAGTTCCTGAAGGTGGTAGCGTGCGTTTATAGGCATGTCATACTCATACTAATGTTGATGTTTGGTGAGTTTCTGCATTTAAAAGAACTAAAAAAACAAATGCCAGAGGTGAGTATATGCATGGTTGTGGAAAAATGATTAAGCCAAAATGGCTAAGATGTTGCATTGATATTGTGTCCTGGGTCAGGCGTCTTGGCTGTCCTCGTTCCCATGAAACTCAACACCTTCCAGCAGTGTTTCTGTCACATTCATAATCCTGCTGTTCTCTTTTACTGCTACATGAGTAGAAAAACTCCCTAACAAATACTTATTAGTCATAGGTCTTGCACTCTCAAGAACTGCTGAGAAAAAAGACAGAAGGAAGAAAAATCGAGGCAGGTGATGAATAAAATATGTATTGTTTCATTTTCAGTTATTGTAAATGGCTCCCTCGAGGTGAAACGAAAATAAACAATAAAGTAAATATTTTTAATGTTTCTAAGCGATTATATTATGGGTGCCAGTTTCTGCCACTGAATATAAAAAAGTTAATTGCGACTGTTTTTCTCAGAATTGTGAGATGTAAACTTGCAATTCTGACTTTTTTTTCTCAGAAATGCAAGTTTGTTTCTTGCAATTGTGGGTAATAAAGACAGAATAGAGGGATATAAATGTGCAATTCTGACCATTTTTTCTCACAAATGCGAGTTTATTTGCAATTTTGACTTTTTTTCTTGCAATTCTGACTTTTTTCTCAGAATTGTGAGATATAAACTCAATTGAGATATAATGTCAGAATAGCAGGATATAAAATCTTTGTATTACATCTTGCAATTCTGACTTTTTTCTCACAAATGTGAGTTTACAAATGTGAGTTCTGACTTTTGTTTGTATCTCGCAATTCTGAACTTTCTTCTCAGAAATGTGAGCTTATATTTCACAATTCGGACTTTTTTCGCATACAAATACGAGTTTGTCTCACATTACTAACTTTTTTCTCACAAATGTGAGTTTACATCTTGCAATTCTGACTTTTTCTCAAATGCGAGTTTATATATCACAATTCTGACTATTTTTCTTGCAATTGCGAATTTTAATCTCGCAATTCCGACTTTTTTTTCTCAGAATTGTGAGATGTAAACTTACACTTGCGAGTTATAAAGTCAGAATAGTGGGATATAAACTCACAATTCTGAGATTTTTCTCACAAATGCAAGTTTATATCTCAGAATTCTGACTTGTTTCTCACAAATGCGAGTTTATATCTTGCAATTCTGACATTTTTCTCACAAATGTGAGCTTACATGTTGCAATTCTGTCTTTTTTTCTCAGAATTGCATGATATAAACTCACAATTGCAAGTTATAAGGTCAGGATAGTGGAATATAAACTCACAATTATGACTTTTTTCTCACAAACGTGAGTTTTTTTCACAATTAATCTTCCAATTCTGACTTTTTTCTCAGAATTGTGAGATATGAACTTACACTTACGAGTTATAAAGTCAGAATAGTGGGATATAAACTCGCAATTCTGACTTTTTTCCTCAAATGAGAGTTTTAATCTTGCAATTCTGACATTTTTTTCCTCACAAATGTGTTTGTTTCACAATTCTGACTTTTTTCTCACAAATGTGGGTTTACATCTTGCAATTCTGACTTTTTTTGTCAGAACTGCATGATATAAACTCACAATTTTGAGTTATAAGGTCAGGATAGCAGGATATAAACTCGCAATTCTGACTTTTTTTTCTCACAAATGTGTTCATTTAACAATTCTGACTTTTTTTGCATACAAATGCAAGTTTGTCTCGCAATTCTTACTTTTTTCTCACAAATGTGGGTTTACATCTTAATATATATCTGTGAGATATCTTTATGTCTCACAATTCTGACTTTTTTTCTTGCAATTGCAAGTTTTAATCTTGCAGTTCTGACTTTTCTCTCAGAATTGTGAGATATGAACTTGCACTTGCGAGTTATAAAGTCAGAATAGCGAGATATAAACTCGCAGTTCTTACTTTTTCTCACAAATGTGGGTTTACATCTTGCAATTTGAGTTTATATCTTGCAATTCTGACTTTTTTTTCCTCACAAATGTGTTTGTTTCACAATTCTGACTTTTTTCGCATACAAATGCGAGTTTGTCTCGCAGTTCCTACTTTTTTCTCACAAATGTGGGTTTACATCTTGCAATTTGGACTTTTTCTCAAGTGCGAGTTTATATCTCACAATTCTCACAAAAGTTTATATCATTCAATTCTGACATTTTTTCTCACAAATATGAATTTATATCTCACAATTCTGACTTTTTTTCTTGCAATTGCAAGTTTTAATCTTGCAATTCTGACTTTTCTCTCAGGATTGTGAGATATGAACTAACAACTGGCGAGTTATAAAGTCAGAATAGCAGGAAATAAACTCTCAATTCTGACTTTTTTCCTCAAATGTGAGTTTACATCTTGCAATTCTGACTTTTTTTTCCTCACAAATGCAAGTTTATATCTCGAAATACTGACTTTTTTTCTCACAAATGTGTTTGTTTCACAATTCCGACTTTTTTCACATACAAATGCGAGTTTGTCTCGCAATTCTTACTTTTTTCTCACAAATGTGGGTTTACATCTTGCAATTTGAGTTTTTAAATCTTGCAATTCTGACTTTTTTTCCTCACAAATATGAGTTTATATCTCTCAATTCTGACTTTATTTCTTACAAATGTGAGTTTACATCTCACAATTCTGACTTTTTTCTCAGAACTGCATGATATAAACTCACAATTGCAAGTTACAAAGTCAAAATTGTGAGATATAAACTTGCATTTGAGACTACATTGCAAGACAGGTCAGTTTCAGATGCTGAGCAATTTGACAAATGCTTTGAGTTAAGGTACGTACTGTATGCATAACTGATGTCGATCATGTCTGAAAGCATTATCCTCATGAAATCCAACCCGTATGCTTTAAAACAATAACAGCAATGCCTTTACGTTTTCACACATTGCTCAACAGCACTTCATAAGAGACATGTTATCTAACACCACATGTTGAATGAAAGATTTGCGCCTGCACTCTGTTGCATTTTTGTGATTATTTAAGAGCATTAATGCATTAGTGCATCAATTTCACCAAACTGTGAATTCGTTGAAAGATTGCGGGCTGTTCAAATAGACTGTCAGAGATCGTCCAATCATGGCATATTGTCTACCTGGTCTTTGTTCCTGTCAGATGACTGTCTGTTTTACCCCAGGTCAAGTTGCTTTTCAACCCCCTTGCAGATGCAAACAGTAAAAACACTAACAGCTTCTGAACGTCCATTTCAACTCAGAAAATTGGGCTTGTATTAAAGGCCTGAATGAAGCACATAATTATGCGTCTACACCTGACTTGAAAGAGAAACAGAGGACGTTGTGTGTGTGTGTGTGTGTGTGTTTGAATGCATGCATGTGCTTCAGGAGCCCACCAAAGTTGCGTCTGAAAGCAACAAGACGAACTGACAGAATTCACCGCAACAGATCAATTGAATGGAAATGTTTGCTCAGCGCTCAGTTCGGAGAACAAAACACCTTCCAGTTAGACATAACAGACGTAATTATGCGCTAGGTGATCTTTTGAACTTAGCCTTCACAAATTAGAGGTTCAAGAATGTGAAGAGGAAGGCCTGAAAACAACAGAATGACACACATTAACTCTGATGATAAAAAGAAAAGTCAACAAATACCTACATCTCACTTTGCGCTTCTTTTGACTCGGGTTGATTGCCATTTGAGTCGGTTTTAAAGAGATAGTTCACCCAAAAACGAAAATTCAGTTTTTTTTTACTCGCTCTCATGTTGTACCAAACCTGAAAGACTTGCTTTTTATTGTGTTTCATATTAAATAATTGTACTTGTTCTTTTCAAGAGAACTTTTAAGATTTCAAGCTTCAAAAAAGATACAAAATCACCACAAAAGTGATCCATATTACTTAAGTATCATATTCCAAATTTCCTGAAGCCTTACAATAGCTTTGTGTGAAGAACAGAGTTAAATTGACTAGACAGTCAATCATTTAGAGCTTTAAAGCGAATCTATTAAACTCACACACATTAAAAGATTAAAAAGACTTAATGAGTCAAAAGAACGATTAATTCATGAGTCATTATTTCCCACTACACTACCAGTCAAAAGTTTTTGAACAGTAACATTTTTTGTATTTTTAAAATGCTCATCAAGCCTGCATTTATTTGATCCAAAGTACAGCGAAAACAGTAAAATTCTGAAATATTTTTACAATTTAAAATTAATGTTTTCTATTTGAATATATTTAAAAAAAAAAATAAATCATGTGATTAAAGCTACTTTTTCAGCTTCATTACTCCAGTCTTCAGTGTCACATGATCCTTCAGAAATCATTCTAATATGCTGATTTGCTGTTCAAGAAACGTTTATTATTATTATTATTATTATTATTATTATTATCAATGTTTAAAACAGTTTAGTTCAGTTAAGACACTAGAAATATAGAAAGATCCAAAGATCAGTATTTATCTGAAATAAAAAGCTTTTGTAACATTATATACTATACCATTCAAAAGCTTGAAGTCAGTATTTATTTATTTATTTTGAGGAAAGGAATGATAGAAATTAATACTTTTATTTAGCAAGGATGCTTTAAATTGATCAAAAGTGATGATAAAGACATTTATAATGTTATAAAAGATTTCTATTTCAGATAAATGCTGTTCTTCTGAACTTTCTATTCGTCAAAGAAACCTGAAAAAATTATACTCGGCTGTTTAACATAATAATAATAATACATTTTTTTGAGCAGCAAATCAGAATATTAGAATGATTTCTTAAGGATCATGTGACTGGAGTAATGATGCTAAAAATTCAGCTTTGAAATCGTAGGAATAAATTACATTTTAAAATATATTCAAATAGAAAGCAGTTATTTTAAATAAAATAAAATATTAAATAAAATATTTCAAAATTTTTCTGTTTTTGCTGTGCTTTGGATCAAATTAATGCAGGCTTGGTGAGCAGAAGAGACTTCTTTAAAAAACATTTAAAAATCTTACAGTTCAAAAACTTTTGACTGGTAGTATGCAAATAATTGATTCAGTCAGTTAAACCTGAGAGAACCAAATTAGTTTGATAGGCAAATGAATCATTTGAATCAACTGATTGAACTGAATGTGAACAATTCATTCATAAATCACTATTTCTATCATGAACACACCAAAGATTACTACACTGCAAAAAAAGATTTCCCACATAGTATTTTTGTCTTGTTTTCCAGTAAAAACACCTACATTTCTTAAATCAATAACTTAAAACCGAAAAGAGCATTAAATATGTATCAAAATTAAGCAAGTTTAAGCATAAAACAAGAAAAAAACATCTGCCAGTGGAGTCAGAAAAATAATATAAAATAGTGTTTTAATCTTGTAGCTTGTAAGCTTAAAGGTATAGTTCACCCCAAAATGAAAATTACCCCATGATTTACTCACCCTCAAGCCATGCTAGATGTATATGACTTTCTTCTTTCAGACAAATACAATTGCAGCTATATTAAAAAAATATCCTGGCTCTTCCAAGCTTTATAATGGCAGTGAATGGCTGTTTTGAGATTTTGAAGTCCAATAAACTGCATCCATCCATCATAAAAAGTTCTCCACATGATTTCAGGGTGTTAATAAAGGCCTTCTAAAGTGAATCAATGCGTTTGTTTAAGAAAAATATCTATATTTAAAACTTTATGAACCGTAATCTCTAGCTTCTGCTAACTGTCGTACATACATCTATGCGAGATAATTACGTACAATGTAGGCATAGCGTAAGCTATGGTGAGAATATGCTAGTCTCGTGCGAACCAAGTTTTGTTTACAGCAAAGGAAAACCAATCTCCTCTCGGCTTATATCGAAAACGTCAGTTATATCGAAATGTTTCTTACACAAATGCATCAATTTGCTTCAAAAGGCCTTTATTAACCCATGGAGCTGTGTGGAGTACTTTTAATGATGGATGGATGTACTTTATTGGACTTCAAATTCTCAGCAGCCATTCACTTCCATTATAAAGCTTGGAAGAGCCAGAATTTTTTTTTTATATAACACCAACTGTATTTGTCTAAAAGAAGAAAGCCATATACGATGCCACCTACGATGGCTTGAGGGTGAGTAAATCATGGGGTAATTTTCATTTTTGGGTAAACATTTTTCAGAAAACAACTTTCAGTCTGTTTCTCATACAAAGTTTGGCCTTAGCACTTATAAGTCCAATAAACAGAGCATTTTTATAGCATGTTTATGATGTTTTTGCATGCTTGTTAAAACCTTAAAACCTTAGTCTCCATTCATCGGAATTTCATGAAAAAGTGCAGCCAGAACGTTCTTCAATATATCTTCTTTTCCATTCCACAGAAGAACAACACAAGTTTTCATTTTTTCTGAAAAATCCCCTTAATTAAACAAAGTAATATGCAGCTCACACAAACACTTAGCTAAATATTAAAAGTCATTCAACTCAGTGAAGTGGTCGTGAAACTGTAATTAGCCAAGCTGTATTTGCTCAATGCGATATCTTTCTTCAAAGGCAAACAAAAGAGGGTAAACAAACGGAGCTCGCTATCTAACAGGAGGTTGGCTCTCTATGACATTTGAATAATCTTGTTTACTCACATGGCCTTTGACACATTTGCACGTTTACTCTACCTGATGGACGGACGGAGTGTGAAAAAGCTGCTACGCTTCTAAAAATAAAGGTTCTTTATTGGCATCGATGGTTCCATGAAGAACCTTGATCATCCATGAAATCTTTCGAATGCAGAAAAGTTTCTTTATAGTGGAAAAAGGTTCTTTATATTTTTCCTCAAAATGGTTCTTTTAAGAACTGTTCACTGTAAGGTTCTTTGGGGAACCAAAAATGGTTCTTCACTCTTCAAAATAAAGGTGCTTTAAAAGGTTCTTCAAGCGACGCCATAGAAGAACCATTTTTGGTTCCACAAAGAACCATTCAGTCCCATCTCTTTCTTACCTTTTTATAATCTGAAGAACCTTCTTTCACCACAAAAAACCTTTTGTGAAACAGAAAGGTTCTTCAGATGTTAAAGGTTCTTTATGGAACCATTTAGACAAAAAAGGTTCTTCTATGGCACCGAGAAGCACCTTTATGTTTAAGAGTGTTCTGTGGGATCACTGTAAAAACACTGAGTTCTTCCTGAATTGTCGTGAAGCAATGCTTGAGATCAAAACAGCGACTGCAACATCCAAAGCTACACTTGAGATTTTCTACAGAACGTTAAACCCTTAAGTGCGGTTAAGCGTAGTAGGATGATTAAAGCAAAGGGGTTTACCCGAACTTGAAGACTTGTCATGTGCGTCTGAAGGGGGAATCTAGTAAAGTCCCGGTGGTCTAAAGTGTCTGAAAGCAGTGGATTTTGTAATCGAATAGGTTTCAGTCTAAAGCATTACACACCATGTAGTATATCAGCCAGCTCAATCACTCATTCGGGGATCTAAAAATGCTTCACAGAGCATTAAATTATTTACACAGCAAATATAAGCGCACAGCGCTCTTTGAATCCAAACTCCAAGCCGTGTTTTACAGTGTAAACCCATAAAATGCTTAACAGTAGTCTTTTATAGTAAAATTAACTTTAACTTTAGGCTAATTTCCAATAATTTCTTTTCATCCTGTGGGCTATCAAATTTACAGGTACATCACAGATTTTCCACAGCGCCCAAAAGTGCTAATAAACTGCCGGGACAAGGTTGGTTTTTATAAGTCGATGGCTGAAACTCAGTCTGAGGGGGGTTTGAGCAAAGATTAACTGCTCCGGAGACACTCGGAAGACGAGTTGCGGAGGTTTCTTTCATAAATATTCGCTGACTATGTGCTCTTGACGTGCGTCGAGGTGATAAGACCTCCTACGTCATCCATTCAGTTGATCTACTATCACTTTATCTGAGTCAAAGCAGGTAACTCACACTTGACATGTGGGCAACGAGGCCCATTTACTGATGTATTATGACAACGTAAACACGTTCGTTCCATTAGTGCTTTTAGAAGGCTTTCCCCGGGTGCTTAGAAATGTAACCACCTACCAAAACAGTCGCGAGAAATCAGATCAACGAAGGTTTCACTCAAGGGAAAAATTCTGTGCGAACACACCCTCGCAAGAGGAATAAGCGTTTCGGCTCCAACACAATAAACCTCGCTGCGTCTTGACGTTTTATGGCCTATAACTATACCTCAAAGGCTCTGCGTAGCGAGCGTCTCGAAAATTGTTGACTTGGCTCGGGCCTACCACTGTAATTTAAGGGCAAAAACAGCGTTTACAGTTGATGACGGCTGCAGCCAGACAAAAGTGTATCCTTCGCATACTCCATTAAACTAGCATGCTCGGTTAAGCTCGCGACGGTCGCCTTTTGTTGTTGATGAGTAGGTAAACACGTGCGGCCCACCGGGCTCCTAGCCTGGGGGTGACCTTCGCACATCTAGTTCCTGAGACGCGGTTAAACACAAAGACCCCAAATGCTATTTCCAAGGCACATGAGTTATTCCTAACTGGTGACAGTGGATCCCAGGACATTTGACAGCAAGGAATGTTGTTTTGGATTTCAAGGTATGAGTGAAAACAACTATGCATGATAGCTTGTACTGAGATGAAAATCTGAGAACAGAGAAGTGGAAATTATTCTGTTTTGCTTTCGTTTTGCATTTAATACAAACAAACAAACAAACAAAAACTGGTAGTGTAAATGTTTTATGTTAAATGATTTTTTTTTTCTTAAAGATCCTAATCCTTCAATGAATTCTAAAAAAAATAATAATAATAATAATAATTTATTTATTTATGTATTTATATCCATGAACTAAATTAATTCACAGAAAATTAAGGGGGAAAAAAAATGCATTGCAACATTGTACCACAAAGCAATGCAACTACAGTAAAAAGTGTTTTTAACTCCACTTTATGGATTGGAATGAACAAAACAGTTAACAAAACATCTCATTTGCACCTAATCTGAATTAATCAATGAAGCATGCATAAATCAATTAAAAAATAATAATAATTAATTTACGTGTTTATACACATGAACTAAAATAATTACAGAAAATTAAAAAATGCCAACAAAGCAATGCAACTACAGTAAAGTGTGTTTTTTTTTTTTTAACTGGAAAAAATTGTAGAGTTATCAAAACATCTCATTTGCACCTAATCTGAATTTATCAATGAAGCATAAATATGTACATTTATTTATTTATTTTAATTTAGACAGACACTACTATAGCAGCTATGTACCTCAATTAATTTCTTTTTATTAAAATTCCTATCAATAAAAAAAAATGATAAAAAGTATAAAAAATAAATAAATTAAAAAAAAAAAAAAAAAATATTATATTTATTATTAATTATGAATAAAAAAAAGAGGTAACAAAAATCTCATTTGAACCTAATCTGAATTTATTAATGAAGCATAAATAAATACATTTATTCATGCATTAATTAATTAATTAATACATAAACTAAAATAATTTAAAGAAAATTTAAAAAATGTAAAAACAAATTAATAAATAATAAATAAATTAATTAATAAATAAATTAATAAATTCATTCATTCATTCATTCCAACACTGTACAACAAAGCAATGCATCTATGGTAAAATGTGTTTTTAATTCCAATTTAAACACATTTATTTTTTTCAGTTAATTTGCACCTAATCTGAATTTATCAATGAAGCATAAATTAATTAATTAATTAATTAATTAATTAATTAATTTAGGCAGGCACTGCCATATGGCAAATCTGTAACTCAACTGTTTTTTATTTTCCTAAATCCTAATTTTATTCTTCAATTAAAAAAAAAAAATTATGTATTTGTATACATGAACTAAAATAATTTACAGAAAATTAAAAAATTTAAAAAAATAAAATAAAATAAAATAAAAAATACATTACAACACTGTACAACAAATGCAAGCAATGCAACTACAGTAAAAAGTGTTTTTAATTCAAATTCACCTAATCTGAACTTGAAGCAGAAATAAATGAATGAATAAATAATTATGGTGTAAAAGAAACATATCTTCGTGTGTTTAATTGAGTTGTTTGCAAAACACTTTGAGACAGGAATAATAATATCAAAAGTCAAAAGGCTTGAAATAGCATATTATTGATTATTATAAAAACTGCATTTTTATTTCCAATAATGCATTATGTTTTAGTCGTAGATTTAAAAAAAATAATAATAATCAGGAATAGTGCAAAAACCTAAACTTTTTTTATGCATTTTGCAGCATAACTTATTACTTTACTACAGTATTTTTTAAACCAACATTTTCCAAAACTTATTATTTCCCCTCTAGCATCAGGTCAACAAAACCTGCAGCTCTGTTTGTGTCAGATCTCCCAGCGTGCAAAGGTTCCTGCTGGACTTCCTGTTCAGCCTGTCACTCGCACTGTTGTCATTATGAGACCTTTTACAAATATGTACCCACATTGCGAATGACTCATTCAGCAAACACTCACAAGTAAGAGCCTTTTTTTTTTCTCCTGGTGAGTGGTTCTCATCAAACGATCTGAAGGAATGCGGCAGGGATGGTGAAATACATTTCCAGGCTCAAAACTCACAGTCCAGTTTTTCGCCTATTGATCGCGCTTTAGATCAAAACCCAAACAAACACGCGGTCGCCAAGCGACAAGTTAGATATTAAAAACCTGATATGGTTTTGGCAGCATCGATTAAGTTTTGATCGTTTTATTGACGGATGTGTTATTTAATAATGCTGTGGTCATTGAGCTAATCGAGGAACATGTTCAGGTTGACCCAGATACCTTTGTTGTGAACTGTGTTTGCGGTATGAAGTTCATACTATAATTCTTTCTTCAAGGAACTCTCATCAAAGCGTCTTCATACATAGCAGCAAGCGCCCGAGGCGCGTAACACAGATCAGCCAATTACACCTTATTAGAACAAACAGTTCAAAGCATGGATACATTCTGATCCTGTATGCTGTCATGACATAGAATTTCTGGAACGGCATTCAACAAACCTGTCTTAATGTATAGAACAGTATGTCTCATTTAGGTTAGGTTATTTGAGGTAAAGACGCAAAATAGATCACGTGCGGAAAATGGCACGTTTTGGAAAACCAGCCTCCAAAAAGTTGGATTTTTGGTTTGCAATCTGGTCTGGTTTGCTAATTTTTGAATAAAAGCGTCTTCTTTGACAGTTTCCCTGCTGTAAAAACAGCTAAACCCAGCCTACACTCTTAAAAATAAAGGTGCTTCACGATGCCACAGAAGAACCTTTTTTGTTTAAATGGTTCCATAAAGAACTTTTAACATCGGTTTCACAAAAGGTTCTTTGTGGCGAAAGAAGGTTCTTCAGATTATAAAAAGGTAAGAAAGAGATGGTTTTTTTTAAAGAACCTTTGACTGAATGGTTCTTTGTGGAACCAAAAATGGCTCTTCTATGGCATCGCTTGAAGAACCTTTTGAAGCATCTTTATTTTTAAGAGTGTAAGCTGGTTGGCTGGTTTTAGCTGGTCAGCAGGCTGGTTTAAGAGGGGTTTTGACCACTTCCTTAGATGTTCAGACTGGTCTAAACTGGTGAGGCTGGAACAACCAGCTAAAACCTGGTATTTCCAGCTTAAACCAGCCTGGTTTTAGCTAGGTTTTTTTTTTTAGCAGGGTTATCACGTTTTTTTTTTTTTTTCCTGACTGTGCCTTTACATTAATCAGAATGCATAAAACATTTGTAGAACCACTGCATTAAATCACGACCCAAACAAACAGGTTACATGAGCAGTTTTTGATGTTAATTTGATTGTATCATTTCAAAACTTGAAGCAAAAACAGAATGGTCTGACGTTAGCTTCGTGATATCATGGTACAAACATCTGAATGAAATAAAAACAGCAAATGTGCTGAATGAGACGCAAATTCACTATCTCCCAGCAGGTGGCGCTTTGTGAACAGTGGTGATACGCGTTTCTGTAGTCACTCCTGCAAACAAAGCAACGCTGCGTTTGAATACAACATTAATATGCATTATACGGAGGTAAGATAAAAAGAAAATACCATCTAAACTTTTCTAAAGACAGACAGACCCCTCAGACATACATTCATATAAACCCTTCAGTTTAACAGTTATTTAAATTTTCTTCCTGTTTCGCGAATCGTGTACAGTGAGCTTAATCTGCCTGCTACAGTATTTCTCCTCTTTGCGTTGGTGTTCAGCGTCTCTGACTTCAGTTAACGGCCGTTTACAGTTGGTTTATTTGCTCGGTTAAAGAATTAATTGAGTGTTATAAATGGTTCTGTAAGTTTTTCAACCATTAGTCAGAAGTGAATGCAGTTAACGGGGATCTCCTCTCAATTCACGACGCTGTTCAGGCACTTGTACGGGTATGCCGTTTTTTGTTGTTGTTGTTGTTGTTTTCAAAATTCAGACCGTTTGCGTAATTCAAACCGGATTGCTGTTTGAACCAGTAACTTATTAAGTAACTTATATATATATATATATATATATAGCACTGTGCAAAAGTTTTACGACACATTTTCATCAACTGTCAGTTATTTCTATAGCTGCATTCACGCCATCTATTCCGAGATAAAAACACGTGACATTCTACTCTAATCTAAATTATGTGTTTTTATGGCAACACTATCAAAGCCAAAGCTCTCACGTGCTCCTGAACTCGTAATTACAACTTGTAAACGCGGAATGTTCTGAGAGTTACGACTTGGACCAGTAACAGATGTACCACGTGACCGCTGCTGGGCTCATTTTGGCGCTACCGTTCCGACAAAATGGAAAGCTATGAGTAAAATGTCACGTGTTGTCATCTCAGAATTATGGTAATTATGACATGGCGTGAAGGCAGCATATCTTTTGCTGTAGTGTTTCAGTAGGAAATATCAGTTTACATTTCCAAACATTCATGTCGCTATCAACTGTAATAATCCAATGAGATTTCTGTTTGCACAAGGTGTCTGACAACAGCCAGTGCTCCACACAATCCTGTCTGGAATGACATCAGTGTTATCAAGTCCACGGTTTTCCCGTGAAATTTGGGCTACTTTAACACTGTTGCCACAGGTTGTTGTTCATGTCTGCGGGTTTAAGGGACCCCAATAACGTAATATTTAGCCCCTGGAATGCAAATTTACCAGGAGAACCCCTCCAAAAAAATGTGTTTTTTTCCCCGCCAGAACGCAATTTTTACTGGGGGACCCCCCTACAAACACGATTGGGCTACTTTTGGGCTAGTTTTGAGTAGCGTGGCTAAGTTTTGTTGTAAAAACCTGGCAATCCTGAATGACATGAACAAACTGAGACAAACTAAATCCAGAAGAACTGTGGCAACATCTCCAAGATGCTTCAGGAATCCTACTTGAAGCATTTTGGAGATGTTGCCACAGTTCTTCTGGTTCTCACAGTTCTTCACACTGCAGCAAAATATCATTTTTTGTTGTTGGTGGTGGTGAAAATACTAGTAGCCTAAAACTTTTGCACAGTATATGCTGCAAAATGTCAATGTTTTGGAAAATATAGTCCAAAAAGTAGCTTAAACCTGCCTAAGGTGAATTTCTGGTCTTAGATGATCCAGTCGGGTTTGGTTTGGTTTATTTTCACCGTAATGGACAAACATTGGAGGAAGCTGGCATAAATTTGAGGGTAGAGCAATTTGTTGGACTGACAATGCTTTAAAAACATCTTGAGAAATATTTTTGACACTTTTTCGGACATATTTTTAAAATTTGCGTAGTGGTACTGTTGTGAGCACACGTCAAAGACTTATACAGAAGAGAAGAAATTGTTGAATAAAGTCGTTATTATTGTTTTCTTTGTGCACAAAAAGTATTCTCGTAGCTACATAACATTATGGTTGAACCACTGATGTCACATGGACTATTTTAACAATGTTCTTACTTCCTTTCTAGGCCTTGAACGTGGTTGTTGCATTGCTGTCTAAGCAGGGTCAGAAAGCTCTCGAAATTCTTCAAAAATATCTTAATTTGTGTTCTGAAGATGAACAAAAGTCTTACGGGTTTGGAACGACATGAGGGTGAGTAATCAGTGACAGAATTTTCATTTTTGGCTGAACTCTCCCTTTAACTTAGTTACACAGATCAGTCAAAGCACGGATACATTCTGATCCTGTACTGTGTCAATACCTGGAATACTGTACTTGGGACTACATTCATCAAACCTGTCTTACAGTATGTACAGTACAGTATGTCTTTAGGTTATTTAAAGTTGAAAGACTCAAGATGGTCACATGACAATGAGTACAAGCTAAACTGACTGACAATGTTGGAAAATGGCAATGCTTTATAAAATAAATGTGCATAAGCTATCTTAAAAACCATGTAAGATGGATTTCTGGTTTTGCAATCTGGTCTGGTTTGCTGGTTTTAGAGGGTGTTTGTCAAAAAGGTAAGACTATAAAACCATCTTAAACTAGTTAAGCAGTTTCTTTTCTTGAACATAATGAACAAACATTTAAGGAAGTGGAGTTTGGTATTTTTTGTTTGGTTTTCAGCATAATGGATACACTGAAAGAAGTGAATTTGGGGCAGGACAGTGTGTTGGGATCACTGACAGTATTCTCAAAGACATCTTTGAGAAAAAAAATTGACAATTTTTGATTCGTTATTTACATTTTGAGAGAAAAAGTCCATAAAATAATAAAAAAACAGCTTAAAACAGTTCAAGATGGTCTTAGATTAGAGTAACGCAGATGAGCCAAATCACGGATACGTTCTGATCGTGTGCTTCGTGATTACCTTGAATGTCTGGAACCGTGCCAAACTTGTTCTAATGTACAATACAGTATGTCTTTAGGTTATTTAAGTTGAAACATGGAAGACAGATAATGTTTATCTTCTAAACAGACTGACAGAGCTCCAAAATGTCAATGCTTTTGACAATAAATGTCCAAAAATAAGCTTAAAACCACCTAAAATTGTTTTCTGGTCTGGTTGATCTTACAATCTGGCCTGGTTTGCTGGTTTTAAAGGAATTTTAGACAAAAGCTAAGACCATAAAACCATCTTAAACTGGTTTAAAGCCATTTTTCAGTATAATAGACAAACACTGGAAAAAGTAAACCAACTGATGGCATGAGTTTGTGGAGTACGTTTGGCATCTGTTTGAGTATGTAACAATACTCAAAAAAGATCAAAATTTGAACAATAAACATCTACAATACAATTTTCTTCCAAGGTGGTTTTAGTTTAGAGTAACATAGAACAGTCAAAGCACGGATACATTCTGATCCTGTGCTCTGTCACTACCTGGAATGCCTGGAACCAAACCTGTCGTAATGTACAGCACAGTATGTCTTTAGGTTAAAAGATACAAGACAGTCACAGAGCGATGAGCACAAGCTAAACTGACTGACAGTGCTGCAAAATGTCAATGTTTTTGAGAATAAAAGTCCAAAATGTAGCATAAAATGCTTATGAATGGATTTCTGTTCTTGCAATCTTTTTATCTGGTCTGCTTTGCTGGTTTTAGAGAGGTTTGGCAAAAGCCAAGACCAGAAAACCATCTTAGGCTGGTTTAAATCTTTTTTAAGCATATGGCCAATCTGCTGGACTGACAATACTCCAAAAATATTAAGATTTTGAGAACAAATGTCCACAAAATAATCGTCCTACAAAATGATCTTAGCAACAGATGAGCCAAACCATGAATACACTCTAATCCTGTACGCTGTGACCTGCAATTCCTGGAACCATGCCAATACAGTATGTACTTGAGTTATTTAAGGTTAAAAGACGTAAGATAGTGGTAATAACATGGTAATAAGCACAGGTCATAAAGTCCAAAAAATTAGCTTAAAACTACCTTAAATAATTTTCAGGTCTTAGCTGATTTTGCATTCTGGCTTGGTTTGCTGGTTTTAGTTTTTTTCAATGCAAAAATCAGAAAAACCAGATAAATTTCCGACAAGTTTAAGCCATTTTTATAGCATAATGGACAGACATTTGAGAAAGTAGACCAACCGATGACGAGTTTAGGGCATAAGTTTAGACTGTTGAACTGACAATTCTCTAAAAACATCAACATTTTAACAATAAACACAAACGTCCTGCAATACTGTTTTAGCGTATAGTAACACAGTTGAGCCAATGCACAGACACATTCTGATCCTGGAGTGTCTGGAGCCACGCCAAGCCTGTTCTAAAATATAGTACAGCATGTCTTTAGGTTGTTTAAGTTGAAACATGCAGGAGAGAAAATGTGTACCCTTCTTCAGACAGAGCTACAAATGCTTTTGAGAAGGTCTAAAAATGAGCTTACAACCACCTAAGATGGTTTTCTGGTCCATTTGATCTTGCAATCTGGTCTGGTTTGCTGGTTTTAGAAGGGTCTAAGGCCAAAGCTTAAGACCATAAAACCATCTTAGACTGGTTTAAGCCATTTTTCAGTATAATAGACAAACACTGGAAGAAGTAAACAAACTGATGGCATGAGTTTGTGGAATAAGTTTGGCATCTGTTGGAATAACAATGCTCAAAAAAACAACAAAATTTGAACAATAAACATCCACAATATAATTTTCCTCCAAGGTGGTTTTAGTTTAGAGTAACATAGAACAGTCAAAGCACGGATACATTCTGATCCTGTGCTCTGTCACTACCTGGAATGCCTGGAACCAAACCTGTCGTAATGTACAGCACAGTATGTCTTTAGGTTAAAAGACACAAGACAGTCACAGAGCGATGAGTACAAGCTAAACTGACTGACAGTGCTGCAAAATGTCAATGTTTTTGAGAATAAAAGTCCAAAATGTAGCATAAAATGCTTATGAATGGATTTCTGTTCTTGAAATTTTTTATCTGGTCTGCTTTGCTGGTTTTAGAAGGTCTAAAAATGAGCTTACAACCACCTAAGATGGTTTTCTGGTCCATTTGATCTTGCAATCTGATCTGGTTTGCTGGTTTTAGAAGGGTCTATGGCCAAAGATTAAGACCATAAAACCATCTTAGACTGGTTTAAGCCATTTTTCAGTATAATAGACAAACATTGGAAAAAGTAAACCAACTGATGGCATGAGTTTGTGGAGTACGTTTGGCATCTGTTGGACTAACAATACTCAAAAAAGATCAAAATTTGAACAATAAACAATAAAAAATCTACAATACAATTTTCCTCCAAGGTGGTTTTAGTTTAGAGTAACATAGAACAGTCAAAGCACGGATACATTCTGATCCTGTGCTCTGTCACTACCTGGAATGCCTGGAACCAAACCTGTCGTAATGTACAGCACAGTATGTCTTTAGGTTAAAAGACACAAGACAGTCACAGAGCGATGAGTACAAGCTAAACTGACTGACAGTGCTGCAAAATGTCAATGTTTTTGAGAATAAAAGTCCAAAATGTAGCATAAAATGCTTATGAATGAATTTCTGGTCTTGAAATTTTTTTATCTGGTCTGCTTTGCTGGTTTTAGAGAGGTTTGGCAAAAGCCAAGACCAGAAAACCATCTTAGGCTGGTTTAAATCTTTTTTAAGCATATGGCCAATCTGCTGGACTGAAAATACTCCAAAAATATTAAGATTTTGAGAACAAATGTCCACAAAATAATCGTCCTACAAAATGATCTTAGCAACAGATGAGCCAAACCATGAATACACTCTAATCCTGTACGCTGTGACCTGCAATTCCTGGAACCATGCCAATACAGTATGTACTTGAGTTATTTAAGGTTAAAAGACGTAAGATAGTGGTAATAACATGGTAATAAGCACAGGTCATAAAGTCCAAAAAATTAGCTTAAAACTACCTTAAATAATTTTCAGGTCTTAGCTGATTTTGCATTCTGGCTTGGTTTGCTGGTTTTAGTTTTTTTCAATGCAAAAATCAGAAAAACCAGATAAATTTCCGACAAGTTTAAGCCATTTTTATAGCATAATGGACAGACATTTGAGAAAGTAGACCAACCGATGACGAGTTTAGGGCATAAGTTTAGACTGTTGAACTGACAATTCTCTAAAAACATCAACATTTTAACAATAAACACAAACGTCCTGCAATACTGTTTTAGCGTATAGTAACACAGTTGAGCCAATGCACAGACACATTCTGATCCTGGAGTGTCTGGAGCCACGCCAAGCCTGTTCTAAAATATAGTACAGCATGTCTTTAGGTTGTTTAAGTTGAAACATGCAGGAGAGAAAATGTGTACCCTTCTTCAGACAGAGCTACAAATGCTTTTGAGAAGGTCTAAAAATGAGCTTACAACCACCTAAGATGGTTTTCTGGTCCATTTGATCTTGCAATCTGGTCTGGTTTGCTGGTTTTAGAAGGGTCTAAGGCCAAAGCTTAAGACCATAAAACCATCTTAGACTGGTTTAAGCCATTTTTCAGTATAATAGACAAACACTGGAAGAAGTAAACAAACTGATGGCATGAGTTTGTGGAATAAGTTTGGCATCTGTTGGAATAACAATGCTCAAAAAAACAACAAAATTTGAACAATAAACATCCACAATATAATTTTCCTCCAAGGTGGTTTTAGTTTAGAGTAACATAGAACAGTCAAAGCACGGATACATTCTGATCCTGTGCTCTGTCACTACCTGGAATGCCTGGAACCAAACCTGTCGTAATGTACAGCACAGTATGTCTTTAGGTTAAAAGACACAAGACAGTCACAGAGCGATGAGTACAAGCTAAACTGACTGACAGTGCTGCAAAATGTCAATGTTTTTGAGAATAAAAGTCCAAAATGTAGCATAAAATGCTTATGAATGGATTTCTGTTCTTGAAATTTTTTATCTGGTCTGCTTTGCTGGTTTTAGAAGGTCTAAAAATGAGCTTACAACCACCTAAGATGGTTTTCTGGTCCATTTGATCTTGCAATCTGATCTGGTTTGCTGGTTTTAGAAGGGTCTATGGCCAAAGATTAAGACCATAAAACCATCTTAGACTGGTTTAAGCCATTTTTCAGTATAATAGACAAACATTGGAAAAAGTAAACCAACTGATGGCATGAGTTTGTGGAGTACGTTTGGCATCTGTTGGACTAACAATACTCAAAAAAGATCAAAATTTGAACAATAAACAATAAAAAATCTACAATACAATTTTCCTCCAAGGTGGTTTTAGTTTAGAGTAACATAGAACAGTCAAAGCACGGATACATTCTGATCCTGTGCTCTGTCACTACCTGGAATGCCTGGAACCAAACCTGTCGTAATGTACAGCACAGTATGTCTTTAGGTTAAAAGACACAAGACAGTCACAGAGCGATGAGTACAAGCTAAACTGACTGACAGTGCTGCAAAATGTCAATGTTTTTGAGAATAAAAGTCCAAAATGTAGCATAAAATGCTTATGAATGAATTTCTGGTCTTGAAATTTTTTTATCTGGTCTGCTTTGCTGGTTTTAGAGAGGTTTGGCAAAAGCCAAGACCAGAAAACCATCTTAGGCTGGTTTAAATCTTTTTTAAGCATATGGCCAATCTGCTGGACTGAAAATACTCCAAAAATATTAAGATTTTGAGAACAAATGTCCACAAAATAATCGTCCTACAAAATGATCTTAGCAACAGATGAGCCAAACCATGAATACACTCTAATCCTGTACGCTGTGACCTGCAATTCCTGGAACCATGCCAATACAGTATGTACTTGAGTTATTTAAGGTTAAAAGACGTAAGATAGTGGTAATAACATGGTAATAAGCACAGGTCATAAAGTCCAAAAAATTAGCTTAAAACTACCTTAAATAATTTTCAGGTCTTAGCTGATTTTGCATTCTGGCTTGGTTTGCTGGTTTTAGTTTTTTTCAATGCAAAAATCAGAAAAACCAGATAAATTTCCGACAAGTTTAAGCCATTTTTATAGCATAATGGACAGACATTTGAGAAAGTAGACCAACCGATGACGAGTTTAGGGCATAAGTTTAGACTGTTGAACTGACAATTCTCTAAAAACATCAACATTTTAACAATAAACACAAACGTCCTGCAATACTGTTTTAGCGTATAGTAACACAGTTGAGCCAATGCACAGACACATTCTGATCCTGGAGTGTCTGGAGCCACGCCAAGCCTGTTCTAAAATATAGTACAGCATGTCTTTAGGTTGTTTAAGTTGAAACATGCAGGAGAGAAAATGTGTACCCTTCTTCAGACAGAGCTACAAATGCTTTTGAGAAGGTCTAAAAATGAGCTTACAACCACCTAAGATGGTTTTCTGGTCCATTTGATCTTGCAATCTGGTCTGGTTTGCTGGTTTTAGAAGGGTCTAAGGCCAAAGCTTAAGACCATAAAACCATCTTAGACTGGTTTAAGCCATTTTTCAGTATAATAGACAAACACTGGAAGAAGTAAACAAACTGATGGCATGAGTTTGTGGAATAAGTTTGGCATCTGTTGGAATAACAATGCTCAAAAAAACAACAAAATTTGAACAATAAACATCCACAATATAATTTTCCTCCAAGGTGGTTTTAGTTTAGAGTAACATAGAACAGTCAAAGCACGGATACATTCTGATCCTGTGCTCTGTCACTACCTGGAATGCCTGGAACCAAACCTGTCGTAATGTACAGCACAGTATGTCTTTAGGTTAAAAGACACAAGACAGTCACAGAGCGATGAGTACAAGCTAAACTGACTGACAGTGCTGCAAAATGTCAATGTTTTTGAGAATAAAAGTCCAAAATGTAGCATAAAATGCTTATGAATGGATTTCTGTTCTTGAAATTTTTTATCTGGTCTGCTTTGCTGGTTTTAGAAGGTCTAAAAATGAGCTTACAACCACCTAAGATGGTTTTCTGGTCCATTTGATCTTGCAATCTGATCTGGTTTGCTGGTTTTAGAAGGGTCTATGGCCAAAGATTAAGACCATAAAACCATCTTAGACTGGTTTAAGCCATTTTTCAGTATAATAGACAAACATTGGAAAAAGTAAACCAACTGATGGCATGAGTTTGTGGAGTACGTTTGGCATCTGTTGGACTAACAATACTCAAAAAAGATCAAAATTTGAACAATAAACAATAAAAAATCTACAATACAATTTTCCTCCAAGGTGGTTTTAGTTTAGAGTAACATAGAACAGTCAAAGCACGGATACATTCTGATCCTGTGCTCTGTCACTACCTGGAATGCCTGGAACCAAACCTGTCGTAATGTACAGCACAGTATGTCTTTAGGTTAAAAGACACAAGACAGTCACAGAGCGATGAGTACAAGCTAAACTGACTGACAGTGCTGCAAAATGTCAATGTTTTTGAGAATAAAAGTCCAAAATGTAGCATAAAATGCTTATGAATGAATTTCTGGTCTTGAAATTTTTTTATCTGGTCTGCTTTGCTGGTTTTAGAGAGGTTTGGCAAAAGCCAAGACCAGAAAACCATCTTAGGCTGGTTTAAATCTTTTTTAAGCATATGGCCAATCTGCTGGACTGAAAATACTCCAAAAATATTAAGATTTTGAGAACAAATGTCCACAAAATAATCGTCCTACAAAATGATCTTAGCAACAGATGAGCCAAACCATGAATACACTCTAATCCTGTACGCTGTGACCTGCAATTCCTGGAACCATGCCAATACAGTATGTACTTGAGTTATTTAAGGTTAAAAGACGTAAGATAGTAACATGGTAATAAGCACAGGTCATAAAGTTCCAAAAATGAGCTTAAAACTACCTAAAATAGTTTTCAGGTCTTAGCTGATTTTGCATTCTGGCATGGTTTGCTGGTTTTGAGAAAGTAGACCAACCGATGACATGAGTTTGGGGCATAAGTTTAGACTGTTGAACTGACAATTCTCTAAAAACATCAACATTTTAACAATAAACACAAACATCCTGCAATACTGTTTTAGCGTATAGTAACACAGTTGAGCCAATGCACAGACACATTCTGATCCTGGAGTGTCTGGAGCCACGCCAAGCCTGTTCTAAAATATAGTACAGCATGTCTTTAGGTTGTTTAAGTTGAAACATGCAGGAGAGAAAATGTGTACCTTTCTTCTGACAGAGTCACAAATGCTTTTGAGAAGGTCTAAAAATGAGCTTACAACCACCTAAGATGGTTTTCTGGTCCATTTGATCTTGCAATCTGGTCTGGTTTGCTGGTTTTAGAAGGGTCTAAGGCCAAAGCTTAAGACCATAAAAACATCTTAGACTGGTTTTTCAGTATAATAGACAAACACTGGAAGAAGTAAACCAACTGATGGCATGAGTTTGTGGAATAAGTTTGGCATCTGTTGGAATAACAATGCTCAAAAAAACAACAAAATTTGAACAATAAACATCCACAATATAATTTCCTCCAAGATGGTTTTGGTTTAGAGTAACATAAAACAGTCAAAGCACAGATACATTCTGATCCTGTGCTCTGTCACTACCTGGAATGCCACCAAAACCATAATGTATAGTAGAGTATATCTTTAGGTTGAAAGACACAAGATAGTCACAGAGCGATGAGCACAAGCTACATTGATTGACAGTGCTGCAAAATGTCAATGTTTTTGAGAATACAGGTTCAAAATGAAGCTTAAAAGGGGATTTCTGGTCTTGCAATCTTGAAATCTGGTCTGCTTTGGTGGTTTTAGAGAGGTTTTAGGCAAAAGCTAAACCAGAAAACCATCTTAAAACTAGTTTAAGCCATTTTTTTCCAAGTATAATGGACAAACACTGGAAAAAGTAAACCAACTGATGGCACAAGTTTCAGGGATACGTTTGGCATCTGTTGGACTAACAATGTCAAACGACAAACGAAAGACACAAGATAGTCACAGAACGATGAGCACAAACTAAACTAACTGTCTATTCTGCAAAATGTGAATGTTATGGATTTCTGGTCTTGCAGTCTTCAAATCTGGTCTGCTTTGGTGGTTTTAGAGAGATTTGGCAAAAGCTAGGACCAGAAAACCATCTTAGACTGGTTTAAGCCCATTTTTTTCTTCAGTATAATGGACAAACAATGAAAGAATTAGTTCCAACTGATAGCATGAGTTTGGGGGATACGTTTGACATCTGTTGGACTAACAATGCTAAATGCCAAACGAATGACACAAGATAGTCACAGAACGATGAGCACAAGCTAAACTAACTAACAATGCTGCAAAATGTCAATGTTTTTGAGAATAAAGGCCTATAATGTTGCCTTAAAAATGAATTTCTGGTCTTGCAATCTTGAAATCTTTTAGAAAGGTTTTAGGCAAAAGCTAAGACCAGAAAACCATCTGACCATAGACTGGTTTAATCCATTTTTTCCAGTAAAATGGACAAACACTGGAAGAAGTAGACCAACTGATGGCATGAGTTTAGGGGAAATGTTTGGCATCTGTTGGACTAACAATGTCAAATGGCAAACGAAAGACACAAGATAGTCACAGAATGATGAACACAAGCTAAACTAACAATGCTGCAAAATGTCAATGTTTTTGAGAATAAAGGCCTATAATGTTGCCTTAAAAATGAATTTCTGGTCTTGCAATCTTGAAATCTTTTAGAGAGGTTTTAGGCAAAAGCTAAGACCAGAAAACCATCGTAGGCTGGTCTAAACCTTTTTTTAAGCATAACTGACAAACATTGGAGGATGTGGAAGGAGGCAGGACAATCTGCTAGACTGGCAATACTCCAAAAACGTTAAGATTTTGAGAACAAATGTCCAGAAAACAATTGTCCTGCCAGATGATCTGAGCAACAGATGACCCAAAGCATGATTACATTCTGATCCTGTACTCTGCAAAAATTCTTGGAAGCACGCCAAACCTGCTATAATGTACAGCACAGCATGTCTTTAGGTTGTTTAAGGTTGAAAGACGCAAGATTGTAACAGGGTGATAAGCACAAGCTAAATAGACTGACCCTAAAGGAGATCTGGCCCTAAAAGTCCAAAAATAAGCTTAAAATTAGTATTCTTAGTTAAGCTTGCATTCTGGTATGTCTTGCTGGTTTTACATAGAGTTTTGGGCAAAAGCCAGATAAACCATCTCAGCCTGGCTTAAGCCATTTTTAAAGCATAACGAAGAGACAGTTGAGGACTTGTCAGAACTTTTGAGAAGGTCCAAAAATGAGCTTAAAACCACTAAAATGGTTTATGGTTGTAAATCTAGCTGATTTTGCAATCTGGTCTGGTGCAATGGTTTCAGAGGGATTTTAGCTAAAAGCTAACACCAGAAAACCATCTTAGACTGGTTTAACCCACTTTTGTTTTCAGTATAATGAACAAACACTGGAAGATTAGACCAACCGATGACATGAGTTTGGGCCACAAGTATCTGTTGGACTAAAAATACACAAAATAATAACAGAAATAATAACAACAGTAATTTCGCAACTACACGTCAACTAACTGTCATTAAAATATTATTAGACTGTTGGCTTAGGGTTAGTGCACTGCAAAAAAAGACTTTCTTACTTAGTATTTTTGTCTTGTTTTCTGAAATATCTAAACAGATTTGAGAGTTAGTTGACATGCAGTTGCTATGTTGACTTTTCAGAAACAACATTTTACAAACTCGAAACTTTTGAGTGGTAGTGTGCGTTTTCTTTCTTTCTTTCTTCTCTCTCAGGACACAACTAGGGTAAACAGAACCCTTTACTTCTACAGTCATTAATCTTTCCAAATAACTGTAAAGCTGTAGGTAAAGGTGCAAGAAAAGCATTGAAGCTTTTGTTTTTGACACAAAGGACTCTTTTTATGGCACATGTACTCGTCCAAAGTGCCTTTATGTAGTGTGGGTCAATAGTACAGGTATGTTTACAATATAGCAATCCTTCCCTCTCAAAGGCCTACTTGATACTGCACTTACCATCTGTCACTTTTAGTAGCACTGTGTGTTTGTGTACAGTAACTTGCTAGATTAATTTGCACAGGGATGCCACCGTTACTGCCAAGTACCTGGTATTACAGCACAAAACATCTCTAGAAAAGCATTTTACCACAAGCCAAAGTTAGCCATGATGTCAATGTTCAGTCTCGGTTTCAATGCGACAAACATCAAACGTGCTGCTATGCTGAGGATATTACCTCACCGCCAGAGTTCAATACACACTCAAACATCGACACAATGTGAGAACGTCAAGCCAAGGCCCTGGTAGTAATCAGCCATTGTTTGAGGAAAAAAAAAGAAAAGGCCTCTGTGTGTGATTCCTGTGAACGTGATAAAAAAAAATAAAAAGGAAGGCCCATTGTGCGTACCGTAACGTTTTTGTGATTACTCTGCCGTCTTTAATGACTAACGCTAGTTTGGCTTTATATCCAAACAGTTCTTGGCAAACAAAGAAAGGACGTCATCCCGCAATCCCACGTCAACCTGCGGTGTGAAAATAAAAGACCATTTCATTCATGTTCGCCTCATTTGGACGTAAACTAACCAGAAAGTAACATGGAAAGAATTGTCATACTACTCAATGCAGTAGATAAAAGCAACAACTGAACATTTGCACTCACCTTGTACAGCACATTCACGAAAGTGCAACCACAATATAAATACACTACCAGTCAAAAGTTTTAGAACAGTAAGATTTTTAATGTTTTTAAAGAAAAGTCTCTCCTGCTCACCAAGCCTGCATTTATTTGATTTAAAGTACAGAAAAAAGAGTAATATTTTACTTAAAATAACTGTTTTACTTTTGAATAGATTTTAAAATGTAATTTACTCCTGTGATCAACGCTGAATTTTCAGCATCATTAGAAATTATAGAAATGAATACGTTTATTTAGCAAGGATGCTTTAAATTTATTAAAAGTGATGATAAATATTTATAATGTTACAAAAGATTTTCCATTTCAGATACTTTCTCTATTGAGCATTTCTGAAGGATCATGTAACTGGAACAATGACGCTAAAAATTCAGCTTTGAAATCACAGGAATAAATTACATTTTAAAATATATTCAAATAGAAAACATTTATTTTAAATAGTAAAAT
This sequence comes from Cirrhinus mrigala, assembly GCA_036247105.1. Taxonomy (NCBI): domain Eukaryota; kingdom Metazoa; phylum Chordata; class Actinopteri; order Cypriniformes; family Cyprinidae; genus Cirrhinus; species Cirrhinus mrigala. The sequence continues at coordinate 23,337,041 of CM070028.1, read as the reverse complement.
TATTTCAACATTTTACTATTTTTCCTCCACTTTGGATCAGATAAACGCAGGCTTGGTGAGAGACAATTTTACTTTTCAAAAACTTTTGGTAGTATAGATTGGAATTGCAACTCAGTCTGGAATAGTTAGATGATACTTGCAGTATATTCTGGGATAGATAGAAATTATGTTTTGCAATGCACAAAACAAAAAACAACATGATAATGCATTCATGTAGTCACACTAGAAATGCAAGTTCAAGCCACAAGCACATTGCATGCATGCCTAAAGTGATAGTTTAAGTAAAGTAATTCAAAAATCTGAAAATGAAAGCAACAATCAGGAACGGCAAACCAATGTTTATATTTAAACTGGTATAATAAACAGAAATGTACACTTCAGTTGCTATTGTAATGTTTACCAACAGTAATAATCAGTTCAGCAGTTTGTTCCAGGCCTATAAATCCACACACTTGCGTAATACCTCCAGAGAACGTGTAACACCACACTACGCTACTCAGCAAGCGTTTAAATATGTGTGAAGTACACTTTGTAAGTGGCAGTTCCCCTTTAAAAGTGCTGCAAAAGTTGCATTGTTAGCTTTAGCCATTCATTTGTCTTTTTTAGGAACAAGGAAATGCACTGTTTTCACAACGGAGAACTCAAGCCTTTGCCTGAGAGATCTCAGGATACAACAACGTTTCCTGAATCCTGGACGTCTTGTGCTTGCCTCTGGGTGACTTTGAATAGCTCTCGTATTTAAACAAAACAGCTGAGCGCAAACCGTGACCCGAAGGGGACACCAGGTGTCTGGAGCTGTCAGACTGTAAAAGTCATTTCGAAATCAATCCTTTTTGAAGATCCCATTAGTTTTTTGATCAACAAGCTGCTTCTAAACACTTCTTGGTAATAAACTGAGAACGTTAAGGAACCAACTTTACATAAACACCATGAAAGCATCAGATTTTACGATTACAGCCTCGCGTTGTTGACTCTTAGGAAATTCTGAGCAAGTTTTGGGAATCTCAACGCTGCTAAAAACAAATAATTCAATCAGACGCTCCATTGTATACAACCACGCACTGTTTAGTCCTCGTAATTCTTTGCTAATGCATTATTAGCTCAAACAGAAAAGGCCTTGATGTATCATTAGTGTCATGGCGAGCCACCGGGAAGCCAGCGTAGACACATGTGCTTACAGTCAAGGCACCTCATCAGCGCATGTGTTTACACTCGGACCAAAACATTGGCTCTCACGCAGCTGACGGGGCCATGTGTTCCTGCACACGGCACGCCGCTATCACCGACAGTGTTTCTACAGGCCTCACAAAGGTCAGCAAAACATGGCCAGCCTCGCAATGTCTTGTCCCTCGGCGCCTGGCTATCAACAGGAAACATCTTTCACAGAACAGGAAGTGCTACTCTCTAATTGGCCCAACGTGATTCAGTGAGAACCGTTTTTTTCCACCAATGAGGATGCAGTTATTTTGGGAGAGGCTATATAAGCAGACTCGTCAAGCATCAGTGCGCCAGAGCACAGATGAGGTAGTTGGTAGTAGAGGTTTCCTGGTGAATTGGGAACTGAGTAATGCGAAGGGATTTTTCGAAGGCTTACAAGAGACAAATCAGTCATTGAGTTACTGTTGCCCAAGAGCTTTCATTGCGTATGACTTGCTTGCTAAATCCGGTCTTCTCTCAAGCTTCAAGCTAAAGATGTAGAGGAAAACTATGTCTGTACTCACCCCGATGCCATCCAAGATGTTCATGTCTTTCTTACTTTCAGTCAAAAAGAAATTACGTTTTTGAAGAAAACATTCTCCACATAGTGGACTTCAATGGAGATCAATGGATTGAAGGTCCAAATTGCAGTTTCAATGCAGCTTCAAAGTGCTCTATATGATCCCAGACGAGTAATCTTGCGAAACGATTAGTCATTTTCCAAAGAAAAATTAAAAATTATATACGCAACCACAAATGGTCATCTTGCACTAGCTTGACTTCACGGATTACGTAGTCACATTAAAAAAAATGTTGCGAACATGCAAAGAAAGCCAAACGCCCTTTACAAAAAAAGGTAAAACAAGGATGTCGGATGATTTTGAAGCTGGAGGAGAAAATGAATTTTTTTTGCCCTACCCTACATTTCTGAACTGAAATACACATAGACGAAGAACTAACCACGCATGATTTTTCCAATGAAATTCCGTAATGCGTGAAGTCGTAGACGCGCATCGCAGAGCTAGTGCGAGATGAGCATTTCTGGTTAAAAAGTATAGAAATTTTTATTTTTTTAAGAAAATGGACGACCGTTTTGCTAGACAAGACTCTTATTCCTCGTCTGGGATCGTGTAGAGCCCTTTGAAGCTGCATTGAAACTTCAATTTGGATCTTCAACTCATTGATACCCACTGAAGTCCACTATATGGAGAAAAATCCAGGAATGTTGTTCTAAAAATTTCATTTTGGCTGAAGAAAGAAAGACAGGGACATGGATGGCATTCCCCCTTGGTTGAAATTGCGGTCTGGGGGCACCTAGATTGGACTGAAAGAACACCTTAGCCAATTAACTTATAGATAACCTTAAGGCTAACATATTCATACTAAAAGTTTTGATTTCATGGGGACTTTAATTCTTAGAAAATAAATTTTGAATTCTTAGACAATAATGCACACCCAAGGTCACTTATTCCACTTATACTACAGTTACCACACCTCAAGACATCAATCGGATGATATATGTGACCCTGGACCACAAAGCCAGTCTTAAGTAGCACGGGTATATTTGTAGCAATAGCCAAAAAATACATTGTATGGGTTAAAATTATCGATTTTTGCTTCATGCCAAAAATCATTAGGATATTAAGTAAAGATCATGTTCAATAAAGATATTTTGTAAATTTCCTACCGTAAATCTATCAAAATGTAATTTCTGATTAGTAATATGCCTTGCTAAGAACTTCATTTGGACAACTTTAAAATGCGATTTTCTCAAAATTTTGAATTTTTTGCACCCTCAGATTCCAGATATTCAAATAGTCAAAACCATACATCAATGGAAAGCTTATTTATTCAGCTTTGAGATGTATAAATCTCCATTTCATAAAATTGACACTTATGACAGGTTTTGTGGTCCAAGGTCTCATATTTTTAAGGCATTCGTCCAGTTTTGACCTTAAAACGCTATTGTAAATAGGATTAATTTCTGACGCAGCTCATCCCATAGATATGCATAGATGTCCCATTTGACCGCTCCAAGCACGCAGATGTGTCTGCCATATTGGAACGGTGAACTTGACGTCATTCACCATACTATAGGTTCGCAGACCAATGGCTGTGCAGGATTGTGGCATTTCGAATATTGAGTATTCAATATTTATTTATTTGTCCGGTGTCGTTGTGGGTTTTGGTTATTTTGCTGTTTTAGGCTGTAAGGACCTTATTGAAATAACTGAAATCATGTGGCGAAGTGATATGGAGTTTTTTTACAGCTCACAGTCTTTTCTCGAGACCTCAAGCAAAAGATGTAGAGGCGAACAACTAGCATACAGTCTGTAAAAATGTACACTGTCATCATGTCACTAGAAAAGTGCACTCAAAACTGTATCACTGTACCTTATCTGCTCCTAAAAGGTGCATATTAGTACTTCAAGGTACTAATTTGCACCCTAAGGTACTAATATGTGACCCTGGACCACAAAACCAGTCTTAAGTAGCACAGGTATATTTGTAGCAATAGCCAAAAATACACTGTTTGGGTCAAAATTATCAATTTTTCTTTTATGCCTAAAATCATTAGGATATCATGTTCTATGAAGATGTTTTGTAAATTCACTACCTAAATATATCAAAATTTAATTTTTGATTAGTAATATGCATTGCTAAGAATTTCATTTGGACAACTTTAAAGGTGATTTTCTCAATAATTCGATTCTTTTTTTTTCCCACCCTCAGATTCCTGATTTCCAAATAGTTGTATCTCGGCCAAATCTTAACAAACCATACATCAATGGGAAGCTTATTCAGCTTTCAGCTGATGTATTAGTCTTGCCTCTTATCTAACAATCTAGGCTTAGATAAGATGTATAGTTTTTGCTAACACTGATCTTGTACATAACATTAGCCTTTTTCCGCTCGCTTTGTTGACCAAATTAGCACGTCTTCTCATCAAATGGCACCACAGATGTTTTTGTTCGGAAGTAGCGCACGAGGAAGACTTTTGGCGTCCATTAAGGAGCGCTTACAAAAAGGCGTCACGGCAAAATGTGTATACAAAAGGCTTTTCAACAAGAGAGTGATTGTAATTACAACACCAGCAATGAGCTTTGAAATCTGTTCATTAGCAGGCCACTAAGAGTCACGTTTGTGTCTGCAGTGCTGGGAAATCCAGCGGTTGTCTTATCAGGATGCTAAAAACACTTGTGAGAAATCAGGAGCACAAAAGCAGCTTTTACTGAGCACGGCGCAGAGACGACGCACGGTACGATTACTTGGCGCCTGTTGCTCTGAACGGCATGCCTACAACAACAACGATCAACATTTCCGTAATCAAATCATGGCTACCGGCGCTCCACGGCAGTATTTGCTAATTTCTATTCAGGCTAGTACATTTTCTATAAACCCTGAAGTCTATGAAACCCAATGTTTTTCTTCATAAATGACTATCACTTGTTTGGTGGGCATACAGCCTGGATGTCTTGCCATGAGCTACTATTATTTTGTCACAGCATGTTGCAATCACTGCAGTTAGCGATCTTAATGACACATGGCTACTATGACACCTGTTTCTGAGACTTGACGCTCTGAAAACCTACAGTGTTGTCTGCGAGCGTTGTGTGAGTCATGGTTACTGGTGAAAGTGACGGTTGGTTTTGCCGTAGTGGAAAAGCAGTGGTGGAAAATAGGCTTTGCCCTTTCACTTTATTGCCGCACACCTGCATCCAGGAATTTTTACTAGCCTGGCTAAGCTCGAAGCTAGCTTAGCCTGTCAAGTAGCGTAGCTAGCTTTGTGAAGCATTCATGATCGAGATCCGATCTTTGGCGTACTTCAATTTCCAGTCAAATCTAAACGATTAAAAGTTTCTTTGATGTGCCCTTTTTTGTTCTTTCAACAGAGTGTGAAAGTAGGCTAGTCGCCAAGCATTGCTGCAAACCAAAACAACTTAAAGATATCGATTTTCACAAGAAAATATCTGATTTTACCAATGCGAGAGTTTGCGAGGCTATGCGACTGCTAAGGTGCACTGGGTGACAGCTATGCGGCTGATAAGGTGTAGACCAGATAGAAGCCTCCATGAGATTCAAGTCTCCAGATATGGCTCAACATCCTCTTTCAATGCAAGTTTATGGGACTTTAGCCAATGTTTTTATCAAATTGCAAGTCTGTTTACTTCAATAATACATCAAGACACATTTGAGTCATTGTTTATATTCTTAGCACGAACTCTTTTTAAAAAAAATTCTTCAAATCCTTTTCAACCATGGAATGACAAAATGGTTGCATCATGTCAAAACGGCTACTTAACACTGTTAAGTTGAATTAAATGATTTATTCTGTCACATTATTGTTCACAGGCCTTTCCGAGAATGCGAAGTATCCAGAATGAAACCTCAGATTGTGGCTGTGCGTCAGCTTTTCCATTGCAAAGACACATCAAAAGGGGTGTTTGGAAACATAAATAAAGATAATACTGATGTGGGATATGCAGGCGAGAGGCTCATGGGAACTGGACTCTCTAGTTCGCTAACTGTCAAGTCGTTCTTGTGATTTGATCGGTTCGCCGTCCAGGACGAGGTAGTTACTCGCTTGAAATGTGTTTATGGCAGTGTCCAATACTTTCCTCTTGTGTCATAGCTGTCCACCTGCTTAACACTGTGAGGTATGTCCCACCTGTTTTGTTGCTGTTTACAAGGAGGTTTGAGGTTAAAGAGATCCTCTTGAGTGTTTTACGAGGGATTTCACACCTGTCTTTTTAGAGGTGTGTCGCATCTGTGGTTGCATCACCATATTTCACCATACCACATACTACATTCCTTCCATTTAATCATCCACTTATTAGTTTGTTTTTGTCTTCAGTTAACAAATGGTCTAGAATATATAAACTATAAAAAAGGAAATTAAATTACAAAATTATTTTTTTTTATTATTATTATTTGTTAATGTGTCGTGGCTTTGAAAGTTTGAAAGTATCTGTCCATCCTTCTATCTATATCTATCTATCCACCCATCCATCTATCCGTCCCTCTGTCCATCCATCTTTCCATCCATCTATCTGTCCATCCAACCAGCCATCTGGCCATCTATATATCCCTTTTGTCTGTCCATCTATTAATCTATCCATCCGTCTGTCCATCTTTCTCTATCTATCTGTCTATCCACCCATCTATCTATCAGTCTGTCCGTGCATCCATCTATCTGTCCGTCCATCTATCCGTTTGTCCATCCATCCATCCATCCATCCAACCATCTATCTATCTGTCCGTCCTTCTATCTATATCTATCTATCTATCTATCTATCTATCCACCCATACATCTATCCGTCTGTCTGTGCATCCATCTATCTGTCCGTATGTCGATCCATCCATCTATCCATCTGTCCGTCTGTCTGTCCATCCATTTATCTATCTGTCCATCCAACCAGCCATCTGGCCATCTATATATCCCTTTTGTCTGTCCATCTATTAATCTATCTACCCACCCATCCATCTATCCGTCTGTCCGTGCATCCATCTATCTGTCCGTCCATCTATCCGTCTGTCTATCCGTCTGTCCATCCATCCATCCATCCATCCATCCATCTGTCCATCTGTCCGTCCTTCTATCTGTCTATCAATCTATCTATCTATATATCCACCCATCCATCCGTCTGTCTGTGCATCCATCTATCTGTCCGTCTGTCCGTCCATCCATCCGTCCATCCATCTATCCGTCCGTCTGTCCATCCATCCATCTATCTGTTCATTCGTCTGTCCATCCATCTATCTATCTGTCCATCCGTCCATCCAACCAGCCATCTGGCCATCTATATATCCCTTTTGTCTGTCCATCTATTAATCTATCCATCCATCCATCCATCCGTCTGTCCATCTTTATCTATCTATCTACCCATCCATCTATCCGTCTGTCCGTCTGTCTGTTCATCCATCTATCTGTCTGTCCATCCATCCGTCCACCCATCCATCCATCCATCTATCTGTTCATCCGTCTGTCCATCTATCTTTCCATCCATCTATCTGTCTGTCCATCCGTCCATCCAACCAGCCATCTGGCCATCTATATATCCCTTTTGTCTGTCCATCTATTAATCTATCCATCCATCCATCCATCCGTCTGTCCATCTTTATCTATCTATCTACCCATCCATCTATCCGTCTGTCCGTCTGTCTGTTCATCCATCTGTCTGTCCATCCATCCGTCCACCCATCCATCCATCCATCTATCTGTTCATCCGTCTGTCCATCTATCTTTCCATCCATCTATCTGTCTGTCCATCCGTCCATCCAACCAGCCATCTGGCCATCTATATATCCCTTTTGTCTGTCCATCTATTAATCAATCCATCCATCCATCCATCCGTCTGTCCATCTTTATCTATCTATCTACCCATCCATCTATCCGTCTGTCCGTCTGTCTGTTCATCCATCTGTCTGTCCATCCATCCGTCCACCCATCCATCCATCCATCTATCTGTTCATCCGTCTGTCCATCTATCTTTCCATCCATCTATCTGTCTGTCCATCCGTCCATCCAACCAGCCATCTGGCCATCTATATATCCCTTTTGTCTGTCCATCTATTAATCTATCCATCCATCTATCCGTCCTTCCATCCATCCATCTATCCGTCTGTCCGTCCATCCATCCATCTATCTCTCCATGTCTATCTATCTATCTATCTATCTATCTATCCATCCATCTATCTAACTATCTATCTCTCTGTCCGTCTGTATATCTGACCATCTGTCCATCCATCTATCTATCTATCTATCTATCTATCTATCATTTCTTACAAAATTCCTGTCAAAATGAGTGAATAAAATAAAAATGCAATTAAATATCATGTTAAAATGACAGTCCTAAAAATATAATGAGCAACGCAATGAAAAGGTTGAGGTCATGATAAGTAACTATGATTTAATTGTGAAGAATGTAATGAAAATTATTTCCTGCTGGGTTATTGGGGTAGTTGGGTTTGGGGAACGCAGGATTGGACAGCATCCTTGCAAAAGGCTTGTAATACTGTCTGAAACCATCACCATAGTTCACATTCTGCAACTTTCCATCAAGCAGGAACCCTCAGAATTCTTTAGAAGGGGAAGTTTGTCATGCGAAGAGTATTTGTCATCAAAGTTGAATGAAAGGACAAAGGGCTATTTCCCACTTGAGCAATGCTAAGTCAACATCTACAGTAGGTTTAATATCAAACTGCTGCACTCTAGATGGTCACGAATCACAAATTACCCTCAGATTCTCAAATGGTTAAGTTCCACACCCTAATGCAGGGTGAAGTGTACCAGTGTTTGGCTGCTTCCAGACCGCATTGTGCACAGATGCTCACTTTTCTTTTGTTTTACAAGGGGATGCCACAAACACTTAGGCCTGAGTTAGCACTTCTGCTAAAACCACAACGCTGTATGCAGCCAACACTGACCTGATTCTTTGTAAGCAGCGGCAGGTGTGGGATACCAAAGTGGTATGTGCAGCTGCGTGAACCTTCTGCTCGTGGCACACACACCTTTCACACACTTTCTACTCAACGTGCATCGAGTCAAACCACAGGAATCAAGGTGTTTTTTGACTGCTGTGCATGCTAAGGCTACGTTTGCATTAAAATATTTGAAAACGCACACTAATGTTTTTAACCATTCCTTGTCCACTCTGAAACTTCTGAAAACACTTATGTCACAAAAGTTCACTGAAACTAGTTCACATTTATTTGGAAGCGCATCTTCAAAAAGCTCAAGCTGCTTCTGAAATCATGTAGTGACTAGTAGGTGCTAAACGTGGGTTGAAACTAACTCTGCAACCACAAAGTGTATTGTTGCATGAATGTGTCTAATATGTCTTTTGGATGTACTCAATCTGCCATGTTGTCAATGTCACATGACCTACCAGCTTCAGTTGCGTCTGTTGCAACTCTGGCTTCATGGGATAGTGAAGTATCCATCGAATGCACAATCCAGAATCTCAGCAAAAGTTATAGATCATCCGGGTATTTTTTTTGTCTGTACTGCTTTTTGAACACTATGAATTCAGACATAATTATTACTATTTGATGTACTATTTGTCCACATACTATGAATTTGGGCTTACTGCTCTTTTAGCATACTGTTTTTTGTTGTTTGCATACTATGTATTCGGACACACTGCTCTTTTGGCAAACTGTTTTTCGCATACTATCAATTAAGACACTGCTTTTTTGGCATGATTTTTTCCCCACATACTATGAATTCGGACACACTGCTTTTTTGGCATACTGTGTTGTTTTCGCATACTATGAATTCAGACATACTGTTTTTTTTTTTTTTTACATACTGTTTTTTGCATACTACAAATTCAGACTCTCCTTTTTTGGCATACTGTTTTTTTTTTTTTTTTTGCATATTATGAATTTGGACATACAACTTTTTTGGCATGCTGTTTTTGACATACTACAAATTCGGACACTGCTCTATTGGCAAACTATTTTTCACATACTATGAATTCAGACATACAGCTTTTTTGGCATACTGTTTTTCGCAACCTATGATTTCAGATTTTGGCATATTGTTTTTCGCATGCTGTGTTTTTTTTTGTTTGTTTTTTGCATACTATGAATTCCGACATACTGCTTTTTTTCGCATCCTATGATTTTGGACATTGTTCTTTTGCCGTACTATTTTTCGCATACTATAACTCAGACACACTGCTTTTTTGGTGTACTGTTTTCTTCTTGCATACTATGAATTCGGACATTACTCTTTTGGTGAACTTTTTCATATACTATGAATTCGGACATACAGCTTTTTTGGCATACTGTGTTTGTTTCACATACTATAAATTCAGTCAAACTGCTTTTTTGGCGTACTGTGTGTTTTTTTTTTGCATACTATGAATTCAGACACATTACTCTTTTGACATACTGTTTTGCATACTATGAATTTGGACATATTATTTTTCAAATATTATGAATTCAGACATGCTGCTTTTTTTGGCGTACTGTTTTTTTTTGCATATTATAAATTCGGACATTGGTCTTTTGGTGTACTATTTTTCGCATACTATAAATTCAGACACTGCTCTTTTGCCATACTGTCTTTCGCATACTATGAATTCGGACGCTGCTGTTTTATGTACTATTTTTCACATACTATGAACTCAGACTCACTACCTTTTTGGAATACTGTTTTCATTTTGCATACTATGAATTCAGACATTACTTTTTTGGTGAACTGTTTTTCACATACTATGAACTCAGACACTGCTTTTTTGCCCTACAGTATATTTACTAGTATACTATGAATTCAACATTGCTCTTTTGCCATACTCGCTTTCGCATACTATGAACTCAGACACACTACTTTTTTGGCGTACTGTGTTTTTTTTTTGCATACTATGAATTCGGCTGCTCCTTTGGTGTACTATTCTTCGCATACTATGAATGCAGACACTGCTTTTTTGGTGTCCTGTTTTCACATACTTTGAATTCAGACACAGTGCTCTTCTGGCATACTATTTTTCGCATACTATAAATTTAGACACACTGCTTTTTTGGTGTACTGTTTTCACATACTATGAAATCGGACAGCGCAGAAGTAGGCAAATTTGAACACAGCATCTGTCTTACTTTGGATGAAGGCCAAAATGTAACTTTTCAAATGTATCCGGATTAATGTAGACTTAACATAAATGTCCTTGCAATTTCCAAATCCCAATCGGTAAGGTTATTCATAGTAGCATAACAGAAAGCGAACTATCAAAACAGAGTGTGTCTGCCCGAGGACGCAATGGGAGATGGACACCAACCAGAGGAAGATAAAGTGCTGGAATCTGCATGATGTAACACCGAGGCATGAGGAGAGGGGGCCCAGATGCTTTTGCAAGGCGCCTGATTTTCGTGTTTGCAAGGAAACCATGGAAACAGAGGGGGAAACCCACCCAGCTGTAGGGCCGAGTTGGGCTCCGAGCCCCAGAGTCGACAGAGCGCCGGTGCTCCAATCACAGGCTTTCCCCCTGCGAGCCAAGGCTGGGTTTCATCACCGAAGAGTCCAGGCCTTAATGCACAGCAGATGTGTGGCCAACAGGAGTTGGCAGCTCTTTGACAGCGCTGGATGGAGCAATCCCCCTCCTCCCCCCGCTTCTTCATCTCCCCCTTAGGAGAATGCTGTGTGCGGGCTAACGTTCGGATCCTCTCGCATTCTTGGGAACTCGCGATGCGCTGTTATAAGAAAACATTCAAGAAAGATTCAACATTTAGCGCACGACATGCCGTTTTATCTCCTGGCAGGGGCTTGCGAACACTCCCGCTCGGACGCATTCTTCTGCTATCAGTCGTGTAGTTCCAACGCATGAATATTTAGTATAACGTGACATGGAAGCACAGACATACAGCACACGACGCTGCCAACGGTGCCCCTACCAAATCAGAACTCGCTTATCGCTATCGTCACTTTTTGGCTGAGGACGAAAAGCGCGCTATCTTTGCATATGGAGTGTCTCAAGACAAACGATTCTACCAGGACTGCCAAATCAGTCAGAGTTAGTACCAGCTCGTGGTAGACTCCTATTGCAAAACCTCCAGCTGTTACCCATAATAATCCATGCTTGTGCTTGTGCAAAGGTAATACAGTTGCTAAACACGCAAGTGCACTGCTGGGTTACAAAAATGCAAACAGAACTGTTGACAATGAGGATATTCCCAGGAATTCTTAATTGTTCCCGCAATTGCAAACATAATGATCATTTCTAAAGAGTGTTGAGAAGGTTGCGCTGGAAATGTAATAGGTTACAGATTACGAGTGAAACATAGTGTAACTATTTCAATTACTTTATTACTTTTTTTTTAATTTCTAACAAATGTTAATCATTTTAAAACCTTTAAACAAGGAAGGGTTAACCTTACAGGAGGATTCAACACTGGTTAGACTCAAATCCTTCATCACTTGAAGATCACAAAAATGTAATTTTAAAGCACAGCCACCACAAAATCAGACTTTAATACTTTACTTTGAGATTGTTCTGAGGTTAAATACTTGATAATATTCATATTTCAGAGCAGTCAATAGAATTTGGGAAAGAAATCAATCAAATCTTTGCAATAACATTTTCATAAGTAACTGTAACTTAATTACACTTTTTTTCTTAGTAACTGTAATGGATTACAGTTAAATTTTTTGTTACACTTTATTTTAAGGTGTCTAGTGTAATTATATATTTAAGTACTAAGTAATATTAATTAACTACATGTGCTTACTATATGGTTAGTGTTAAGATTAAGATTTGTCTTAGGGTTACTTGCATGTAATTTCGCATTAATAAATCCCAGATGGCACACGTACGTCTGCAAGATGTCTGTTAAAGATCACTTGATCTGGAAAGCATCTGGTGTGCACAAACATCTGACAAGATGTCAGTTTTACATACATTTTAAATCATGAACATCTTAAAGACATCTAATAGATGTCTATTTGACATCTGATAGGAAACATCCTATAGACGTACTGCAGATGAGCAAACTACATGAAAACAGCGTCTTCCAGATGTAAATGCAGATGTCAAATAGACGTCTCTGTGATGTATGTGTGCTATCAGGGTAGGATGTTTCCTATCAGATGTCAAATAGACATCTATTAGATGTCTTTAAGATGTTTATGAGATAGAATGTATGTAAAACTGACATCTTGTAGTTGTAAGATGTTCGTACACGGCAGATGCTTTCCAGATCAAGTGATTTTTAAGAGACATCTTGCAGATGTACATTATAATGTTACATATAACTAGTTACTGACCAACACTATCTGAAGACTTTTCCGAAAAGACTTCCCCTAGTTGGAAGTCTGTTTACGTAAGTGTGATTTAGGTCAAACTTTAGCAATATCTACTTTTTCAGATTTAGTCTGGCTGAAATCATACCATTTCTGTTACTTATTGCTGTTATGTCAGTATCAAGGTTAACAAACCAAACATTTGATAGTTAGCAGTAGATGCTAGATGCTATTACTATAGCATTTTATACTATAAATAATATTTAAATATTATAATTTTATCATAATTTTTAACCATCTGGCCTTCATTTTGGTGAACAACAGAAGAGCTTTGAGGAAGTTTATGTAGTTGATGATTATTTTTCATCTTTCAATCTTTTCATTTCCAATCTGGTGAAATGCTGTTAATGCAAAAACGGCTAAAAAAAAAAGTGGAAAAACAGTCAAATAAAGACTTTAAAGACGTCTTTTCTGCTCACCAAGGCTGCATTTATTTGATACAAAGTACAGCAAAAACAGTAAAATTTTGAAATATTTTTACTATTTAAAATAACTGCTTTCTATTTGAATATATTTTAAAATGTAATTTATTCCTGTGATTTCAAAGCTGAATTTTTAGCATCATTACTCCAGCCACATGATCTTTCAGAAATCCTTCTAATATTCTGATTTGCTACTCAAAAAACATTTATTATTATTATTATGTTGAAAACAGCTGAGTAGAATTTTTCCAACTTTCTTTGATGAAAGTTCAGAAGAACAGCATTTATCTGAAATAGAAATCTTTGTAACATTATACGTCTTTATCATCACTTTTGATCAATTTCAAGCATTCTTGCTAAATAAAAGTATTAATTTCTATCATTTCTTTGTCAAAATAAATAAATAAATAAATGATACTGACTCCAGACTTTTGAACATTACAAAAGTTTTTTATTTCAGATAAATGCTGATCTTTAGATCTTTCTATTCATCAAAGAATCCTGAAAAGTAAAATACTCAACTGTTTTAAATATTGATAATAATAATAAAGCATATTAGATTGATTTCTGAAGGATCATGTGACACTGAAGACTGGAGTAATGATGCAGAAAATGTAGCTTCGATCACAGGAATAAATTACATTTTAAAATATATTCAAATAGAAAGCAGTTCTTTTAAATAGTAAAAATATTTCAAAATTGTACTGCTTTTGCTGTACTTCAGATCAAATAAATACAGGCTTGGTGAGCAGAAAAGATGTCTTTAAAAACATTAAAAATCTTACTGTTCACAAACTTTTGACTGGTAGCGTACAATAGTCAACGTTTGAAGTGGATCAAAGTAGTCCCAAAACCAAAACAATAGCCGTTCTTGCCTTAGGACAACTTTGGTGAACTTTTTTGATCCGCTTCAAATGATGACTACTATATATAAAGAGATATTTTTGTAAGCAAAATGTGAATATTTCATTACAGGAACTGTTTGTGTCTCGCACTATGAATGTGAACGTTTTCCACAGGTATTTTAGACCTCCTTGGTCGGGACCTCAAACAAACAGAGAAACGCTGAAAGCACCACAGAGCCACAGGGTTTACACTCTTCTGGGAAATTAACCTACTCTTAGCACATTATCATGTAAACTATGGCGTGAGATCACCTCCTACAAATACGTGCACTTTATTGTCATATTCGCAAAGGTTTCAGCTCAGGTCTCTGTGGTCAGCGAACACAACCTAATTGAGGGTCTCCATTGCATGAACTTCTCCTTGACAGGAACGTCACAAAAAACAGCAGGTGCTGCTGACTGAATGAAACCACTAATCAGCACTTTGCAATAAAGCCTTGTTTCATTTCTGCAGCTCTCATATTGACTCATTGAAAGGGCCTGTTTTGGTGTAACTTCTCAACGCTGGTCTCAGACCAGCCCTGAATGTGTGTATACAGTGCGTACGAAACCTTGGCAGTTTACGATGTTTATCAATCCTGAGGAAAAATGACTGCTGAGGATCGCTATGCTGATGCAACAGAGTGGGACGTACTGGAAATGTGTGACATGTGGTGAAGCAAAAGGGAAAATGGAGGTTGAGCTGTTAGCGAATTGGGTTTTAGGCAGAACCGCCTTGAGAAATGCTTGTTTTTCTGCATGACTGTGGATTGAGATCTCACCACAGAGGAGATTCGGAGCGTCGCCGCGCTTCCAGAGAGACACCAACATCTGTCAGGCCCACTTCCTTCCAAAATAATGTCCGTCCACGCAGACGCGAGCCACCAAAACAAACGCTCTAAAGAAAACAAAAGAGATGGGGTTTCATTTCAGCCAATAATGTAAGCAGATGAACACTGATAAACGCTTCATGTATCACGTTGCCGCTTAGATATCAAAGCGGAAAGAACAAAAGGTTTGAAACAACAGCTTTCATGTTGAGGCCATAGAAAAATGGCTTTGTTTCCAAGCTAAGTCACGTTTCCCTTTGCCAGTAGAAAGAGTTTCTCTTTATGGATGTTACACTTGAGTCCTGTTTAAAAGAACCAAACTTGGACCACTTTTAGTGACCCAAAAGTGAACTAAGTGAAACCAGTTTCCCATGTACCGTGACCTTTGTTTCTGTAACCTAATGAGCTTCGATGCTGTGTTATTGTAAGTAAATCAGTCAATCAATCCATCAATAAATTATGATACAAAACAAAAAATTGGACAAAATAAAAAATTAGACAAAATGTCAAAATGCAACAAAATAAAACAAATCAATAAAAATAAGTTAAAATTTAATTAGAATCAACTAAACAATACAATAACATTTAAAAAAAAATCATTCAGAAACTGCTTTTTTGGCGTACTATTTTTCACATACTATGAATTTGGACATACTGCTCTTATAGCGTACTGTTTTTTGCATGCTATGAATCTGGACACTGCTTTTTGGCATACTGTTTTTCGCATACTAATACTAATCGCGTGCTGTTTTTTGCATACGATGAATTTGGACACTGCTTTTTTGACGCACTGTTTAATGCACACTATGAATTTGGACACTGCCTTTTTTTTAGCATAATGTTTTTTGCATACTGCACTATATATTCAGACATGCATTTTTGACGTACAGTTTTTCACATACTATGAATTTGGACACTGCTATTTCGGCGTACATTTTTTTTTCATACTATAAATTTGGACATTGTTTTTTGCATACTATGAATTGAAAATGTCAAAATGCAACAAAATAAAACAAATAAATAAAAATAAGATAATAAAATTAAATTAGGATCAACTAAACAATACAACAAAAAAATCATTCGGAAACTGCTTTTTTGGCATCCTGTTTAATGCATACTATGAATTTGGACATACTGCTCTTATAGCGTACTGTTTTTTGCATACTATGAATTTGGACACTGCTTTTTGGCATACAATTTTTCGCATACTAATTTGGACACTGCTTTTTTTAGCATACTCTTTTTTTGCATACTATGAATTCAGACACTGCTTTTTTGACGTGCTGTTTATTGCACACTATAAGTTTGGACACTACAATTTTGGCATACTGTTTTTCGCATACTATGAATTTGGACACTGCTTTTTGGCATACTATTTTTTGCATACTAATTTGGACACTGCTATTTTGGCATACTGTTTTTCGTATATTATGAATTTGGACATACTGCTCTTTTAGCATACTGTTTTTTGCATGCTATGAATTTGGACACTGCTTTTTTGACATACTGTTCATTGCATAATATAAATTTGGACATACTACTCTTTTAGCATGCTTTTTTTGCATATTATGTACTGTTTTCCGCATACTATGAATTTGGACATACTGCTCATTTAGAGTACTGTTTTTTGCATGCTATGCATTTGGACACTGCTTTTTTGACGTACTGTTTATTGCATAATATACATTTGGACATACTACTCTTTTAGCATGCTTTTTTTGCATATTATGAATTTGGACACTTTTTTGGTGTACTGTTTTTCACATACTATGAATTTGGACATACTGCTCTTTCAGAGTACTGTTTTTTGCATGCTATGAATTTGGACACTGCTTTTTTGACGTACTGTTTATTGCACACTATGAATTTGGACACTGCTCTTTTGGCTTACTGGTTTTGCATACTATGAATTTGGACACTGCTTTTTTGGCGTACTGTTTTTTGCATACTGTGAATTCGGACAGTTTTTTCAGCGTACTGTTTATTGCACACTATGAATTTGGACACTGCCTTTTTGGCATAATGTTTTTTGCATACTGTACTATGAATTTGGACATACTGCTTTTGGTGTACTGTTTTTTGCGTACTATGAATTCAGACAGTGCTTTTTTGGCATACCGTTTTTCACAAACTATGATTTTGGACTTCTTTTTGGCGTAGTTTTTCGCATACTATTAATTTGGACATACTGCTTTTTTGGCGCCCTGTTTAACGCATACTATGAATTTGGACATTCTGCTCTAATAGCGTACTGTTTTTTGCAAACTATGAATTTTTGGCATATTGTTTTTCACGTACTATGAATTCGGACACTGCTTTTTTTGGTGTACTCTTTTTTGCATACTTTGAATTCGGATACATTCTGTTTTCGCGTACATTGTAAACCTAATCAACAACATGATGATAATGATACAAAACAAAAAATTAGACAAAAAAATTAAGACAATAAAATGACAAAATACAACAAAGTAAAACAAAAAATAAGATCAAAAATAAAACCAAGACCAGCTAAAAATACAATAAAATGTAGAAAATGAAATGAATAGGATATATATGAGCTTTAAGACCACTGAAAAAAAGCATGTAAGCACCTTTTACCATTTAAAAATTTAATTAAGATTAATTGTGCCACCAGTTACAATTACAGCACATGATAATGAGTGTGTTTTTTTGTTTTTTGTTTTTTTTTTTTACAAATGTGTACTAGCTCTGTCAGAGGCCTTATTGACAGGAATGGGTGTTTCCGTACATACGTTAGCACCGCTGTTGGTTACAGTCTGGTTGGTTAAAAGGGTGCAAGAGACTTACAGAAGAAGAACGGACTTCAGATATCTGCAGACGCAAAGTGAAAGGGAAGTGGTTACAATTCAAAAGGAAAACACACATACACACCTGCTTTCACTTACATTTTAAAGGAAAACAAAGTGTTATCATTGGTTGAAATCTGAAGCGCGACAGCAGAGTCGTCATATTTTGCTAAATCTCGAGCCAGAGCAAATATAAACAAAAAAGGCTGAATAAAAACAGGAAAAACTCAAAGTCTAGTATTAACTGAAACTCTGTTTTGACAAGATTGTCATTATTAGGCATACAAATTAATTCCCAATTTAATTAAAAAAAATATAAAGTGCATTTTGCTTAATGATGAATTTGATTGTGTTTTATAAAATATATTTTAACATAAAACTTTTTGGATCTTATGGTTAATATCTTCACATTAAAGACATATTTTAAAAAAAAAAAAAAAAAAAAAAAAAATGGATGGCTCAGATAATAAACATTTGGAAAATGAAGGTAGTCCACCCCACTGGATCTCATCAACTCCAAATCACGATGATCCAGTTTTATGACTGCAGAGTTTCTGCAGATGTTTTCTCTGAGATAAGGCGACCACATTGACCATGGAGGAATTCATCCTGGCTTGAGTTCAACTTATGAATACATGCATAAGTTAGTTCAGCTGAAACGTTCTCCAAGAAACTTAACTGAAATCTCCCCGCACTGACACGAGGTTAAAAACACGCATTTTCTTGACGCAACACAACCAGCATCAGCCTTTAAACATCTGCTGTCGCCAAGCAACACGTTTGTAAAGCTAAAAACACTCCATTGCTCACAGGGGCAACTTATGATTACGTCGTGCAGGCACTTGGATGCTGACATAATTACGAAGCGAATGAAAGACATAAGCTCTGCCCCTGATGTAAGAGAAAAGCATATGATCCCATATAAACAGTTCCAAACATTTTGAACGTGTTAAACCAACTTCAGCGTAAGCAGAACCGCCTGCTGAAAGTTAAAAACGCAGATTTTAAGCACAACTCTCTTACAAAAAAAGGCTCTAAAAGGGGATTTTTGCAGTGATTCCACTGAAGAACGATTTTGGGCTCCTCAAAGAACTTAAAAGAATGATTGTTTGTTTGTTAGAACATTTTAAAAATCTATAAAAACGTTTTGTTCCCACAAGAACTGCACTGGAAAGCTTCTATGGATGTTTGAAGGTTCTTTATGGGACTATCAATGAAAATAAATAATAGATTTGTCGATTTTTAATCGATTCTCATTTTTACCAAACAATATCGATTCCTAAATCCCAAGTAAACAAATAGTCTAGCTTGTTTTCAGTCAAGTAACAGAACATAGCGCACCTCCCATCCAATACATCTCAATTAGCTTTGTGCTTGCTTACTTTTGATATGAAACAGTCTCATATGACAAATTTTGTCTATTTTATTACATTATTGAAACAATAAGTAGGCCTACCGTTTTGGCGCTGTTTAATGTGGAGCGACTGTGCCTCAGTTCAAGAGAAGCGGCAGAACTGACGTGAAATGATCATCTCTTCCGGTTTACTACCAATTTCGGCACTAAATAAACGTGAACTAACGGTCGAAGGTATGTTAAAAGAAAGAGTACAACTTACCGGAATCCGTTTTTGTCTCATGTAATCGCTCAATCAGTGTTTCAACCGCGGAAAGGCGCCAGAATAAGAGCTTATGAACAATGTCACGTCACATTTACCTCAGAAAAACATATTCCGTGAGCATAAACCCGTTAGCTAGAGAAATGAACACTAGAGAGGAGCATTTTGCTAAATATAAACACCATCTCACATATTGATTACAATTTTACTGTTCGTCAATGTTTAGTTTATGTTTGAATATCAGTTTTAATGACAGCCACCATTTAAATGTTTATGTCTCAAAACAAAAAGCCAATAGGAGCAGAAATATAATTATGTAATTGTAAATTTATTATTATAAAAACTTTTTTGAGTGTAATTTAAAAAGAAAACAGATTTCATAGGGCCCTACAAAACCCAGCCCTAATAAATAATCTTCATTTTTAAGAGTGTACCAATGCAATAAACAAACCATTTTGGATTCCTCAAAGAACCTTCCAGTGAACATTTCTTAAAAGAACCATTTTTTTTTTTGTTAGTGTGAAGAACGTTTTACTTAAAGGTTCCAAAAGGGAATTTTCACAGTGATTCCATAGAAGAATCATTTTTTGATTCTTCAAAGAACTTCAAAGAAGATCAGATTGTTAAAATGAAGAACCTTTTTCTACAATGTAACAGAACAACAATTTTGGGTTCCTCAAAGAACATTTCAGTGAAAAGAACCATTTTTTTAGTTTGAAGAACACTTTTTCCGCTGTAAAAGAACCGTTTGTGTAAAGGTTCTGTGAATGTTAAAGGTTCTTCATGGAACCACCAACGCCTGTGAAGAAGCCTTATTTTTAACGGTGTGTTCAGCACACAAAGGTGACAAAAATATCAAGGTCGTGTTTCTACCTAACAGTTGAAAAGGAAGTGATTAATGCTTCTGAAAGTCACGACGTTTCCGAGGGAGTGAAAAAGTGCCACATCTGTGAACGTTTCATTAGTGCAATGAGCAATTTCAGGCACATTCTGTTGCACAATCATCTAATTGTGTGATATTGTGAGTCATTCTGTCACATATTCAGTTACTTGAACGCCTTGACTGACTTTTCACCGAGTCTCTCTACGGGACGGCTTTCTGATCTTCCGCAGAGAATACCAAAAAATCTGTTTGATGTCCCATCGCGCAGACGCTTAATTACGGCATAATCACAGATCAGGGGACAGCCGGCTCAGAGCAGGAAGGCACTGTCAAACCCCAGATAAGTGGGACCTGCGTATTCAAAACCCAAACCCCCATGAGAGAGGCCACGCTAGCGGTTTGAGGCCATTATATCGAGACGTTGATCTGAGCGGTAATAAGTGGCTGCAAGTGCCTTGAGGTCCCTCTGTTGTTGCAGCGCCGACCGACCCCCCATCTAGCTGACGTGTAATTACTGCTCTAATAAAACAGCCATTGGCTTTAAAGACACATGGCTGCCTGGTGGTTGCACGTGGAACACCCAGTTAGACCCTCCGCCGCTTTTGCCTTCACATCAACCCCTGTAACTTGTAGGTCATTAGTGGTATTGCTGAACAAATGGCTGCTTGCAGTGGTGACACAACGGGCACTGTATTAAAAAAAAAAAATAGATGAATGAAACCATTGGTATACCTTCTGTAATTGAAAACATTTTTGCATCTGAACGTGAAATGTCAGCGTGCAATGATTTAAAATCTGCCAACATTACAGAAGTTAACTATTTAGACTAAGTCCGAAAGGTCTTTTTTTAAATCAAGTACAAAAGTGTTTATTGCAAATTGTTCCATTATTTAGATAATTTACAATTTTTTTAAAAAACTAAGAAAAGAAAAAAGAAAAGAAAACAATGAAAAGAAGATATAATAAAAAGCTAAAAATAAAATAAAAAAAAAACACACAGAAATAGGATAAAATAAATTAAATCTAAAAATAAGATAATATAATACAATAAAAAAATGTTAAAATATAAATAAGGTAAAAATACAATAAAACAAATACAAGAATAGAAAATAAAATGAATTAAACGAGAAAAATACATGAAATTTATAAATATATTAACATAAATAAATATATAAAATAAGGCAAAACTAAACAGATATGTTAAAATAAATATAAATTAAAATAAATCAATAATTAACCTGACAATAAAAAAAGAATTAAATAAATAAATAGAAAATAAAATGAAATAAATGAACTAGAAAATTAATATTAATATATAATATAATATAAAATATATTAATATATTAACATAAATTTAAATAACACAATACAATACAAATATGCTAAAATAAAATTAATAAATAAAAAAGAAATAAAGTACAATAAATAAAAAAACTGACAATAAAAAAACATAATAAAATAAATAAATACATACATATATTAACATAAATAAATATTTAAAATAACACAAAACAAATTTGCTAAAATAAAATAAAATAAAATAAAATACAATACAACTAATAAAAAATAACCTGACAATTAAAAAACCGAATTAAATACAAAAATCGAAAAATCTAATGAAATAAACAAACTATAAAATAAAAACATCAAATATTTAGATATATTAACAGTAATACATATACAATATAAAATAACACCATACAAATATGCTAAAATAAATATCAAATAAAATACAAATCAAAAATAACCTGACAATAATAAACAGAAATAAATAAATAGAAAATAAAATGAAATAAACAAATAAACTAGAAAATAAATACATAAAATCTATAAATATTTTAACATAAATAAATAAAATAAGAAAATACAATACAAACATGCTAAAATAAATATAAAGTAAATGAAAAATACAATACAATAAAAAAAATCTGACAATAAAAAACAACTGAATGAATGAATGAATAAATAAATACAATACAAAAATTGAAAATAAAATGAATTAGATAAATAAACTAGAAAATTAAATACATAAAATACATAAATATATTAACATAAATATATATAACAATACAAATACAAAATACAATACAAACAATACAATGAAAGACAAATAAAATAAAGAAGAAATAAAGATCATGGAGAGCAAAATGAATCCAACACTCATTGAGACAAAAAAAACACTTACAAAATACCTCAAAATGCAACACTAAGAAGTCAGCACTAAATACACAATGGCTAACAACCAACTAACTGATATTTTCAAGTAAAGCAACAAACTTATCCTGACATCAGAAAACATGACAACAAAGTCAACAACAATGTAAATAAAACTAACATTCAGTTCGACCATATTAAGTATTGATGTCCCAGTGCATGCTGGGAAAATAGTGAAGGGGACTGAACAACAGTGAAACCCTGTTGCAATCCAGGCTAATCCCTGCTGTTTCAGCTTTTAGGATTTACTGAAGATTCATTATTATAAATATTACAGCCAGCATAATTACACATTATGCAACCATTGCAGCATACCACCTTGCTCATCAGATAAAGTGACACGGAATTCAAAGAATACAAACGCACATCAGGCCTTTATGCAAACCACAGCGGAAGTGTTTATTGTATATCTCCTCGATGCTATTTATCATACTTTTATATCACATTCAAAGTACAACCTTGGACGTTGGGGATCTTGGGAGCGCCGTGTCTCTCACGGAGAAACCCCTACAGCGAACCAGAGTTGTTCACTGACACAACAAGAAGTCAAAAAGCACGATCATGTTTCCATTGTCTTACAGAGGTGACAACTATTGGCATTAGCATCTCGCTGAGACTGTGTGCAGCTTTGGGTGTGGGGTGCATGGTTGCTACGAGAGCTGGCCTGTACCGAAACTGAGGTGCGGTTTAACAGACCACACATCCTGTAAATGAACGCGCTGAAAAAACCCTCGCTCACACACGCGCAGCGCAGCGAGCGCACCAGGCTGAAGTGTCAACCAATAGTACAGGGAGGCCTAGTCTATCTGATCAAGCATTGTGCAAAACCACAAATGGTATACCTGGCTCACACTAAAAATGAAAAACACAGCTTTACAAGAGCTCGATCTGTTTGCTACACCGTGTCTGCATGTCAAGCGAATCAAACTGTCACACGTGCATTTTTAGCTTTAGGGCTCATCCAACCGATTCCAAACACATGAGTCAAAAGATCTGAAAAAGTGATGTTTGTTAACTGCTAATCTGATCTGATGAAGGACGATGCACCTCTCTTCTTTCTGTTGTCATGATTTGGCTTCCTTTACGGCTCATGCAGATCATTTTCCACAAGAAAGTCCACATCCATGGCTAAAGTCTTGCAAGTAAAGCCTGGCTCACACTACAAATTCTTTTAAATCCTAACCGATTATGAAATCTGGCTGCAAGGAGAATCTTTGCGGATTATCTTCCCCGAAATCTTAAACATGCACACACTACAAGATTTGAAAATCGTGGCGCATCACACACTACAAGATATTATTAAGGTTTTTGAGGTGAGAGGCGCCTTTTTTTAATCGTTTTCTATTGGCACTAAGCATTATGCGTGCTGTTTACGCGCCCAGGGCGCCTCGCGTTTTTGCCGGAGCGCTCTGAGCGCCTGAAGTTGGAAAAAAAAAAAGCATCTGTGAGGCTTCTGAGGTGCACCGCACTGCCTTGTTTTGGTGACTTTTAAAAAGGAGCAGTGCCTTGCGGTTTTTTATGCTGCTAGGCAACCATCAAATAAGCTGTCCTGTCAGTCTAATCAAATGATTATAGCGCGAGCGCTCTAAAATCTTTGGTTTTTGTTGTTAAGTAAACTGTTATATTAGCAAAAACCTTAAAAAAAAAAAAAAAAAACAGTTCCGGGTAACCCACGATAGACACCAGAAGTTTCTCTTTTTAAGACTTTTTAAGCAACGGTAAAACTTTCGTCACCACAATGGAAGGCCCGCCTCTCCATTCATTCGATTGGACAATGGAAAAAACCGCGATGACGTCGAGCGCTTTTCTCCTCAAAGTAGCTTTTTTTTCAGCTTCAGACGCGAGCGCTCCGGCAAAAACAGCGCGCAAAACGCTCACTGCCAATAGAAAACAATTTAAAAAAGGCGCCTCTCATGGCAAAAACGCGTTCTGTCTGATCGGAGCCTGACGGTGTGTTCACACGGGGTGTCAGCGTCAACGCTTCCCATTGACTTTGAATGGGTGACGTCAAGCGTTGCCGAAAAGAATTGTGGATCCGTCGGCGGCGCTTCACTGGCATTGCTCGCGGCAGAAGTTGAAAAATTCTCAACTTCTGCCGCGAGCAACGCCAGTAAAGCGCCGCCGACGGAAGCGTCAGCCAATCAGGATCGCTCTATGCAAATACAGTAGCCAGGCGGCAGCCAATCACGTTCATCCTGTTCAAGAGCAGCAAACTGAGGATAAATTTTAAAATGGAGGAGAAACTAATTATTGCGGTGGGCAATCACCCGGTCCTTTATGACCAATCACTTTTTATGTACCGGGATTCATACCGGAGAGACCAGGCGTGGAAGGAGGTGGCAGAGGCCGTTGGTGAATCTGGTGTGTATTGGACCCGTGAATGACAACTACCATACATAGAATGTACCGCCAAGAATAGCGCGCCATCAGCCATCAGATATTTAGGTTAAATTTCATATAAAAAATATATACATGATCAGAGAGTTTTTGTTGTTGAGTTCCTATCTAATTTCATTGGCTGACGCTGCTATGACCACTTCAGCCACGCCTTCCGTCAGGCGTTGACGCTGACGCCCCGCGTGAACACACCGTGAGACGCCCAACGTCATCGCGTTTTTTCCATTGTCCAATCGAATGAATGGAGAGGTGGGCCTTCCGTTGTGGTGACGAAAGTTTTACCGTTGCTTTTAAAAGTAGTGATGGGAAGTTCAGATCATTTTACCGACTCGGACCTTTGAGTCTCGTTCAGCAAAATGAACGAATCTTTTTTTCCCCCGAGTCATTTCGTTCATTTTAGCAAAATATAATTAAAATGTTACGTGTTACCTCCCTAACACATCTACTGCTTACACAAACGTTGATCACACTACAAACAAGACAAAACTATAATGCTATAAGAAACAGAAAAGATTAATTCATTGTTTTCCTGGGTCTTTAGTCTATGATTAGCTCACCTCATCTCTTATCTGACAAGTTTTCGGGTTTGAGTCGTTCGTTCATCACATGACAGCCCAATAAACTTAACCCATGCAGTCTGAGCCGGAAAGAGAATTGATTAGTTCATCTCTCGAGTCTTCGGGTTCGAGACTGAAGGAATCACTCCCCGCGATGACTTGTTCTTTCCGAAACACACTAAAGATTCGTTCAAAACGAATCGTTCAAGAACGAACCACTATTAAAAAGTCCAGAGATTGCAGTAATGGAGGATAAACTTTTGGTGAATATCACGGGTTACCCGGAACTGTATTTTTTAAAGGTTTTTGCTAAAATGACTTAACAGCTAAAAACCAAAGATTTTAGAGCGCTCGCGCTATAATCCTTTGATTAGATTGACAGGACGGCTGATTTGGTGGTTGCCTAGCAGCATAAAAAAAGCAAAGCACAGCTCTTTAAAAAAAAAAACAAAAAAAGTCACCAAAAAAAGTCAGCGCGGTGCGCCTTGCGTTTTCAGATCTAAAAAACGCGTTCGGTGTGATCGGGGCCTTAGATTATCATGCCGGAGGGAGCGCCTCATGTGATCTTATGCAACAGATCGTCATTTCAGCAACTAAATGTTTACATATGTTAGTTAGCGTGCTATCAGCTTTATGCACTCACCCTGTATGTTGAAAACTAAGACGATTTCACTCAAGAGCTTTCCTTATTCCATGCGGTTGTTGTGTGTTTTCAACATAATATACAGACAGTGTTACTACAAAAACATAAGAAGCAGTTTCCTCCATCTCCACTAACGTTATCCAACCGACCATATAGCAGCTGTTTTGCGGTCGCGCATTGGCTGTTTTGAAAGTACTGACGTAATCATAGCCGTGATCATCCCGATTTAAAATCCTAAATATTAAACATGTTTGATATGATCGGGGCGGCCCCGATTTGTGTGAGAGCAGATCGGGAGGTGCAAGATTCGATCTGTGAACGTCTCACATCACCGGATAATCCGTGCAGAACATCGGGACCCATCGAGGTGCTCGACAAGATTTTTGCTCTGATTCAAAATTGGGCTAATAATCCTGCAGTGTGAGCCCGGCTTTAAGGGCATTTAGGTGTTTGATCCGATTTGAGGCTGTGGAGATGCCCTGTATGTTTGAAATCAAGTAGGAACGCAGTTGACCCATCACTGGGAGTTTGACTGACAGGTGATCTGACCAATCATAAGGCCGAGTCGGCCATTTTGTCCAACAAATATGCTGCTTTCTTGCCATGTCGTAATTACCGTAATTCCGAGATGACAACACGTGACATTTTACTCATAGCTTCCCACGTTGTGGGACTCAGAGGTAGCGCCTAAGTAGCGCCAAAATGAGCCTGGCGGCGGTCATGTGGTACATCTGTTACTGGTCCAAGTCGTAACTCTCAGAACATTCCGAGTATACAAGTTGTAATTAGCACGTGAGGGCTTTGGCTTTGATAGTGTTGCCATAAAAACACATAATTCAGATAGAGTAGAATGTCACGTGTTTTCATCTCGGAATTACGAGATGGCGTGAATGCAGCTATAAACCAGACAGGACAGTAAATCAACCTCGATGCCCCTAACTTGAAAAATGGTGTGTATTGACGTCTTTCTGAGGTTGAAACAAGATCCCATTCTGATGTTCATTCATGTAGGCCTATATTTCATGCTATAACTAGTAAAAAGGAACTGAGGCATTATAGCAATCTGTCACGACACATTAAAGAGCCACAAAATGGTATATATTGTTTAAATTTCTTTAAAAAATTACACAATTTGAAAGCTAAAGCAGGGCTCTACGTATACTTTTCTTTTTAGGAGCACTTGTGCTCTAAACTTAAACAATTTAGGACAGTCAAAATTTTAGGAGCACCTTCTAATCAATAATCAAAAAATCTGATAAAAAAAAAGGTGATATTTGACTCTTTAACGTGATTTACAGGAGAATTTTGTTTATTTTTACCTTTAAAAGTATGTCATCTTTAATGACAAATTTTTAACATTTATATTTTATAAGCTTTTTAAAATTTCTAATTAAAACAACAGAATAAGAACAAGTAGAATTAGTTACCAATCAAATTAAATAGGTATTAACAAAATTAATTTGTACTACAGAGGTGGCACAAAAGAAGTGGTTTGAAGGTGTATTTTCATGCGTTTAATGAGGCTCAGAGGTGGCATGAGTGCAATCAAATTCATAAATTCATATTTAAATATAACTTTTATTTTTTTAGATTTATTTTTGGCCTTTTTGCCTTTTATTAAGATAGGACAGATCATAGCTGGCAGGAAGCGAAGTGGGAGAAAGAGAAGGGGGCGGGATCGGGAAAGGTCCTCGAGCCGGGATTCGAACTCGGGACGCCCGTAGCGCAATAGCACTGTATGTCGGCGTGCTGCCCACAAGGCTATCGGCGCTGTAAATATATCATTTCTAATATAGAAATATTAAATGATTTAAATAACTGAAAAGATACTAAAATAAAACTAAATCTGCCAGTGAGTGGTGGCAAGTCACTGATTTAATTACTGAATCATTCATTCATTTGATTCGTTCGAACGTCTTTATGAATGGGAAGTTGAATCACTGACTCACTAAATTCTTTTAAAAACATGTTCATTCATAAATGAAACAGCACTGGGTTTGAATGGAGATGCACAACGGCTCAGTTGTGACTTCCTCTGCATCTTTGAAACACACATCACCACACTGCAAAATAAGTATTGTTCAGCGTTATTTTGCAGGAATTTCCTATATGAACTTCCTTGAAAAGCAACACTGCATAAGATATTACAACTTAGTTTCATAGATTGCATAGTAAAGTTAATTTACCTTAAATGCAGCACGTTTGAAAGCGAGGACATACCTTTTTTTGTTGTTCTTCTGAAAACACAACTGCACTCAACTTTTTTTAGATACATTTTAGATAACTTCAGTGGAAAGAGAGTAAAAAAAAGATGAATTTTACATGTAAGAGCTTTGATGGTTCCTTGCAACACCTTCTGTAAAATATCTTTTTCACTATATGGGGTTCTTGATGGGGTTATGATTCTTTAGAGACCGAAAAAACGTTCTTGGTGTGAAATTATAGGTTCTTCAGATGACTTTAGATGATCGAAACCAATAGTTTTCAATACTGGTTCTGGAGAACTTCAAGACTGCATATTTTGGATGTAGACCTGTTTTATATCATAAGATCTTTAGTCTCTCCAAATCCTGAATGTGCAGATCAGGTAAGGAAGACGTCCAACAAGTACATTGCTAACTGAGTGCAAAAGCACAGTACTATAGAACATTCTTATATAACATCAAATTTTAATGCTGGAAATATGAATATTTATGAGACATCTGAGTGTTTGAACTATGTTTTATGTATTTTGAGGGATGCACATTAGTGTATGCCCACCAGGCATTGAATCATTCCATAAAAAGTCGGTCAATGGAGAAAATATTTCAAAACACAAGCCTGGCATGTCGTCTTTCAAACATAGCATGCCTCAACAATAATCCTGGAAACTTATCAGGAATGGCCTGCGAGAAAAACCACAGAACTCGCTGTTCCCAAGTTGCACGATCGTGCGCAAAGAGTTTATGTTGCCTGAGAGCTATAATTCACGCGAGACGAATGTGTGTCACTACATTCTGATGGGAGGGAAAAACATACCACACTGCATTCCTCAATAATAATGTGCCTTCATAGAGTACAGTACATAGAAACTAGGCAAGAAAACAAACATGCGTGGTGGCACACACTGTACGCAACGCCTTAATTGAGCTTAATAAATGGTTCGCGAGGTGCCAACGAAACAAAAACAGCCTGGTGTTCGGGTACACGGTGCGAACATATTCAATTCGTATCATTATGTCCCTTTATCACGAAAATATTGACGATTTTCTAAAGCGCTTGTAACCTTCAAGACCATGTAGTTTAGGAATGTCTGGCGAATTTGTGGTTTGGGTCGTCCGTTTTAGATGTATGCATGACATTGCAGGCACAACGTAGACCAAAGGAGTTCAAAGCCGGAATAGAAAGGGACCTGTGTGTTAGCGCAGGCTGGTGTATTTACGCAGCTGGCACGATTTAAGGAAACGCGGACACGTTTGTGGTCAGGCTGGCGTATAAAAACCCGCCTGGTTTTAGAGACTCAACTCTCCATTGTAAGTCCCTCGCTCTCTTTGTCCATAATTCCTACTCCTGCATAAAAAGGAACTGGATTTTGGCAGCCCACCATGGCAATTCCTGTGGCTTTAAGACTTATAACAGTGAAACAGGGAGATGTTGAAACTACACGAGCGCTGCCAGGTTCAACTGCAAAACATTTCAGCCCAAGCTTATAATTTCCCAATCCACTGTCTCTGGATTCATCACTCACAACACAATTCCGTAATGTTCTCATGGTATCGCTCCGGCCGGGAGGAAGAGAAAAGCTGCTCTGAGATTGATTGAAATTACACATGACTTCAATTTATGTTCTGGTCAAGCTACAGCTGTGACCGGCCGAAAGTATGAGATTGGACGCAGTCCGTTTTCTCAAAGGGCCGCAGAATCAACACCATATCAAACCATGTAAACATTTCGAGGCCGTAAAATAACAAAAATTAGGAACACGCTATCCAGAAGCCACTGATAAGTTTGTCGTGTCATTTCCACAGCCAAAACGGACCGTTTAGGACACCGCCTGGACATCGCAAGAAAGAAAAAAAGAAGCTTTTTTTGATTAATTGCTGTAAATATCCTCACAGCAAGCATATTTCACAGCCAATGTCGCAAATTGCACTCATAACGCACGACCTGCATGATGTCAAGTGTTAACAGGCTATAAATTGGCCGCCTCCCAGGAGAATTACCAAACCAATTAAAGCCACATGAGCCGACGGAAAAAAGCAGAATTGAAAAAACTCCCCCAAAGAATACGATCTATCTTGCGCTGTCAACTCCTCCTTCCTCTTTGAGGAGCGAGATGTTTATGAAACTCCTTGTTGATGTTGACCTGAGAATGTACAGACATGAATTTCTAAGTGTCGTCGATAAACGAAATGGTTTTAGCTGCATACTTAAAGACCATAAAACGATGCATTTTTGAATGAAAACGGGGGGTGAAAACTTTTGAATTTGAAGATTAGGGTAAATTTAACTTCTTTTGTCTTCTGGGGAACATGTAAGTATCTTCTGTAGCTTCTGAAGTGAAGTACTAAATGAAAAAATAAAAGATATTTAGGTAAAATAAGAAAAATGTACACATCTTCATTCTGTTCAAAAGTTTTCACCCCCCGGCTCTTAATGCATCATTTTTCCTTCTGAAGCATCAGTGAGTGTTTGAACCTTCTGTAATAGTCGCATATGAGTCCCTCAGTTGTCCTCAGTGTGAAAAGATGGATCTCAAAATCATACAGTCATTGTTGGAAAGCGTTCAGATACACAAAAATGCTGAAAAACCAAAGAACTATTCAGGACAAACAAGGGATTCATGAACAACTATTACAAAACAAAAAAAAAACAAAAAAAAAAAAAACAGCTGTGGAGAATCAAGAATCTAGTAAACTTTTGAATAGTGTTATTTTTATAAATTCAACTATTATTTTCTCTCATGAACTACTATATGTAAACGTCTTTTATGTGAAGTATCTTTTTCAGGTCAGTACTAAATTAAAAATAACATGCATTTTGTATGAAACCCTCTTATTTTGGTCAAATAATTAACATTTTGCAGATTCTGCAAGGTGTATGTTAACTTTTGACCTCAACTGTTTTTGCTATTTGGTTATTACTATTCATAAATGGAGTGTTTATGAAGTTTTTTTGTTTCAATATGTGTCAATGACATTTGAAGTTGTTTATGTATATTCATATCGATAAGGAGGTACTCACTGATGGGCTTTTGGCAGGACATAACACAGAAAGATTGGGAAACACGGTTTAAGGAGAAATAAACACTGTTAGAGGCAGCATTAAACACAAATGTTTTCAATCTGAAAACATTATTATAAATCATTCTATGTACATCATCTTAAATCATTATTAATCTTAAAGTTCTGAAAAAAACATGAGCTGCATGTCAAACTCCCTTTCAGACAATCACTTGCTCCAGTGAAATCTAATCACGCAAATATGTGCCATGATTTTAACTCTTTTTCCTTTCGAGTCAGTGCCTGGTCATCACAGCGCTATCCTTCCCTGATTGGCTCTGAGCGGGCCGGCGTGCAGGCAGGAAGCCGAGCCAGGCTTGCTTCCTGAGCGTCCGAGAGAGGAAGCCCTGTGATAGGCGAGAGGGAGCGGGGTTAAAAATAGTTGCGTATATAAAGGCTCGCTCAGAATCCCATTCCGTCTCAAACTCTCACTCGCGCACTTTCTGGCAGGACTCTCGGTTTCCTTCTCTCTCGAAAGCAGGGCCCAGGGCAGCCGCAACACCGTCCTGCTGTGAAGAAAGAGCAGGTGTTTCCCAGGGTTTGACTCAAGCAGCAAAATATGCATTACACTGGATAACCAAAGCAAGAAAGTAAAAAAAATAAAAAGATAAAAACTTTTTCCAAATAAACGCTCGATGCCGAGCGGGTTACTTGAGCTCAGTTCACACGCGAAGCATAATACCTTTTCCAAAACGACAAAAGGAAAGTGAATGGACTTGTTCAACTCTTTGAAGGCTAAGAACTTCTTGTACCATGAAGAAACTGCAGGGCACAGCTTTTATTATCCACTGGCAACCGCATGACAAGTAGATAAACCGTTAAGCAGCAAAGATACCAACACAGATAGGTGAAATGAAACACAACACAGTTAGGAAGCGGAAATCGAGGGGTTTTTTTTTTTGCATTTTCTTCTCTGAATGGTCAAAGAAATATAAATAAGCATCTATGTATGCTTAAAAATCAAGGTTCTTTATTGGTATCCGCACTGCCATATGCATAGAAGCTTTTCATTTCACAAAAGGTTATTTATAATGAAAAAAAGACTCTTTAGATTATTCTTCACACTAGGAAATAAATGGTTCTTTTAGAAGTTGTTCACTACTTGTGGAAGCCAAAATGGTTCTTCCATCGCCATGAAAACCCAAACCAAGAGGTACTTTTCCGCATTTCTTTGTATGAACAGTTCATAGAACTTTTCAATTCCAGAGATTCTTTAATGTGGAAAAAGGTTCTTCAGATTATTAAACTGGTCTAAGAAAAAAATGGTTATTTTAAGAACTGGTGACTGAAATGTTCTTTGCGGAAACCAAAATGGTTCTTCTAAAGTGTCGTTGCGAAATTCGCCAAAATCAAAAGGTATTCCTCTACATTTTTTGTCTGAACAGTTGGAGAACTATTATAAACTCTTAAAAATAAAGGTTCTTTATCTGAATGAATGCTTCCATAAAGAAACTTTGATGACCACAGAACCCTTCCAAAGCACAAATGGTTCTTTAAAGTGGAAAAAGGTTCTTTAGATTTTTAAATTGGTCTTCACACTAAGAAAAAAAAACATGGTTCTTATAAGAACTGTTGACTGAAATGTTCTTTGTGGAAACCAAAATGGTTCTTCTATGCTGTTGCTGCGAAGTCCCCCGAAATGAAGAGGTTTTACAGTTGGAGAGCTGTAAATAAGTTCTATAAACTCTTCAAAATAAAGGTTCTTTATTGGCATCAATGCTTCCATGAAAATCCTTTGACATCCAAGGAACCCCTACCAAAGCACAAAAGGTTCTTTAAAGTGGAAAAAGGTTCTTTAGATTATTAGAATTTCCTGCTGTGAAGAACAAAGAGGTTATTTTTGGAACTGCTCAATGAAGAGGCTTTAACATCCATAGAACCTTTCAATTCCAGAGGTTCTTTAAATTTGAGAAAAGTTCTTCAGATTATTGAATTGGTCTTCACCCTATGAAAAAAACATGGTTCTTTTAAGAACTGTTGACTGAAATGTTCTATGGAACTTTACGTTCTATAAAAATAAAGGTTACTGGGATCAATGCCTCCATGAAGAACCTTTGGCATCCATAGAACCCTTACAAAACACAAAAGGTTCTTTATAGTGGAAAAAAGTTCTTCAGATTATTAGAATGCTCTTCACACCAAGAAAGAAGACCGTTAAACATCCATAGAACCTTTCAATTCCAGCAGATCTTTAAAGTGGAAAAAGGTTCTTCAGACTATTCAATTGGTCTCTACACTAAGAAAAAATGGTTCTTTTAAGAACTGTTGACTGAAATGTTCTTTGTGGAAACCAAAATGGTTCTTCTATGGTGTTGCTGCGAAAACCACCAATATCAAGATGTATTACTCTACATTTTTGTCTGAACAGTTGGAGAACTATTGTAAACTTTTAAAAATAAAGGTTCTTTATCAGAATCAATACTTCTATGAAGAACCTTTGTCGTCCCTAGAACCTTTCCAAAGCACAAAAAGTTCTTTAAAGTGGAAAAAGGTTCTTTGGATTATTAAAATGTTCTTCACACCAAGAAAAAGAGGTTATTTTTCGGAACTGCTTTTGACTGTCTTCATGAAGAACCTTCAACATCCATAGAACCTTTCCATTCCAAAGGTTCTTTAAAGTAGAAAAAAAAGTTCTTCCGATTATTAAACTGGTCTTCACACTAAGAAAAAGTGTTCTTTTAAGAACTGTTGATTGAAATGTTCTTTGTGGAAACCAAAAACCGCCAATATCAAGATGCAATACACTACAATTTTATTTTACCGTAACAGTTGGGCAACTATAAATAAAAAGTTCTACAAACTCTTAAAAATAAAGGTTCTTTCTTGAATGCTTCCATGAAGAACATCTGTTCTGCACACTATGATAAAAATGGTTGTTTTAAGAACCGTTTACTAAAACCAAAGTGGTACTTCTATAGCGTCACTGCAAAACCCTCCACTTTTGGGACCGTTATTATTTTTAAGAGTTTATTTAATTATGCAGCGCAGCACAGAATATACTCTTGTATACCTGTAAAGGTGGAATGTGAGGGTGTGTCGGAAAACCTCCTAAAAGCATGATCAGAGCACAATTAGAAACCGACATATAAGTGTATGATCTATGGAGCCCTAAGGGGAGAACCAGTTGTACAGTACAATAAACCTACACCCTTTTTTGAAAATCTTAGACATCGTCAACATTCTCCATGCCCAAATAACATACTGTACTGCTAAATTGAGCTATTTGAATCATATCTTTGGGTTCTTGGAAACACGCGAAAGGAATGGATCAAAGAGTAAACACAGTCACAACACATGCTGGTATGTTCAAGGAATGACATTCATGTCTGTTTTGAACGGTTCACGTCGTACCCGACTGACACCTCGGTTGAACTCTCACTCGGTACACTCTCACCATTTGCGTTTTTTTTTCTTGACATTCACAAAAAAGAGAAGTGATGTCATTGCACACAAACTGCCATTTTACGTTTTCTTTTGCACTGGATTGTGGGTGACTGGACCTTGCAATTTGCTCCAAGCTAGAAATAGCTATTCGTAGACCAGGACAGGTAATTGCCCCGATACCTTCTACTGAGGGAGGGAGGGAGGGGGGATCCCAGTCTCCTCAGCTCTATTTGCAACTGAAAGGGGTTTTAAAAAGCTTAATGGCATGTGTTTTGTTAAGAGCTTGATACTACAGATACATTTGGTGAATGTGAGGGTGTTAAATAGCACCAAGAGCTGTGTTATTGTTAATGTTCCGGTCTAATGACATGCAAATCTGATAAAGTTGTGGCTTTGGCTGCAGGTGCAACATAACATCTTACTCGCTTGCATCACAGTTTCAAAGAGTACAGTGTAATATACAGTGAATTACTTTAGCAATGTTAACTTTTTCTTTTTAAACGTACATAGTTTAAAGAACCTAAAAAGTTGATGTGCTTTACACAAAACTGTTAACTATAAATGAAAAGGCAGACTGTGCCAACTTCATGTGAACGTTTTTATATGCCTACTGTAAAAGTAGTCCACATAACCACAACTGTTTAATTCCAGTTCGTGTCAAATCTCCATAAACCATACTTGGTATGTATAATATCTAAAGCAGTGGGAAAACAAAAAGCCCCGTTTTGATTAAGGAAAGAAATTGGGATTAAATGGGTTATTTTAAAACTTGTAAGATACCAAACACATATAAACTATGTTATCTGCTCTTTAGCAAGCACATTTTACATGATTAAAATGCAAAAATGCCCGATGCAGTAATCCCCTTTGTTATACGCGTCTTGAGGGCTCAATTGGTATCGACAGTTTTCATCTTTAAACAACGTGTTAATGATGTGTATTTTTCTCCCATTCTGCTCTTTTTTCTCCTCAAAGGCAGGAGCGAGAGAGAGGAGGGCTCTCTCGCATCATGTTGTACTCGTTTAACTCGTTTTTACTGAGGGGGCGTGGATGACTCCGGTGATTTAAGAAGAGCCCGTGTGCTCTCACCATCCAAGACGAAAGGCGCACACGCCGGAGAGCAGCAGCTATATACCAGGGCTAAAATTAGGGACGGATAGTGCGTATTTCCTCCGCTTCGTACAATTGGTCCAGCTTCTACTGCCGTGATATTTATAAGATCTTAAGGTCTTCCACCACTCATACTTGCTGCATGAGTGTGAAACACAGAGTGTAAAAGCAGAAACGAGTTGTAGTGTACTACAACCTAAGTTTCTTGGAGGGATTGCAACTCGTCCCCGATTTTGAAGGTTTTTATTTCACTGGGACAACTGGAAATGGCTTTGAGTGGAACAATTTTACCGTCGATTTCCACATTTTCGGCACAGAAGGAAAAATGCTGGGAAAACGTGAGTATTTCGTTGTTATTTCACATTATTATCAGGCTTACGTAGTTCTTTACTTTTACAAGTATTTATTACGTTTTAAAAATACGTATATGTATACATTTCAACCGTGTTTTAAATCATTTAACGAATTTCAAAAGTTGCTAGTTAGTCAGTGAGCTAAATGTAAATAAACCGCGTTCGCTTGAGGAGGTAACCATAACAACTGATTTATCGTTTCGAGAAAATATAACATTCATTAGTCATGTTAAATTTAAATGTTCACCTCACAATATATAAGAAAAGCGCTAGTTTGAAGTGTCTTTGAAATGGTTAACAAGTTTAATAGGTGCACTAGAAGATATTTAACTTCAACTGTGTTGAAAATGTATAAAAGTATAAAAAACTAATCATTCCGTTCTATTGCAGAGGTGGAAGGATGAACTGGACAGGTCCATGCATCTCAGCTGCGCAGCTGACATCTCAAACATGGACAGCCTCAGCAGAGCAACAGATGACGAAGATCTCGACAAATATCTGGATCTGGAGTTTATTCTGGCCAACACTGTGGGTTCTGATCATCTCGGGCTCGGCGACTACAGAATGCAAGAATCCAGAAACATGTACAATCCAAACACGTACCAAGTGCCTGAGATGAATCAGTCACCTCCACCGTATACCACCAGCCTCATGGCAGAGCTTCTCCAGTCTGACGTAGACACCTACTGCCAGCCGTCTCTGCCCAACAACATCCAGGGAAGATTCCTAGTCAGATCTGCCTTCCCCAGTCAGGACATTTCGGAGTGTATTAAAGTGGAGCCCTGCATGGACAGTTATGGACCTGTACGAGGAATGGTTCCCAAAGTCAAACAGGAGGGCAACGGTGCTTGCATGAGATCATACGAGCAACCGAGACTGGCCAACTCGCCGCAGGGAGCAGGCAGCATGACTCCGCCGCAGAGCCCCACGGAGCTCATCAACACAGACTGTCAGTCGCAGATGTGCCATCCCATGACGTTCACACAAAGCTACCAAGGCAACACGGGGTTTCCCCACGCTGCACCTCCACAGATGCAGCTGGCGTACCCAAACGTGCATCACTTCAGCATGTGCGACGACGCACCTGGGATGCCCAGCGCCAGCCAAAGAGTACTTCTCACACCACCCTCATCTCCTCTGGAGATGGACGCCAAACCAAAGAGGGGACGCCGCACTTGGCCTAGGAAACGGACGGCAACCCACACTTGCACTTTTTCTGGATGTGGCAAAACCTACACGAAAAGTTCTCACTTGAAGGCGCACCACAGAACGCATACAGGTAAATAAACACCTGCGCTGTTTTCTTTTAAATTTAAATGTATTGACGTTATAACAGATGGATGAAAATGGATAAACATTAACGCATGTTGTTTTCTCTTGTCTCTGTTTAGGCGAAAAGCCTTACCATTGCAGCTGGGAAGGTTGCGGATGGAAGTTCGCCCGTTCCGACGAACTGACTCGTCACTTCCGCAAGCACACCGGACACCGGCCCTTCCAGTGCCACCTGTGCGAGCGCGCCTTCTCCCGCTCTGACCATCTCGCCCTTCACATGAAACGCCATATGTAGGAATGGACTTTGAATATTTGGACTAAACGCACTGAACCATGAACATCTCAGATGTTCACAGCAAGCATTTTGTCTGTACCCCCTCTATTTAAAATTTGACATAGTCAACTGACTTGACTTTTGCGACTTTTACATCGTAGCTGGTTCTACACCTCATTACAGATTTTATAAAATATAGAGCTTTACAAACGCCAAAAAGTTCAACTCAAGCTAGGCTGGACCTAAACCTCAAGACGGAACTGGAATCAGACAGTAAAATGTGTTTAAGTTAACATGATGTGCTACGGACATCGCGACAGTGCCTTTTAATACATGTATACATCTCACGAGTGCCATAAATACTCTTGGCATTTTGCAAAAAAGTATGCTATTGTTTCAAGAAACTAAATAAGCTTTATAAGACAATGTTTTCCTCTTTCAAAACTGCCTTAAAAGTTAACAAAAGGGCGTTAAATGAATGTTTAATTTGTGCATTTATCGATATAAACGTTTTTTTTTAAAAAATCAGGGTCTTACGGTTGTTTCGTTTCTTTATTTTTCTAACGTACTCGTACAATTTGTATGCTGTTAACGTGAAATGCAGACTGTCCCATGTTCGGATGACATGATAAGGGCTATGTGAGTTGTTCTGGACCAAATGTTTTATGTACATAATTTAAACACTGTAAATATTGTACCTACTGTACATATTAAACTTAATTGAGATATAAACATTGGTGTTTGTCGATGTGTTCTCCATGTTAGCATAACAATCACTCTGAATCTTTCAGACAAGATCTTGGTGGTATCGCCCAAGGGTAGATGTTAGATCGCAATCTTTCCCAGCTGCAATATTGCAATGCCAGAGAGCTGTGGCTAGACCTATAAATACAAACATTACATTTACATAATTGGTGAGACTGAATATAGCCATGTCTGGGCAGAGGGATACACCACAGTTGAAGAGCGAGCGGCTTTGGAAAAACAACGGAAGACGTGGGATATCTAAGGGGGTGAAGGTTCTGCTTTGAATTTCTTTTTACAGTTGGGGTGAGAATTTTAAACTTTACAAGCGCTGTAAAGTCAAGCAGACATATCAAGCTTTTAAAACTGTTTGGCCCATCACATAGTAAATCTTCGATTTAACCTAAAAAAGTAAAGGTTTTACACATCAATCTGCTAACAAGATGCACCCAGATGGCATATTCAGGTCATGCAGAAGCAATCCTATCCAGACTAGTTCAGAAAACAAAGCTCATATTGCTATTGTATGATAATACTCTTAGACCTTTCAGTGGTATGGAAATATTACACCGTTTACTTGTTCGAGAGGTATTCATCGCATGGTCTATTTTGAGGAAATGAGGAACTAAAACTGTGTCAATGGATGGTTTACTTTGTGAAGTAAGAAAAACATTTTCATATCACTTTCAGGTTGGTCTCAGATCACTTTTCGGACTTGCTGTACAGTTGATAAATCAGCCAGGCGAATACGTGCCGTTTTAACTTACAACAATTCCCTAATCCTGTGTCCGCCGCAAAAATTACATCCCTTGAGATGCCAGAGACTTGACACTATTCACCTAGGAAATGATTTTAACCTACATGAGAAGCTGATAATGACACCAATGATGCATTTAGGATTATGTTAATTGTCTGGCTTCAAGCCAGAAGGTTACTCAGATTTCATGCAGAAAGATAAAATCAAGACTCTTTTGCGTTCTTGGAAGCGTGCTATGATATCGTCTTGAGGGTATTCCTCATGCCGGCAGCAAAACGTTTTAAAATATGTGATCTTGGACCACAAAACCAGTTTTAAGTAGCACGGGGGTATTTGTAGCAATAGGGTCAAAGTTATCGATTTTTCTCGTATGCCAAAAATCATTAGGGTATTAAGTAAAGATCATGTTCTATGAAGATATTGTGTAAACTTCCTACCGTAAATATATCAAAACTTAATCTTTGATTAGCAATATGCATTGCTAAGAACTTCAGTTGGCCAACTTTAAAGCTGATGTTCTCAGTATTTTGATTTTTTTGGATTTGCATCCTCAGATTCTAAATATTCAAGTAGCTGTATCTCGGCCAAATATTGTCCTATCCTAAAAGTACATCAATGGAAAGCGTATTTATTTGTCAGCTTTCAGATGATGTATAAATCTCAAGAAGCTTCATGAAATATCCTAATATTTTTTGGCGTACAAGAAAAATCGTTAATTTTGACCCAAACAACGTATTGTTGCCTATTGCTACAAATATACCTGTGCTACTTACGACTAGTTTTGTGGTCCAGGGTCACATATAATCTATAAAATACCTTAGTTTGGAATTCTCTTCAAAGAAAAGTGTCTGTTACCCACTAACCAGAGATACCAAGTCCAAGAGCAGCTTAAGTCCTTCCTGATCAATCGTTACTGAACGCACCTGGAGAAATAAAAGGTGTAATATTCAACCTTAATGAACTGCAAGACAATTTAGGACTATGATAGACAAAAAACAACTCAAGAACTTCGCAGTGAACCAAGTTTGCAAACATTTGGAACGGATTCCTTTGGAAAGCCTAGGAATGTCATGGGAAGAGTTTGCCACCTGCTGGACTTGCGCGGGAATGTTCTCAGAAGAAGATATTGTAATGATACTTCCCATGGAGCACACCGTCAAGACGTGATGTTTATTATGATTTGCGCCAGCTTGGGAAAACCCATAAAAATCCAGGCAAATCCCTGCATTGGGAGGCAATAACATCACATGTCAGTTCCTCCGAATCACCTCCGCACCAACAAAACAAAGACTGAAAAACGATAATCCCAACGGCTAATGGAAAACCACATTTGTGTGACAACATAATGGAAAGTGGCCATCTGGCTTACATTTCCCAGCATACCTTTGCTGACGGTCCTGGTGGAGCGCAGAAGTGTCCGTCAGTGCACCGCAACATCCCCAGGGCAGCATTACTCGGTGGAGAGCCCACGTTTCCCGGCCCAGGCCCAGCTGATTAAATACACAAAACCCAGCTCGCGTCGCTCACGTCTGGAGCTCTTCACGAGCAGATCGAGGTCCGATTAGTCAACACACTGATTTGAATCAATACCCGTTCCGAGCAATTCTCGCCGCGGGAGCGGGCCAAGTTTTCCCAGCCAGCTGTCAATACGCTCAAGTCCGTGAAAGGGTCCCCTCGAATCCAATCAACCAAGTGAGCACACATGGAGGATCTTGTTACCAGCGTGACGCTAATGACCCCATCCAGACCTTCAACATGTACATGTGTGTCGCATTTAACATACTCACCTTGCTCTGGTAAAACACAATAGCGCATTATTGGCACACCTGGATCGTCTCACTTGACATGCAACCCTTATTCCCAAGAACTGCCTGCGTGTGTAAGGAAAGTGTCGAGACATTCGCCAGGGTTATGTTTTTCCATACATGGGTTATTAGTAACGTCAAGCGTGTACAAAAAACACCGTGTATTAGAAAAGAATCAAAGTATGTGGAATAAACATCCAATCTGGAAGGCGCTTTGGCCCATTTCCACGGTTTTGATTCTCAAAGTTCACTAGCACACAAACTCAGTAAATACCAATCTCGGAATTTCCTGTTACGGTTAACATTCCGTCCTCAGGTTCTCAGGATACAGTTTTCACAAAGTTCCACTGAGCTGCAAGGAAGCCCTTGAGAAACTTAAAAAGTTATACAAGTATGACTCAGTCCTTTTGCATTCAAATTGGATTTCTGATTTTAGTAGCTACAATAAAGCAATTTAATATGCAGTATTATACAAGAACGTGGCCTACTTTTGCACCTTAGGCCTACTGAGAAAACAAAACACAATGTAACCCCAAAATACAGTGATCTCAACAAGCTTTTGGACATTTAAGACACATCATTTGTATGAAAGATCCTGACATAAAATGCCAAAGTCAGTTTCCCTCAAGTGCACACAGAACTCGTTCATCAGATTAAATTTATAGACATGTTTGACTTAAGTTAAATAAGGCTAAGTATGCAACATTACTTTGGAGACTAACAAATACAGCCAAAAAAGAAAGAAAGAAAAAAAAAAAACTTAAGATAAATATACTAGCTCACAGCGTATAATTGAACAAATCAAAAACAAAAGAACCAAACACAAACCAAAATAAAAACTAAACAAATCTTTAGAAAAACATGTTTAATCTTTTTTTCAAAATTAAAGCCATTTGGTTTGTATGGAAGCCTGTTTTCACCACTGAATAAAAAATAAGGTAATTGTGAGCTTTTATCTCATAATTCTGACTTTTTTTAATTATTGCAATTGCAATCTTTTTGTGAGAAGGAAACTCGCAATTGCTCGCAAGTTATAAAGTCAAAATTGTGAGATACGACTTGACTCGGAATTGCGAAAAAACTCATAATTGCCAGATATAAAGTCGCAATTCTGAGAAAAAAAGTCAGAATTGTGAGTTTAAATCTCGTGATTCTAATTTTATTTCTCAGAACTGTGAGTTTAAATCTCGGAATTCTTTCGAAAAAAAATCTCGGAAGAGAAAATTCTGAGAAAAAATGTCTTTATAAAATAAAAAAAAAAAAAAAACTTTATAACTCAGAATTGTGTTTAAATTTCAGAATTCTAAGTTTTTTCATGCAATTGTGAGTTTGTCATGCAATTCTGAGAAAAAAGGTCAGAACTTTGAGTTTATAACTTGCAATTGTGAGTTCATATCTCTCAATTCTGAGGAAAAAAGTCAGAATTTTGAGGTTTATCTCTCACAATTCTAACTTTATTTCTCAGAATTGAGTTTAAATCTCAGAATTTTAAGTTTTCTTGCAATTACGAGTTTGTTACGCAATTCTGAGAAAAAAGGTCTGAACTTTGAGATCGAACCTTGCAGTTCTGACTTTATAACTCGCAATTGCGAATTTACAATTCTGAGAAAAAAGTCAGAGTTGAGTTTATATCCTTCACTTCTAACTTTATTTCTTAAAATTGCAAGTTTAAATCTTAAAATTCTGTCTTAAATCTTAAAAATGTAAAAAGTTTTTTTGCAATTGCTAGTTTATCAAACAATTCTGAAAAAAAAGGTCCGAACTTCAAGTTTATATCTCGTAATTCTGACTCCATGACTCACAATTGTGGGTTTATATCTCACAATTCTCAGAAAA
Source organism: Cirrhinus mrigala (assembly GCA_036247105.1). Taxonomy (NCBI): domain Eukaryota; kingdom Metazoa; phylum Chordata; class Actinopteri; order Cypriniformes; family Cyprinidae; genus Cirrhinus; species Cirrhinus mrigala. The sequence goes on along the minus strand of CM070028.1, from coordinate 23,293,995 downwards.
AAGTCAGAATTGTGAGTTTAAATCTTGTAATTTTTGCAATTGTGAGTTTGTCACACAATTTTGGAAAAAAAAAAGGTTATTTTTTTTCCCCATAATTCAAGTCAAGTCAAGTCAAGTCGAGCTTTATTGTCATTCCGCTACGTGTGGACATACAGTGGAACGAAATGTGATGTCTTGCAGGACCATGGTGCTACATAAATAAACAATTTTGACTTTATAATTCACAATTGTGAGATTACAGTTGAGAAAAAAAAGTCAAAATTGAGTTTATGTCCTTCAATTCAACTTTATTTATCAGAATTGGAAGTTTAAATCTTAAAATTTTGAGGGTTTTTTTTTCCCATAATTGCTAGTTTATCATGAAATTTTGAGAAAAAAGGTCAGAACTTTAAGTTTGTATCTCACAATTCTAAGAAAAAAATCAGAAATCTGAGTTTATAGCTCTTAGTACTAACTTTATTTTTCAGAATTGTATGTTTAAATCTTAGAATTTACAGTTTTTTCTTTCAGTTGTGAGTTTATCAGGCAATTCTGAGAAAAAAGGTCCAAACTGTGAGTTTATATCTTCCAATTCTGACTTTATAACTCGCAATTGCGAGTTTATAGCTCTCAATTCTAACTTTCTCAGAGTTTAAATCTGGAGTTTTTTCTTTAAATTTTGAGTTTGTCAGGCAATTCTGAGAAAAAAAGTCCAAGCTGTTAGTTTATATATCACAATTCTTAGAAAAAGTCAGAATTTTTTATAGCTCTCAAGTCGAACTTTATTTCTCAGAATTGAAAGTATGAATCTCGCAATTCTAAGTTTTATTTCTCAGAATTGCAAGTTTAAATCTCAGAAATCTGAGTTTTTTCTTTCAATTGTGAGTTTGTCAGGCTATTCCGAGAAAAAAAGTTTTGAACTGTTAGTTTATATCTCTCAATTCCAAGAAAAAAAGTCAGAATTGTGAGTTTATAGCTCTCAATTCTAACGTTATTTCTCAGAATTGTAAGTTTAAACCTCGGAATTCTGAGCTTTTACTTGCACTTTAGTTTGTCACACAATTCTGAGGAAAAAAGGTCCAAACTTTAAGTTTATATCTCGAAATTCTGACTTTATAACTTGCAATTGTTAGTTTATAAGTCAGAATAATGAGTTTATATTTTCTAACTAATTGCGACTTTATTTCTCAGAATTACAATTGCGAGTTTGTGTCACAATTCTGAGAAAAAAGGCCAGAATTGTAAGATAAAAAGTCACAATGATCTTTTTTTTTTTTTTTTATTCAGTGGAGGAAAACGGGCTTCATTAGGTTTGATCTACTTCAGCGACATTCACACATTTGTAAGTGTCCAAATGCACTTTGGGGTGGCTGTGTTAGCTATTACACCGCTTGAAAGTTTTTCTTTTCTTAACAAACACATGCGAATCGAATAGAAGAGTGACGTATACGTGCGTCTGAAATGTTATCTTTTGTTTATTCTGTGAACTCAAGGGACAACATACGGAGCATGAACATTTCCAAAGGAATCCAAGCATCACTAAATCACTATCAATGCAGTCTGAAATCCTTAAAATGTTTCGAGTTACACATGTGCAGTTACTCAGTTTCATAGGACAAATATAACACATAATATACATGGCTTATGTATACTCTTATGCATTTCTCTATCGGGTTAATATCTGTCTTATCTACACAGGCGAGGGTTAAAGGCAGGCCAAAAAGGAATGCATTCAGCTTTATGGGACGTATACCCAAAATTATAACAGTAACTAAAAAAAAAAAAAAAAAACACTTTAATTAATAAAAAAGACAAAATATGGATAATAAAACAGGATATGAACACATGAAGTGAATTTACAGGTATTACAACATAAAATATACAAACTATTGCACAATGGAGGTATAAAGGACAAATACAGCATAACAGGAACGCTAACAAAATCTTTGTTCAGTTTGACTTGTTTCATTATTTTTGTAACAGTAAAAGGCAAAAAAGCCAAGACCAACAAAATAAACCTACTCCCAGCCTTCATTACAACATAAAACCCTTCATAGGCTAGAAACTGACGTTCTCCGTGTCTGAGACACAACAGCTTTCGATTCCAGTCCTGCAGACGATCAGTTTTGTTAAAACGCTCAACTGACTGAAGATTAGTGTAGTACTGGAATCACATAAATCGTTTTGAGTTTCAGTGTGAGCTAGGCTCCATCTAATACATTTGACATTTTAAATAAGACAAAGTAACACTGTTTTAGTGTGACACTAACATGACCAAGAAGTGTCGAGCAGCTATTTGCGGCCAAAACAACACAGGCTGATTGGAAGTAAAGAAAAAAGAGGAACAAACGGTGACAGAAAGATGACATAGCTGAAAGTTAGCAGTGTAATGAGATATGTCACAGTTGTTCGTCTTAACATTAAACAGCATTTGTTTCCACAACGTCGGACATGAGCATCAATCATTGCGTAGGGGAATTTTACTGTAACGAACAGCAATTCCAATGATTCGAGGTTGGATGAGTGAATACAAATCACGGATAAAAATACGGTTAATTAACACGGTTAATAGTACCAGATAAAGAATCTACTGTTAAAAAAACAGTAGATGGTACATTAAAAAAAAAAAAAAAAAAAAAAAAGAAAAAAGTGTGTATTATGTAGTACGATAAATCGTACAAAAACACAGGTTTGACATGTGCCAGGATGTACCGTCACCAAAACTTTCAAGTCAAATTTAATACTGAATCAAAATTAGGGCTAAGCAAACAATAAACGACAACAGCAATTGCGCCTGAATTCACAAAGTTTACATTGCCGTGTTATTTAAGCTAAATTAATTGTGCTTTCAGTGACCAACGGGTGTTTAGTAATCCAGACTTTGTTTAACATTTTAATGCATTTAAATCTGTTCCGCGGATGTTCGCATTAAAAAACAACTGAAAATGCGAAAAAAGTGTTATATGTTTCATCCGGGTATGTTTATGGATTAAAACAAAAGTGTTTTTACTATCTAGCACAATTTAAGAATTGTGCTTTCAGGTCCGCGGATTATGCAGATACACAATTAGTAACAAATCTAAATAGTAATATCATGGAGGCGCTTGTTTTCGTTTATGTAACCAAATTTTATACCACAGTGCAGGACTCAACAATAAGGTTGGCTCAAAAGATGACCGGTGTGAAAGCATTTTCCAATCTCAAGATTTGTACAAGACTGATGTACAAGATGTGTTCATTTTGTACATCAATCCAAAGAGAATGTCTGACAAAATGATTGACAGACTGAACGAACGAACAAACAAAGGAAGGAAGGATAGGCAGATAGATAGATAGATAGATAGATAGATAGACAGATAGAACAAAAAGAACAAACAATACAGGACAAATGACAGAACAAACTATAAAAATAAACATTAGAAAGAATGAATGAACAAACAAATGAACAATAAACAGATCGATAGATAGACAGATAGATAAAACAATAAACAGAACAAACAGAAGAGAGAATTAACAATTAAAATAAACAATAGAATGAACAAAGAACGAAAGAAAGATATAGATAGATAGATAGATAGACAGATAGACAGATAGATACGATAATAAACAAAATTCAGGACAAATGACAGAACAAACAATTAAACGAACAATTAATATAAACAACAGAACGAAAGAATGAACGAACGAAAAGACATAGAAAATAACGATAGAACAAACAATAAGAAGAACCAATGACAGAATAAACAAAAAATAAACGACAAAACAAAAGAATGAACAGAGATAGATGAAACTGAAGAGACAGAACGAAAAATAAAAATAAACAGAACGAAAAAATGAACGAGCAGACTAAGAAAAGAATGAACGAACGAAAGAATGAACTGGATAAACATGAACGATAGAACAAACAAAAAGAATAAATGACAGAATGAACAATAAAAATAAACAACAGATTGAAAGAATGAACGAACAAACAGATAGATAGATAGATAAAACAAACAGAAGAGAGAACGAACAATTAAAATAAACAACAGAACGAAAGAATGAACAAACTAATGAACGAACGATAGATTGACAGAAACGATCGATAGAACAATAAGAACAAATGACAGCATGAACAAAAATAAATGACAGAACGAAAGAATGAACGAACAAACAATAGACAGATAGATAAAACAATAAACAGAACAAACAGAAAAGAGAACAAACAAATAAAATAAAATAAACAGAACGAGAGAACGAACAAATGAACAGTAGATAGAAACGATCGATAGAACAAAGAATAAAAAAAAAAAAATGACAGAATGAAGAAAAATAAACAACAGAATGAAAGAATGAACAAACAATAGATACAAAGAAATTACAGAATTAACAAAAATAAACGATAAAACGAATGAACGAACAAACAGTAGATAGAAAGATAACTAACGAAAACTAACGATAGAACAAACAAGTACAAATGACAGAATGAGTAAAAATAAACGATAGAATGCAAGAATGAAGAAACGAATGATAGACGGAAAGATAGCTAGATAAAAACGAAAGATAGAACAAAAAAATAAACAGAACGAACAAAAATAAATGACAGAATAAACGAACGAACGATAGATAAACAATCGAGAATGCAGAGTGAACAGAGCTAAAGAGCACAAACTAACAACAAATAGAACAATACACAGCGAACGATAGAAAGAATGAACAATATAACGACAAAATGTTTTGAAGAAAATATTTCTAGCGAATATTTTAAAAATGGGGCCAACAAAAAAAAATTAAAAATCCTTACTGTTGAGTCCTGCAGTGGTGTTAACCAGCTAAACCTTCTAACATGGGAAAAAAAAAAAAAAAAAAAAAAAAAAAAGTAAAATAAAAAAATTATAAAATAAAAAAAAAAAAAAAAAATCAGTGCAATTGTAGAAGCTTAGTTGAACCTTCTTCTCTGAACAGTACTGCGAAAAAAAAAAACGAGTTCACTTCTGAATCAAACAGCTCTCTCAAACGACACTACCAAAATCACACTGTCGTTCGTTCAGCTTTATGTCAGGTCAAGAGCTCCTCACAGACGTTTAGTCTGCAGGCGCTGCTGTAATTCCAGTGTGTACCATACTGACTACAGCCAGAGCCAGTAAAAGTTATTATTTAGCAGATACTCTTTATCCAAATCGACTTACAGTACGCTTACAGCAATTGAATTCAAGAAGAAACCTGGAATTAAGTGCCTTGCTCGAGGGCTCGAAAGGAGGGAGTGTAGCGTCGGTAATTCAAGTTTCTGCTTCGACCCTACCTGGGATCCAAACGCAACTTTCTTAGCGGTTTCTCAGTCCCTTTTTTTCCCAACCAGTGGAGATAATGATCTGCAGAGACCGATAACGGTCTTCAAACGTCCATGGCTCTGTTGATGCACATTTACACACACAAATACACTTTAAATAAACTATATACTCCATCTGAGAGGTTAATGCAGTGCATGTCGAGTGAATTAGCTGAATCACAAACCACAGGCCGCCCTCCTGCACATGAACACAAAGGGACAGAGGTTTAACGGTCTTGCATGTATTTTATCTTGGTCCATCACGCACGCACACAATCGTCGCTGTAGTGTACAGAAGGGTGGATCTGAGGGGAAGGCGGTCAGGCGTTGGACATCTCGGCCTTGCTGAGAGCGATGGCCAGCTCCAGGTCTTCCTGCTCCTGCTGGCGGAGTCTCTTCAGCCGCTCCCGTTCCGCTCTCTCGCTTTCCCGCTTTGCCCACTCCATCTGCTGGGCTTCATTCCCAAACTGGGCCGGAAAAACAGGAACACGCCACGTTAAGAGCCATTGGTCCCAAATTGGGGATTGCACAATGGTGTGAATCACTGTGGTCAAGCTGTGGTCTGAACTTGCTTTAAACTTGATTTTTTTTTTTTTTAATGTGCTAAATTGATAGATAGACACATATTTGCATACATACAAACAGCTACACAAGTAATAACTCTTTTTATGCCACATTTTACCAAAAAAGTTTGAATCGTAACATTGGGAAGTGATCACAAAACATTAAATGTGTCATTTCTGTGCCACTAACGGGACCAATTAATTTAATGTTGAATCAACTAATAATGTGAGCATCTGTTTTTGCCAAACAATAGAAGACCATTTGAAACTTTCATTTTTGTGTAAAGGGATGTGCCCAAATCCGAATACCGTGTTCGGAAAGTAAATTAACAATTAACTCCTAAAAGGTATAAATATGAGGAGAAAATATATTTCAATTAGTGCTGTTAAATCAATTAACCGCAGTAAATATACTGATTAATCGCTATTAATCAGTCTTAGTCTCCATTAATTGAGAAAATATTGAATTTCAATTTGTGCTAAAATATTTTCTTGATTAATGAATCACTATTAATTGAGAAAATATATTTCAATTTGTGCTGTCAAAATGATTAATCTCAGTAAATATACTGATTACTCGCTATTAATCGGTCTTAATCACTATTAATCGATTGACTGGAGTATATATATATATATATATATGTGTGTGTGTGTGTGTAAACAAAAACTTCTATTTTGGATGCGATTAATCGCGATTAATCATATACGCAGTATATGCACATATGTGAACAAAAGCTTTTATTTTGGATGCGATTAATCGTTTGACAGCACTAATGCTTTCTCTAGCAATTATATCATAAATATATGCAAATCAATTACGCAGTATACACATATTATGTAAACAAAAACTTCTATTTTGGATGCGATTAATCGTGATTAATAATTTGACACCACTAATTTCAATGCTTTCTCTCGCAATTATATCGCAAATATACACAAATCGATAAATATAAGCAGTAAACGCACATATGTAAACAAAAACGTTCATTTTGGATGCGATTAAACGCGATGAATCATTTGACAGCACTAATTTCAATGCTTTCTCTCGAAATTATTTTGTAAATGTACGCAAATCGATAAACACGCAGTATACACACATATTACGTGAACAAAAGCTTTTATTATGGATGCGATTAATCGCAGTTAATCATTTGTCAGCACTAATTTCAATGCTTTCTCTCGCAATTATATCGTAAATATATGCAAATTGATAAATATACACAGTATACACATATTGTGTGAACAAAAACTTATTTTGGATGCAAGTAATCACGATTAATCGTTTGACAGCACTAATTTTAATGCTTTTGCAATTATATCGTTGGATATTATACTGTACATAAATTGCGGGGATCAGCAAGCCGCTATTAATATGCAGCGCATTAAAATCGCTTTTGAATGTGCAGTCCCTTTTTACTTTTCACGAAATTCGCAATCACACATACTCTGTGTTTACTACGGAGCGGCAGTACTTACCACACATTTTACAAGATTAGATGTTTGTCAGTGGTGCTCACAATATGCAAATAATTCGCCATCGTATTATCCGTCATCTCTCTTTACTTTATGTGGTAAGTGAAATTTTATGTACTGTAATGTAACAGCCTACTGCTAGCAAGCAGCTAAACACGTCCCAGAACGCGTTATTCGTTTTCCGTGACTTTCCAAATACGGATTCGCTATTCGGGCACATCCCTATTTGCGAATCTGTTCAATGCTGCTTACAACACCGAAATCAATTTTCTCAATGTCTGCTAATGAGGGATTGAACATTAAATGAAATCAATTTAACCCTTATGTTGTGATTATTTTGACCTGGAGAAGATTTTCTTTTTATCAAAAATGACCAGCCTACAAGAAAGCTATGTTAAATTGTTACCAAATATTGGATTCAATCTTTTTTAATCAACTTGTTTTCTTTCAAACAGCACAGGTTTTTTTGTTTTTGTCTCACCAAGGACCACCCAAGAGGCCATATGATTGACAGGCAAAGCAACCAATCACGTTCGCTTTGTGCCACGTCATTTTTAGTGGCGTGGAAATGTAAAACTTTCAGACGTATTTTAAAGAATCTATCTTGCAAACTTTATATATTTCACATACTTTTAAAAATCCAGCACTTAGCTGAGAGGGTGTTTGGCGTCCTGGCATTTTTGTTTTTAAGGCGGAACATTAAAGAATGCAAAACACACGCCTGCTGGAAATCCTGTATAATTCAACCAATCCGATGATGCCTTTTGTGTGCCATATGCATCAAACATTCAGGCTTGTTGGCGTAACATCTGAGGTTGAGACAACAAAAAGAAGTACAAAACCTGTGCTAATTGAAATAAATAATCCAAGAATTGGTAATATTATAGAATTATAAAAAATTTACAAGCAGTTTTTAAAAGACTGGCCATTTTTGAATGGGAACACCAAATTAAACTATTTTCAGCACAGCACAAGGGTTAAAAGTGCACATCTTGCACATGTACAGATGCAAAATTTGTCAAAGCATGCATGAACATTTCTGTCTAATTATTCAGTGACCTTCATTTGTGACTGCAAAATGGCAAAAGACAAGAAAGAGTCACCACATTTTCAGACAGATCTTACCTTGATTCGCTCAGTTCCTGCAAGAGAGGAATGGATTACAAAAAACACAAAAGAGATTTACACCAAACTACCACGCAACCATCCACCGAACTGCACACGCACGCACACATAAGCTGATTAAACACCAACAGACCACTACCACTGATGACTCATGATAGACCTTTTTAATTGGTCGTTAATAGCGAATGATGTCATGGACAGGAGAATGAACATGCATTGATCTCGTGCAGCAAGATAATGACAGAAGGAAAAGACATTACAAAGCTTTTTCAATTGAGAGCTTCAGATCGTGTACAGTGATAAATAGGCGTAATATATGCAACATAACATGCACACTAAGTTGACTACAGGTGAATAAGAGCATTGCTAAACCAACCTTTTTCATTTTTGATTTTGTAATAAGTAATTTTTTTTTTTTTTTAAATTGCAGACGATTTTTGCAGTCATTTTCTTTGTATTGTATTTCGTAAAAAACTTTTTTTTTTTTTTTTTTTTTTTTTTTTTAAATTGTACGTTTTTGGTCATGTAACAAATCAGAGATGGTTTAGCAGGTCTATTACACCCAAGTCATGCACAGCAATACTAAGGACAGGAGGCAGGGTGGATGAAGATGATGCTACATCAAACATTGTGGCTCTAGGATCAAGCTGATTTGCAGTATGGAGCGCACAGTGATCCCATGCGGAGAAAAACGACAGCCTGAGAGCTGAGTAGTGATACTGGCACTTCCCACGTCAAACGATCACCCCCCTAATCGACTTCAAAACGAAACATCTTCAATTCTCCTCCTTTAGTAAACAAGTTCACTAAACCTTTCAAACACGAGGAGGTTCAAGTGAGTTGAAAATACACTGGTTGATAAGATCAAGATGATGATTATGCTTGTTCCACGAACTCGTGGAAGTGTGACCACACGGCAGATGTGTCAATACAAGCTTCCCACACTTCTTGAAATATGACCTGATGGCTGATAAAAGAACGGTGAGAACCAGAGCTGGTTTAAAAAGAGTCTGATATAAGGATGAGATGTTTAAAGAAAGGAAGAAAGAACGAACCAACAAAAGCACTTTCAAAACTGTTTTGTTGGAGTGAGCAAATCTTTGCGTTGTTAACGAAACTTCAGGATCATAGGTTGTAAATTCTGATACGGTCGACTTTGATTATACTAAAAACAAGCGAACATATTTTTTAATTTACATTTCTGTTAGGACGGTCCAACTTTGTGGACAATTAGGCTAAAATACTGACAATAAACACACTGGTTAAATGATAATCATTGACTTTCTTTCAACAATTGAGATGAAAACACTGATATTACGAATTTTAATAATACTAGAAACACTTGTGTTTTTAAGTTTAAAAAAATCGTGATGCAAGAAAATTTACATTTCTTTTAGGAAACGATTCGATGGTCCTATTTTGCGGACCATAGAGCGATAATACTGACAATAGGTATTCAGGTTAAAAAAAAAACAAACACTGACGTGTTAAGTAAGCTAGCTAGATCTGAGATGAAAACACTGATAATACGGACTTTGAGTATACTACAAACACTTATGTTTAAAGGTATAGTTTGCACAAAAATGTAAACTCTGTCATTAATTACTCACCATGTCGTTCCAAACCCGTAAGAGCTTCGTTTTTCTTCAGAACACAAGATATTTTGGATGAAATTCGAGAGCTTTCTGACCCTGCATGAACAGCAACGCAACTAAAACCGTTCATGGTCCAGAAAGGTGGTTCAACCGTAATGTTATAAAGCTACGAGAATACTTCTTGTGCGCAAAGAAAAAAAAAGAGAGAAAGTACCCGAGAGTACCACAACGGCTATGTGCGGTCCTGCTGACGCAGGAGCCGGCGTTTTGATGCGAAAGAGAAGAAATTGTTAAAGTTGTTTTTGTTTCTTTGTGTGTAAAAAGTACTCTCACAGCTACATAAAATTAGGTAGAACAACTGATGTCACATGGACGATTTCCGGGCCATAAAAGGGTCAGAAAGCTCTCGGATTTCATCAAAAATATCTTAATTTGTGTTCTGAAGACGAACGAAGGTCTTACATGAGGGTGAGTAATTAACGACAGAATTTTTATTTTTGAGTGAACTATAGCTTTAAGGATGCAAGTAAACGCATGTTTCTATTAGGAGCCAATCAGACAAAGTGACAATACTGACATCAGACACATCAATAACACTAAACACTTATGTTTTGTTCAAGCTAACGAACTTCGTGTTTACGAAATTTAACATTTCTCATCACAGGTGATCAGAAGGCCCACACTCTTGCCTATATAATTAAAATACTGTATAATTATACTTTAAACAAGACATTTTGTTTGAGCGAACAAGTTTTTGTGATGCTTACGAAACAGGTTTCGTTTATATAATCGGAATTAATATAATATAATCGGAAATACCGACGTTACACATACGATTTTTGTATAAACACCAACATTTTATGAAAACAAAACTTGCATTTGAATTAGATAAGAAGCAGAATACTGACATCGTGCACATAACGATAAACACTGATGTTTAAATTTACAAGTAAGCAGAAAAATATCATCTGATAAGCTGCTGTATGATTTTTAACCACGTTATGCACAGGTTCTTGCAAAATGCTATCTCTTTATCACCAAACTATAATTAGCATAAACTATACTCATCTTGATTTGAGGTACACTCAAATCAAAACTTACTTTGACTGCTTTTGAATGACAGTTGCAGCCTAAATAGTGTTCCTTTGAAAAACAAGACACAAAAAAAAAGTCACAGAAGAACAGCGAGAAGCCACATTAGCTTAGCCGAAAGCGCTTGGTATCACCAAGTGCGACCGCTCCTCTTCCCACAAGCCCATGCAAATGCTGAGCAAAACAGATGACATCATAGCCATGTACACCACAAACAACTGTTTTTGAGTCACTGAAAAGAGATAGAGATGATGTCTGGCTGCTTGATTAGGGCTTATTATCCAGAATTCTGTGCGTTGGTGAGTTAATCACAGATAGATGGACTGCAGACATGAAGGAAAATAAATGAGTAGCCGGCACAAGGCGACAGACTGAGCGATACAGAAGCCAATGGTGCGGTCTGCTCTAGGAAACCTCACGGATGATCGCTAGAAAGCACTTTTTTTTTGGTTTGTTGGTTGGTTTTATTTCGATTTTGGAAAGAAACAAGTGGACCGGACAAGAGAAGAGTATCACTAAGCTCAACTTACAGAGCTGAAGTCTGCAAAACCCAATGAAGAGTCTTTAGAGGCTTTACTTGAGGCAGATGGAGCAAACGGGTCTTTGCCACTAAATGGGTCTCCCACCCCCTTTTTACTCTGAAACGGATCAGCGGGGTCCACACTGAAGGGCTGGAAGGGGTCGCTCGTCTTGGCAGAATCGGCGGATCCGGGCACGTTTACTGGAGTGCTTTTACCTGTTGAAAAACAGCAGTTTTTGAGTGTTTCATTTTAACTTCATGATAACCCTCATGTTGTTCCAAACCAGTAAGACGCTTTGTTCATCTTCAGAACACAAATGAAGGTATTTTTGATGAAATCTGCGAACACAACTGACAAGCTGAAGTCCCAGAAAGGTAGTAAAGACTAGGGCTGTTTTCGACTAAAGATTTTTCTGGTCGACTAGCAGTTGTTAATTTCAAGCATTAGTCGACTAATCGCACGTTTATTAACCCTCCGACCTGGAAAAGATTTTCTTTTTTCCAAAAATACTAGTTGATGTTATCATATTGGAATCAAACTTGCTGACTTTGTTAACACAGGGTATAAGTACTTCTTTGAATTTTTTTTTCGAATTTTCATATTTTTTGTGGGTTTTATTTCACCTAGTCACACTTGTGGTGTTCCCGGTCAAAAATGACCGGACTCCAAACAACAGCTTATCAATCTCTTTGGAGAGTTCGTCTAATGCTATATTATCACTAAAGACTGGATTCATTCTTTTTGTCAACGCGTTTTCTTTCATTTAGGACAGGGTTTGTGTTTCTATTTGCATCTGATTAATCGTAGGCCTCATTTTTCCTGAGAGAAGGTACCTCGTTTTTTGAGTGAAACAATTTTTTTATGAATAATTTTCACAATATGAGATAATTTGCACTGTTTATCACACTAGTGTGCTTTAATGTTTAATAAGGAAGTTTGCTTTTAAATGCTTTTATTTTGTACAAAATTGTAAAAAGTCACACTTGTGGTATTCCTGGTCAAAAATGAACGGAATCTAAACAACTGCTTATAAATCTCTCATTATGTTATATTAATCACCAAATATTGGATTCAATCCTTTTGTCAACTTGTTTTCTTTCATTTAGGACTGGTTTTGTGTTTTTATTTGCATATGATTAACTATAGTCCTCATTTATCTGAAAGTAGGCAAAACTGTACAAAATTGCACAAAGTCACACTTGTGGTGTTCCCGGTCAAAAATGACCGGACTCCAAACAAGGTACCTACTCTCAGATAAATGAGGCCTACGATTAATTAGATGCAAATAGAAACACAAAACCAGTCCTAAATGAAAGAAAACAAGTTGACAAAAAGATTGAATCATAATGAGCATAATGAGAGATTTATAAGCAATAGTTTGGAGTCCGGTCATTTTTGACCGGGAACACCACAAGTGTGACAGGAATCCAACACAACCAGAGGGTTAATAAACCATTTAAATCATAACAACGAGCCTCTAATTGCCTACATATCTTAAGCGTGCAAGCGCACGCATAAAGCTTGCCACAGCACACCAGCCAAAGTAATGATTATGAATGTGTCAGGGAAATACAGTATGGAGGCTGCATTAATGTTTTAATAATTTATTGATAAACTACGTTCTTTGTTTTCAGTTTAGAGATAAAGTCGGCGACGCTGACTCGTCATCTCTGCATTAGTGACGCGCCTGTATGCATGTTTGGATTACATAATCTGAGAATATTTGAAAGTAGACATTTCACTCTCTATAGATATATTTTTCATGTCTGTAAGGCAAGTATACACGGTGAGTTTCGCGTTCAAGTTAACAGAGACTGAGACAGCAGAAAGCGCATCCTGTTTGCTTTCATTATTTCACAAATAAACGTAGAGTCTTTACCGATTCTAAAGATTTATTACTCTAATCTGTATGACCAAAAAATGACAGAGTATTTTAAGTGCAAATGACCGCACCGGTGCCTCCATCTGTCATGCAGTAAGTGCGCTACTGTTCAGCTTCCACACTCCGTGCAACCTTTTTCTAGGTTAACATTAGATTTGAGTGGCAATGTAAACATATTTCAGATGATAAGCCATATTTGAGGTCGATGAAAGATAAGCGAGTGTTTGAATGTCCTGCGCGATATACTGTATTACCAGTTTGGGTCGACCAAGCCTCTTTTCGCCGACTAACAGGTAGTCGCCTATTAGGGGGCAGCCCTAGTAAAGACATCATTAAAATAGTCATCATTTGTGACATCATTTTTGTTTTCTTTGTGCACAAAAAGTGTTCTCAGAGCTTTATAAAATTACGACTGAACCACTGATGTCACATGGACTAGTTTAACGATGTCCTTACTACCTTCTGGACCTTGAACGTGGTAGTTGCATTGCTGTCTGTGCAGGGTCAGAAAGCTCTCGGATTTAATCAAAAATATCTTAGTCTGTGTTCACACTTGTAGTTTGGTTCGTTTGGTTCATTTGGTCCGGAGCAAAAAGGAAAATGATACATTTGGTTCTGGTCTGCTTAGCGTTCGCACTGGCATTTTTGAAAGTGAACCTAAAGATACCAAACCTAAAGGCATAGCAATACGTTCACAACCTGTAGTAGTGACGGAACTCATCGAACACTCCAAACAAAAGGGAAAGGTGTGTTCGACTTAGGGTGTGTTCACACTTGTCATGCTTGGTTCGATTAAAACGAACTCTGTTGCAATAGCTCTGTTAATTTGGTTCATTTGAGTAAGTGTGAACGCTGCCATCTGAACCCTGGGGCGCACCAAACAAGCAGACTGAGACCGCTAAAGAAATGGGTCTCGGTCTGCTTTCAAACAAACTTTGGTGCAGTTTGAATAAACATGAACGCAACACGGACCAAAGACTGTATTATTTTACTTTTTGGTCCGGACCAAATGAATCAAACAAACCAAACTACAAGTGTGAACACACCCTTAAAGCGAGTGTATGACATCAAAGTGCCCATTTAAAGTACCCATTCACTGGATTGTTCTCTTCATGATATCATGTCGCATAGCGTCGCATCTTGTCATGACTTCCTGTTTTTGGTTTGTTTAGAAGTATTTGGTCCTTGTTGCGTTCATATTTAATTTGAACCACACCAGAATTCATTTGGAAGCGCACAGAGACCCATCTTTTTAGTGGCCTCGGTCAATTAATTTGTGTTCCAAAGATGAACGAAGGTCTTATGGGTTTGGAACGACATGAGTTCGTTTGGAAGCGGACCGAGACCCAATTTTTTGGCAGTTTCGGTCTGCTTGTTTGGTGCGCACCAGGGTTCGGATGGCAGCGTTCACACTTACTTAAATGAACCGCATTAACAGAGCAATTGCAATAGAGTTGCTTTAATTGAACCAAACATGACACGTGTGAACACACTCTTAATTTGTGTTCCGAAGATGAACGAAGGTCTTATGGGTTTGGAATGACATGAGGGTGAGTAATGATTGACAGAATTTTAATTTCTGGATGAACTATACCTTTAAAAAAAACAACAAACTGATTTGTGGTGTTTGAACCTACAACCTTTTGGCTACCACCCAGATTTTTAACCACTACACCGCAACACCCCACCCAGTCAACAAAAACAAGAGAAAACCAGTGTTTAAGCATCACACGGTGTATACTGTGTGATTATTCCAAGAAACATTTTAACATTTAAAAAAAGCATAATAAAGATTATAATATATAACATTAATATTTTTTTGAAACATTAAAGCATTAAATCAAGTGTCAGGAAAGACATTTATGTTACAAAAGATTCCATTTCAAATAGATGCTGTTCTTTTGAACTTTGCATTCAAAGAATCCTGAAACATGTTTCCATAACACATATCTTTCTGAAAGATCATGTGACACTGAAAACTGGAGTAATGATGCTGAAAATTCAGCTTTGAAGACGGGAATAATTTTAAAATACAAGAAAATAGAAAACAGCTATTTAAATTGTAAGAATATTTCAAAATATTATCATTTTACTGTATTTTAAATAAAATAAACAGAGCCTTGCTGAGCATAAGAAACATTTCCAACATTTTTGGAAATAAGAAACATTTCCAAAAAAAAAAACCTTACCAACTGCAAAATTTGAACACTAATGTAATTCCTTGTAAAACTTAAATCTATATGACAATAGTAAATAATTAATAATCAAACACTTGTCATCTACACATATCCTTCCGAGGCTCAACCAAAAAACCCACAGTGGTTCAAGCGTGTATGATGCGGTAACTCGGTCTCAATTCAAAACAAAACTGACATTTCTGCTTCTTTCTACACACGCCCAACAAGAGCACTGAATATGGCTCACGAGCCGCTATTGTTTTACAGGACAGCAGAATCATTGCACAAGCAGTTTGCTTATTATAGAAATTTGCACAAGTAATCACAAACCAGCAAGAGCTTTCGAATTTAAAAAAAAATGCTTATGCACACTTCTTTTTTTTTCCTCTTTTGCACCATTTGCCGAGACTGGCATTCACTTACTCGTGAGAACTTGTACTGGTTGCTGGTTCCTCTAAAGGTGTTAACCGCATGTTCAATAGGGCTGTTATTTATACCAGACCAACAATCAGTTTCTTTCTGTCAGTAAACGGAATACTAAACCGCAAAAAAGTCTCCACCCTGCCGAGGGAAAGAGGTCAAAAACAAGTCGTGCTCTTCAATGACACGCTACGTTAACAAAAATGAACGTGTTTTCTATTTTAAAATGAATAAATTTTACAAACAGTACACTGATTAGCGAAACACAACCGATTTTGAGGTTTCTTTTCATTTTGATTACACATTACGCACACAACTGCTATAAAAAAACAAAAAATTACATTTTATGCTACAAATACTTTTCGAATAAAAGTTAAACTATGTTTTTGAGAAGAGAACAAAAGTAAAACGTGAAATACTCATGGTAAATGGTTGTGGCAACTAGGCCACACTACCCACTGAAGTGTGTAAACACACACACACATATACAGGAAGTGGGGAGGGGTGTGTAGATCATCGCATGATGCTGGCAGTGCAGGCTAACCGCAGATCATCGATGCATGTTAACTATACCACCCTGAATGCACCAAACAAACCTCCACACCAAAATTTTAAACCTCGGTTACACCAGGAAAGCACTCCCTTGTTTTCTAGGATAAAAAAAAAACATGTTGTTGCAAAAAAAAAAAAACGAGTGAGTTGCAGAGATTCGCCTTTTCCTCCAACTGCCGAGTGCAGAGAGGAAATGACGCAGGTTTCGTTTTCTCCAAGTGACAAATTTATCCTCCATTCAAGTTTGTTGTGCACCGTTTTGGAGTTGGATGAAGATTCGACTGCGCCGTTGCGCATTAAAAAACTAACCAAAAAAAGCTTAAGTACCTCAGTTTCCTGTTGACAACTGATAGAGGAAGTCTTAGATATCATGGACAGTGAAAATTCCGTTTTCTTGAACTTCTCGAGAGCTTAATAAAAGACTTCTACAACGTGAACGTGTGAGCTGCGGTCAACAGCTTCTTGTTCAAAGCTGTTTTGCTTTCACTGCTGACAAACTAGTTAAAAGAGATGAGGTGATGTTACACTTTGAAGATTTGCCTTCTTAAATGTGAGTGCTAAAACAGAGAAAGATCCACCCAAACAACATTCTCCAGGTCTTTCATGTCAGCTGTTTAGTTTAGCTTGTTTTGACTACCTTTTTTGACTCTGACAAATAGCTGTGTAGTTTTAGTAAACGTTTACTTAGATGCTAGCACCTTATATGGTCGCGTATGAATGTAAACCTTTTGAAAAGGGTCAGTGTTTGTTGTTTGGGCGTGAAAAGCTTACCGCTGGGTGGCTTGGGTCGTGGTGGTACGCTTTTCTTGGGCGGGAGAGCTGGCATGTCTTGTTTTCGGCTGAAGGGGTCGTCTACAAAGCCCTAAATTAAATCGCAGTGGAAAGGAGAAGCGGTGGGCCATTATCAGACACACAAGGTGCAAACCGCGCAAATTATGATTGGGACATCAATCAAAACCACATCTTACAAATGTCATCTTGCAAAAGCGTGAGAAAGTGAAGTTCCACTATGCTTAAGATACAGATGTAAATTGTGAAAACGGTGATGCTACCTTTGACATTTGGCTAAAGTCTGCAAAGCCGCTGTTGCTGCCGAACGAGCTGCTTCCGAATGGGTCCAAAGTGCCGAAGAAATCTGGAAATGGCAGAGAAAAACAATAAGGCAAGAGTATTACAAGTTGAGAAAACAGAACAATTCTGTTAGATGTTCTTAGAATATATTATGAGGGTAATTTTTGTATTAATATTGACATTGTCTTCCTATTTGCTGTATCAGTATAAGCGGTTAAAAAATAATAACAGTTAGCGATACTTGCGCATAATGTTTATTATTATTAATTTTGTTTATTCATTTAAAAATAATAAAAAAGATCGCTGAGGTATTTATTTGACCACTTTTACTGAATTATTTTTGATTTTAATAAAAAATGTTAAAAAAAAGAAAACGTTTTATTTATTTTATTCATTTATTGAATAATATTTTTTAATATTTTTAACGGTTAGCGATACTTGATCACAATGGTAGATTAAAAATAAAAAAAATATTTTTATTAATATAAAAATAACAAAGATCAAAAGTCACGGAGGTATTTATTTGACCACTTTTATTGAACGTTTTTTTATTTTAATGAAAAAATTATTAAAATCAGAAAACAAAAAGGTTTTATTTAAAGCACAAATACATGTTTTATTAATTGAAATTGAAAACTAGCTACTAAAAATGGCTGAATAAACAATTACACCATAATAATAAATGAAAATTATAATTAATAAAAGGTTTTTATTTACTTAAAATAATATTGTGGTCATGAGTCAGAGAATTATTATTATTTTGTTTATTATTTAAAAGTAATATAAACATCTGCGGGCACTGAGGTATTTATTCAACCACTTTTATTGAATTATTTTTTTATTTTAATAAAAAATAAATAAATAAATTTAAAAAAATGTTTTTAAAGTACAAATACATTTTATTTATTTATCAAATTGACAATAAGCTACTAAAAGTGACACTTCACCATGATATT
Organism: Cirrhinus mrigala; assembly: GCA_036247105.1. Classification (NCBI taxonomy): domain Eukaryota; kingdom Metazoa; phylum Chordata; class Actinopteri; order Cypriniformes; family Cyprinidae; genus Cirrhinus; species Cirrhinus mrigala. The sequence continues at coordinate 23,275,281 of CM070028.1, read as the reverse complement.
ACATGAAAATAGTACATAATTACTTTTTTTGTTTATTAATTTAAAAATAATACAAAACATCAAAGGTCACTAAGGTATTTTGACCACTTTTATTTAATTATTTTTAATTAAAAAAAATGAAAAATAAAAACAAAAATCAGAAAATAAAAAGGTTTTATTTAAAAGTACAAATACCTTTTATTTAATTACCGAAAATAAAAGTCCCCAAATAAATACTTTAGTGACGCTTCACTATATTAAATGAAAATAATAAAAATAATAAATAGTTCATGAAAAAACAATAAATATAATTATAATTAATATAATTATTGATTTATAAATGATATAAACATCAAAGGTCACTGAGGTATTTATTTGACCACTTTTATAGAATTATTTTTGATTTTAATAAAAAAAAGATTGAAATAAAAAAATAGAAAAAAAAATGAAAATAAAAGGTTCTTCTTTCAAGTATTTAAATTGAAAATAAGCTATTAAGCTACTAAAATGGGACAAAAAATACTTTAAAAGAAATTAAATTAAAAGAAAATAAATAAATAAAAGGTTTTTATTTATTTAAAAGAATATTATGGTCAAGGGTTGGTGAATTACTTATTTGACTACTTTTTAATTTTTCTAAATATAATACTGAATAAATATAATACTGAATAAATAACCAATAAATAAACGACTTTTATTTATTTAAAAATAACATTATGGTCAATGATCATTTAAGTACTCATCTGAGCGCTATTAATAAATATATTCAATTAATTTTATTTTATAAGTCAGTGAATCTAGTCAAATACTTCACAGGGCTTAATCACAACAGTAGCAAGACTAAAATTAAAACGCATACTGAAGCAACCAAAAAGGAGTGTTAATTTTCCATTTCAAAAAGTCAAAACAAAAATGTAAAACATCAAGTTGCTTTGTTGTCTTTGTTGTATTTGCCTTCAACCCACAGGTTTGAAAAAAAAAAAAAAAATGTGTTGAGCATTTCCTGGCATCGCCTCAGTGTTCAACAATGCTGCAACCGAAGGCTGCATTAACTGTTTACTGAAACAGCAGAGGAATTTCACGTCGTTCAGGCAGCAAAAGGGGCCTGTGAGCGGACGTATAGCATGGGAACTCTTTTGACAGCTTCTTCACACGTGTTCTCTCGAACTGCTGTCTGAGTGGCCTTTGGAAAAAAACACAAAAGTGTCGCCACTGGGCACAAGGTGTGAAAGTGTCACTTTGCTTGAGTTGTGTAATGCGCCCTGAGCATGTCCCTCAAACAGTTTTAACTGATACCAGATCAGTTTCACAGGGTTCAATTTCTGGTGCATGCGGAGATGAAGAAGCCGATCTTTGCACAGCATCTTCAAAGAAAGGGAGTGGCAGAGATGTTATGATTCAGCTAAATAAGTGAGAGACGCATGCAAACAGTACCTTGGCCTTTTGGTTTGGGGCTGGTGGAGCTGAAGGGGTCGTTACTTGAGAAATGATGACTCTACAAGACATAAGCGAGGAGATAGCTCAAAAACAAGTCAGGGAATAACAGGGAATAATGTGTCTGATGCATCTGATGTACCTTTGAGGGAAGAGTGGCACTTTTGCTAAAAGGATCAGCGTTGCTGAAGGGGTCTGGCTTAGAAGGTTTCTTGAAGAAATCTTCAGAAGAGGTCCTAAATGGGTCGGTCTCTTTGAAAGGGTCTCCACCGAAAGGATCTGAAAGATTTCATAGATGAATATAACTGTCATGGGAAGGTCTTGCATTTGAATAGCATTATTTACATAATATCATTTTATCATGTATCTATCTTTAGCCTAATTTTATGAGAGATGGGGAACTGAAAGCCTCATTTATTACCAATAGGGAACTGTGCCAAGGTATCTGAACATGATGTTTAATACCATGAAGCTTTGGGCAAGAACTGTGGCATCTTTAATGAAAAACTGAAATGAAATATGGCCATCGTAAACATTGTCTTACAGGGAAACCTTTATATGCATCAATAACAAGAAGCATTTCACAATGCATTTATGATTAAATGCAACTTATATTAGCAAATTTATTTTAAGAATGCAATTTACTGCTAGAGGCTTTAATAATTTATATATATATGTGTGTGTGTGTACTGTGTATATTTATTAGGTATATATAAATACACACGAATACAGTATATTTACAAAATATATTCATATAATACAATCATATATTAATATAATTGATATTATATATACAACATTTTGTTTTAGATATATACATGCATGTGTGTATTTATATATACACAATAAATATGCACAGTACACACATATTACGTAAACAAAAACATATTTTGGATGTGATTAATCACGATTAATCGTTTGACAGCACTAATATATACACACTTCATATCTAGTATTTCATATGTTATAATATATTATAATAAGTTACATATTTAGACATTTATATTGAACTGATTCTTTAATTTCATTTCTTACATTTTTTAATTCAGACTGTTAGTATGTATACTAATAACAACTTGAAATCAAATATTTTTAGAATGATTTAGTATGAATACTAAGCTGATGCAGTATGCATACTATATGTGCACTAAAAATACATTTAGAAGTTTTTGTACGGACGTATTTGTTTGATATCTTCCAAGTATGGCTGGTAATCGAATAATCGGTCGATTATTCTGACGATTAATCGAGTAATTGGAAAACTATAATTAATTTAATGTTTGTGGTAATAAAAATAGACATAAGCAAACAATAGCCTTTAAAATTACTTAAATTTAGGGCTGCAAAACGATTAATCGCGATTAATCGTTTTGTGATTAATCACAAATAATCACATTAGAAAGTTTATATTTACATACTATGTGCGTATGTACTGTGTATATTTATTATGTATATATAAATACACACACACACGTATGTATTAAGGAAAAATCTTAGATTTATATGTAAAATATTTATATTTATACATAATATAAATTATATACAAGCATAAATATATATGCATATAAATATTTTTTAAATATATACACATGTGTATGTATTTATATATACATACTAAATATAAACAGTACACACACATATAGAACATAAACATAAACTTTTATTTCAAATGCGATTATTTGCGATTAATCGTTTTGTACCCCTTCTTAAAAGTATCAAAAGCAATTAATCATATGGCTTTATTGAAATTGTTTAACTGAAAAAGCTACAGCCACTGTAACTTCTTGAATATGTGGACATCAAAACGTGCAAACTCAGAGTGTTTGAGCTTTTATTTTGAAATTGCAACAAACAATTAGCATATTTAGAAAGATAATGATATATTCTCCTATGTTTGCACAAGTTTTTAAGTGATTTACATTACAAATCTGATGAAATGCCGTATGTTGTGTTCCTAAATGAACGTTACGATAATCCCAAACTCACAGCAATATGCAGAGATGGAGTTTGAGATGCATGTTAATGATAACAGCTTGTGTGGAGCATTATTTACTGCTCTGATAAGTAACCTACAAGCATGTAAATAATTACAGCGCATATACTGAACCTGAATTGAATCATAGTGATTGTGAATTCACAATAGCATTATGCTTTATTGTGGTTTTTAAATTGGTTTAATATATCATGCAGGCTTGGAAAAAGGTCTAATAATGAGCTTAATGCATTCCCGTCCGCGGAATGGGTCACTTCCGTTATTTTGCCGATTACTCGACACGGGCAAAGCACAGTCGAGGGTTTTTTTTTAAATCGAGTACTCAAATTGAATCGAGGAATCCTGACAGCTCTACTTCTAAGTTCAAAGCTCAAACCTGCAACTGTGGACGTCTGCTTTGAGAATGGGTCATTCTGGAACGGATCGCCTGCGACAAACAAAAAGAAAGCGGGAGATGTGTTTAGTAGCCATTACAAAGGCTTCAAAAGCTTGGCTCCAAAAATGTGCCACACAAATACCAGTAAACAGGAATATGAAATGAAACAAATGTAGTTACTCTTAGTAAAACATCAAGACCCTTAGATCTCTAAGGAAGGGAGCTGTTGAATTTGAGCAGAAAACACATGATCTACCTTTGAATGGGTCTGTTTTAAATGGGTCTTCAGACTGGAAGGGGTCTGTGTGCATCTCCTGAGGGGCGCTGTTGAACACAGCGGTCTTCACCTTGAAAGGGTCTTCCTGTAACGGGTTTAAACAAGCAACTGTTGATGGTACATGTTTGTTTTCACACTTATATGAGGCATCTTTTATTGGTTCTCCTATATAGAAAGACTACACATAGATTTGCTATGTGTGAACCTATAATTGTGCTCTAAGTTCAAAAGGTAGAGTATTTTCTTTTTAAAGACATTGCAGAAATGTTGTCAGATTTATTTATAGTTGATTGTGATAACAGTTTAACCTGGTAGCTTTTATCCTAGATGTCTAAGAAGCAGGCCAACACCATATTAGGGGTCCAGCTGAAAATGTCTAGCTCAAATGAGAGAAGATGGAAAGTACTAGCAATTCGGAGAACAAAATATATTTGAAATAAGAAGCTTGAAGTCTAAATTTCAGTCTTTTTTGCCTACAATTTGCAGTTTAAGCCAGCACCTCAGCTGTTCCAAATAACATGAGAAGCTCTGTTAAAAGTGCTGGGTTTCCAAATTGCACCTTTGCATGCAAGGCATAATTCAGTAAGAAAAGCAAGCAAAGTTCTCCCTCAGAAACCAGTGAATGTCAATAGGATTTCAATCGTAATCACATGAGGAGTGAGCTTCATTACTGTTCAGAAATACTCTGGGTTTTAAACTTAAACTAGAAAAAACAATAATTGAAAAATGACTGTAACTATGAAACTTAATATAATCATAAATGTTTATTCTGTCAGGCCTGTTCTCATTTAAAGTGTGTGCATCCGTGTGGATACATAACTATTTAAAAAAAATATATCTTTAATAATGATTTTATATTTTGTGTTTTTTTATAGACGTTTTTGTATTACTGTTTTTATCTGTATAATAATAATAATACCAAAACCAATTTCATAACAATATACAAAAGTGTGTGTTTTTGTTTTATTACATTTAAAAGAATAATAATAATACAAATAAAAAATTAATTTGTGAGTGTGTGTGTATATATATATATATATATATATATATATATATATATATATATATATATATATATATATATACACTTTTTTTTTTTACATTTATAATATTAAAATACATTTTTAAATGTATTAACTTTTAAATATGAACACTATATAACACTACGAATATTTTAGTTATAATTTAATAATAAAATGTCAATATTATTTTCAATGATGTATTAAAATACTTCTAAATTACTTCTCAATATATTAATATATAAAAATGGTAATGTATTCATCATTAAAAAAAAAAAAAATAAATAAAAATATTAAAATACATTTTAAATGTATTAACTTAAATATTAATAGCACTACAAATATTTAATATTTATAGTACAAATAATAAAATGTTGATATTACTTAATACAATATACAATATACTAAAATACCTCTAAATTACTTTTAAATATATCAATAATACTTTGAAAAGTATATTTTAATGAATGTATTTATCAGAATATAACTATATATATATATATATATATAAAATATACATATATACATTTTTGAACGTATTACATTAAATATTAATAGCACATTTAATGTTTATAACACAAATAATAATAAAATGTTAATATTTTCAATGATATATAAAAATACTTTTAAATTATTTCTAAACATAATATATTTATCATAGAATAACATACATGCATACACACACACATATATATATATTTTTTTTATTGTTTTTTTTAAACATTTTAAATGTATTCACTTTTAAATATCAATAACACAACGATATATAAATATTTAATATTTATATTACAAATAAGAAAATGTTATTATTACTTATAACAAAATATTTAAATACTTCGAAATTCCATCTAAATATTTTAATAATACTTAAAGTATATTTTAATGTATTTAGCATTGAATATAACAAAATAAATAAATACAGTCTTATATATTACAAAATATATTATATTACATGTAACATATTGGTAATATTTAAATGCTATACATTTTAATATTTGTATTTTATATACTAAATGCTTTCTACATTCAATATAACTACAATAAAATATTATCTGTTTTAGTATATTACATTAATATAATATTTACATTATATAATACTTAATATTTTCAATATTAATAATACAAAAATTACTAATAAATCATTTTATAATTATAATACAAAGCATAATCTATATAACTGTAATTATAAATTATAATATATTTAAATATTTAAATATGTTAATAATCCTTTAAGTATATTTTATAACGTTTATTATAGGCTAATAATAAATATAAAATACTTTTAATTAGAAATACTTTACATACATTTTTATAATTAATATAGTTACAATAATAACGGATAGATAGATAGATGATAGATCGATAGATCGATACATAGATAGACAGATAGATAGACAGATAGAGCAAGTATACAATTATGCATGATCTGATGTCGCTTATTGCCACTGTGAGTACAACATTTGGACTGAAGCTTAAAATACAACCTAAAATGTCTCACCATAGCCCCGAAACCGCCGTTCTCCTTCTCTGGAAAGCCCTCGCTCATGTCGGCCAGGTTGGTCATGCTGCCCCCGTGGGTTCCGTTCAGGGTGCTGCTGTACTGCTCGATGCTCTTACTGATCTCATGTTGGCTATCCTGGATCTGGGAGAGTTTGCTCCGAGCCTGCAACACACACGCACGTCAGTTTGATCCGTTACATCCTTAAATGCTTAGCATCTTTTCTTTTTTCTGCCATTATTGGATAAAGCAGTTTCTGGTGTCTGCCTTTTAATGTCACAAGCAACCATATTTGCATGAATGCATTTGAAATGGGCACATCCTTAGGTGTTCATCGCCCCCTAGTGGTTGAATATAAACTGCTCTGAAGGCACAACCTGGTTGATCTCGTCCTGAGTGGCTTTGAGGGACTTTATGATGGTTTCTAGCTGAATCCTGCCAGCTTGTAGACTCTGCTCTAGCTGAGCTTCCTCCTGCTGTAGACGGTTCAGGTCAGCCTTGGCCCGGCCCAGCTCTTCCTCTTGGCTCTGCAGATCAGACTCCTGCGAGTGGATCTGGGACTGTAGGGATGAGATCTGAACAGAAAGAAATTGGATGTGTTTAATGTTTACTGGCACTGAGGATCTTGTGATATTGTCTTCTCAAGGTTTTCACTCACCATTTGCGACTCTTCCTGGCACTTCTGTCGTACGTCATTGAGCATGTCTTCCAGCTTTGCCTTCTGCTGGTCCATTTCCTCCAGCCGGTCCTGAGCATCCTGCTTCTGCGCCTCCAGCTCCTGGAGGGTGGACGTCTCTCGGTCCAGATCGTTCTGCATCTCCTGTCAATCAAACCAAATTCAGTTGATAATGAAGCCGACGTAACTTGTAATGACTTGTGCATTTGAAAATAAACAAACAAATACGTAATATATTCATACTGATTTCACATATATTTATAATTAAGAATAAAACACTAAAAAAAAAAAAGTACTAATAATATTAAGTCACATATATTTGTAAATATATTTAACAGAACAATAATACTAATAAGTATAATAGTAATAAATATTATATTAACTCTAAATAGATTTTGTATTATACAATAATAATAATAATAATAATAATAATTTAATATTACAAATAACAATAGTAAAATATTAGTTTACATTTAGAATATTAATGTATTTAATTTTAAATAATAATAACATCAGGAGTATTTTATATTTATGATACAAATATGACTAAAATGTCAATACTATTTATAAAAATATTTATATTAATAAAAATATGTATAACAATATTATTTATTTATTATAATTATTTATAATAATAATAATAATAATAATAATAATAATAAATATTAATAACATTATAATTATTTTATATTTATAATACAAAGAATAAAAAGTACAAATATTTAAATTTATAAAAAATATTATGTATAATATTATATATATTAATATCATTTATAATAATAATAATAATATAATAATAAAAATATTATTATAATATACATAAAATACATTTTAATTAATATATTTATCATAGAATACAACAACATAAATATATATTTTAAATATATATTACATGTAAAATATTATATTACTGTTTAAATGTCATACATTTTATTTGTATTTTATTTTAACATGTATATTATTTTTATTTTTTATTGATTTTATATTATTTAGAATACAATTCATTTGTAATACTTATAATTTATATTATTGTATTTTATATTTGTATTATTTATATATATTTATGAAGGTATTTTTAAATAATATTACTACTTAATATTGTACGTTTAATAATTATAAAATAATAAGACAATGACCTATATAATTGTATTTCTAAATTATATAATATTTGTAATATTTAAATATATTTTCATAAATGCGCTAATAATCTTTTAAGTATATTTTATAATGAACATATTTACCATAGGTAAATAATGAAAATAAAATACATTTAAAACATTAATACATAATTTTTTATTAATATAATCATTGTATTATATTATAATTGTAAATCATAAATGTGTTAATAATCCTTGAAATATATTTTATAATGAACATATTTATCATAGGCGAATAATATAAATAAAATACATTTAAACATTAATACATGAATGTTTATAATTAATATAATATACTACATATATTCTACGTTTAATATAATTACAGTAACTACGATTCTACTACAAATAAATGTTCTAATATATTATATTAATATATTTATGAATGTATTTTTACATAATAATAATGCTTAGTATTACTAACACTAATTAAGTATATTTTATAATTACAATATAAAGAATAATACAATTTTCTATATAATTGTAATTATACATTCTATAATATTTGTTATATATTTAAATGTATTTATGAAATATGTTAATAATCCCTTAAGTACACTTGAACATATTTATCATAGGCTAATAATAAAAATACATTTAAACATTAATACATATATTTTTATAGTTAATATAATATACTAAAAGTATTCTACATTTAATATAACTATAATAACTATAATTATACTACAAATAACAACAAAACTGTTTTAGTATATTATATTAATTTATGAATGTATTTTTACATAATAATGCTTAATATTTTACATATTAATAACACTAAATAATAATAATAATAATAATAATAATAATAATAAGTATACTTTATAATTACAATACAAAATTTTTTTTAATTATAAATTATATAATATTTGTAATACATTTAAACATATTTACTTGTATATAATATATTAATAATCCTTTAAGTATACTTTATAATAAACATTTATCATAGACTAATAATAACAATAAAATACATTTAAACATTAATACTTATGTATTCTACATTTAATATAATTATAATAACTATAATTCTACTACAAATATTAACAAAATTAGGTTTTAGTATATGATATTAATATATTTATGAATGCATTTTTAAATATTAATAATACTTACTATTTTACACAATAATAACACCAATTATTAAGCATAGTTATTTTAATACAAAGAATAACACAATTATCTATATAATTGTAATTATAAATTATATAATATTTGTAATATATTTAAATGTATTTACTTAAATATGTTAATCCTTTAAACATTTTATAATTAATATTTTTATCAAAGGCTAATAATCAAAATAAAATACACAAACATAAATATATATATTTTATTATTAATATAATTATAATAATAATAACAACAACAACAACAACAACAATAATTCATTTTTAACATCATTCTTAAAATTATGATACAATTATTTTTAAATATATCAATAAGCCTTTAAATATATATTTTATAAATATAATATATATATTTAAAATAAATGTATAATAATCATCATATTAACAATAGCACTGCCAGGTTTACCTGAACCTCTGTGGTTTTGTGTCTGATGGCTTCCTCTGTTTCTCTAATGTCTTGTTCCAAAGTGTATTTCTCTCTGTTGAAATAATAAAACAAAAGACACAAAATTCTTTATCATCTATTGGCAACAAGAAAACATCCCTCATACCTGCCTCCTCCACACACAAAATCTGTCACACATACAAAACAAAAAGCGTGACAGCCAAGAGAAGGTTTTACCTGAGTGTATCCCAGTGTGTGAAAGCAAGAGTGCTGAGGCAGCATGAATAAGCAAGTGAAACAAGAGATTTCGTAAAGAAAACACACACGTTAAACGGACACTGTGAAGAGGGGAAGAGGGATCTGCTAGGGAGAGGGAAACTCATCCACCACCAAGAGCTCGCAGGTACCTTTCCGCTTTCTTTGAAGGGTGCATGTTAGCATGAGAGTCAGTTCAGGGTCATCTATAAGGGAACTGTTCGGAAAAGGACAAATATGCTAGACTTGGCGGGTGAGCCAACGACAGAAATGGACAACGAAGACTGGAGAAGAAAAAATCTGGACAAAAATTCTGCACCTCCTCAAAATAAAACGGAAACTGCATTAACATAAAAAGTCCAATCTTTAAGCTGAATCCAACCTAAAAGAATTACAAAATGAAAAAAAACTTAAATATTCACACACTTTACATAGTGGCAGAAAATTTCAGTTTTCAAAGGGACAAAGGGATTTACATAGCAACATTTCAACAAATGGAGAAAAGTTATTAAAACACTGTGAATGCTTGTTTTCACAAGCTGAAAGACACACACACACAAAAAAAAATCAAAATACTTTAAATATATTTATTATATAGATTTTTATAATATACTGAAAAAAATTATAATAAAAAAAAGATTTAAATACCACATTTAATATATTGTTATAATTAATAAATATAGTTAGTTTGAACTCTAAGTTAATATAATATAGTAACTTAGAGTTCAAACTAACTATTTATTAATATATATTTATTATTACATATAAACATATTATATATAAACTAAATATATAGCATAAATAGTTTTATATTTTTTATTAATTTAAATTTAAATTTATTTTTATTTGTTTGCTTTTCACTTCAAATTTAAATTAAAAGGTTATTAATTTTGTTTATATATATATATATATATACATATATATATATATATATATATATATATATATATATATAATATTAAAGTTTATTAATTTTGTTTTTCATATGTGGGCCGCCTAAGTTTACTTCACCATATTACAAATAAATCCTAATCGTTGGAAAGGTCTAAGACTCCTAAACAGATATTGTACCATATTTTTGTTACAAATTATGTAGGAAAAGTAATAGATTAATATATGTCAAGAGTGCAACTTAAAAAAAAAAAAAAAAAAAGCACATCATAACATGAGTTCTGACCTTTGTCATAAAAGACTTTCTTTGAAATTATATATCAGTTCAAAACTTAAAATCTCTAAATTCATCCTTTGAAAGGCATTTTAAAATCAGACATTGCATTGCCACGGAACATGTACATCAAAATCATATTACAAAATTTTTTCATTCATGAATTTTAAAATTTAAGTCTGGATAGTGCATTTTTATGTCTGTGTTCAAAAAGAGGAGTGACAGTTAAAAAACTAATGCCAATTATATATATATATATATATATATATATGTATGTGTGTGTGTGTGTGTGTGTGTATGTATGTATATATACACACACTATAGTTTTATAGTGTTTCTAATATCTTGTTTTAGTTTTTGTTTTATTTAGACAGTAATTTCAGTTAAAGGTTTAGTCATTTTGTTGTGTTTTTGCAATTTTCTTCTTATTATTATTGTTTTAATTTGTCTGTATAGTTTATATTCATTTCAATTACAGTTTTAGTTGTAGTTATTCTAGTACATTAAGTTAAACTAAATTAAAAGTATAGAACATTGTTTTTATTTAATTAATTTATTTATTTAGTTTTAGTTACTATAATGATCATAGTACACACTCAGTATCGTTCAAATTTTTGTATAAAGCTTGACAGCTTTTTTTCAGCATTTTTTAGGTTTCTCTGATGAATATAAAGAGCAAAAAAGCAATTTAAATATATATATATTTCCTTAGCAACTAGGTGAATATATAGCTAGGTGAGTAAAATATATATTTTTAATGTTTTTATATAATTTAATTTTTATTTAATTACTTTTTTTTTTTACTTTAATAAATCTAAAGTTAAAAAAAGCTATTTTTTGTGACATTATACATATCTGCACTGTGACTTGTAATTGCCCTAAACACAACTCTAAACTTAAAAATAAAAGAAAAAAAATATATATATTTAATATAATATAATATAATATAATATAATATAATATGATATAATATGTCTATATAGTTTATATTCATAATAATTTCAGTTTTGGTTTTTCTATTATATATAAGTTTAAGTTTTTTTTTTAATGTTTTTTTAATTTATTTTTTATGGTTCTAGTAACTATAATAACAATGATACACACTCAAAAATGGTGTTTAAATTTTTGTATAAAGCATGTTACACTTTTTCAGTATTCTTTGTTGAATATGAAGTATATTATATATATACACACACACACACACATTAAATATATATATATACACACACACACACACACATATATATATACATACATATATATATTTATTTGTTTTTCTCTCTATTACAAGTTAAAATAAAAAATAAAAATAAATACGTAATACTGCCTAGGCAACTAGATGAAATTTTGGTTTTTATTAATTTTTTTTAGTTTTAGTAAATACACAGAACACACTAACTCAGTATAGCTCAATTTTTGTGTATAAAGCATGATCATTTTTTTCAGTACTTTTTCAGGTTTCTTTAATAAATAAAAAAAAAAAAAAGTTCAAAACATTTGGTTTTTGCCATTTTTACTATTTTTTAATGTGTCTATATAGTTTCATTTTCATTTCAATTTTAGTTATCCTATTATTCTTTCAAGTTGTTTTAATGTTTTACATAATTTATTGTTTGTGCTTTTCATTTTAGTGAAGCAAAAACAAAAGTCTTGTGAATTTTTGGGCAATTCAAATGTATTGCATTACCTCTGCAGGTGAGCGATCTCCTGACTTATGTCGTCCAGTTCTTTGATCCCGGTGAATTCGCCTGAACCCACGGAGCTGGAGCTGTCCTGTATGAGGAGGTCCAGCATATAAAGTCAGTCCTGCTGCATGTGATCCACACATAAGCACAGCACCACACAAACAGAAGGGTAGAGAACACCAAGGAGCCACCACACGGGAGCAGAGACCAGCTTGTCTTCCACCTCTGACGTTCAAAACATGGGGAAGTCAAGACACGGCACCATTTCACAGCACTGGATCTCTCACAAATGCTTTTCAACTCAACGTCTCGGCTAACAGACCATCGAAAGCATTTGTTCAGGCTTTTTCCAAACATTACCTACCCATAACTTGAACATTATTGCCTGATTTTAGCCAGTGATAACAGCATAATACATCAGCAGCATTGAAATGTGGATGGAAAGGAACAGAAGATTGTTTGGTAAGATTTCCGATATTTTTTAACAGATGCGCTCGTGATAAGATGTTAGTGGCTCTCTTGATGTATTGTTTGTATCTACTGAACGTCTAGGGTTTGACATCCTAACTGTAGAAATACGACAAATGATATTTAAGTTTAAACAAAACGAAAAAGGAGAAAGAAAGAGACTGTTTACCCGGCGCATCTCGGTCAGCGCGGCCATGTCAGAGCCCACCGGTGTCATATAACCTGACAGACTCTGAAAAACACAGGAAGTGCTTCAAATGAGGGACAATGCTGCGTGCGGCTTCATATGACACTATTAAAGCAACCCAAGATCTGGATAGTAGGCAGTAATTTCATTTCAATAAGTCATATTGCATCAGCTCATATTGATCATTATTCATTTTTATGTACTAAAGATCATGCTCATATGTCTCAAAAAAAAAAATCGTTCAAGACATGCAGGTCATATAATTTCTTTAAAAAAAAAAAAAAAAAAAAGAAAAATTTTAGGGCCATTTAGATCAACTTTATTTTCAGTGCAAGTCAGACTGAAATGGGAAAATAAATAACTAAATAAATAAATATTATTAGAATTGTAAAGCTTTTATTTAGCATATTACTATTTAAATTCTATTGATTTTAATACAATTTGCTAATTATATATTTTATATATATATATATATATATATATATATATATATATATATATATATATATATATTATATATATATATATATATATATATATATTAGATTTCCAAGGCAATTTTACATTTACACATATATACCAGGACAGTGTTAGTATAGCATTAACTACATTTATAGTATTTATTAATTTTAATTTCATTTTAGTTTACATTTTAGTCAGTTAGGTTTTAAGTTTTTTTTGTTTGTTTGTTTTTGTGTTTTTCTTTATGTACATGTACGTTTAATTTTACTTTAAGTTTTTTTTTTTAATTAGAGCGAAACATACAAATTACTGTGAACACAAAAAACAACCTTAGAACAGCAATGATAATAACACCAATGAAAATAATCATAAATGACAATCTGAAAACATACAACATAGGGTGAGCAAAAAAAAAAAAAAAAAAAAAAAAAAAAAGTTGACTGCCAAGGCAAAATTGTATTTTTTCATTCAAGTTTAGATTTTTTTTTTTATCCAGCATTTGTATTTATATTTAATTTTATTTTAGCTTTATTTAAATTAAAAAAAAAAAAAAAAAAAAAATTAATTGTTTTCTTTTTTAAAAAAAAAAAAAACATTCTGGCATATTAAATATTAAATTAATATTAAAAATATGAAACTAATTTTTTGTTGTTGTTTTTTTCTTTATGTATGTGTATGTTTCATTTCAGTTTATTATTAGTAATATTTGGTATTTCAACTTAAGCTTATTTTATTTTTTATTTTTTTTTTATCTAATGTTTGTATTTATTTTTAATTTTACTTCAGCTTTATTTAAATGAACAAAAACACTTTTTTTTATAAAATGTTTTATGGGATATTAAATATTAAACTAAATATAAGAAATATTAAACTGTTTTTTCCTTTATGGATGTGTATGTTTAATTGTAGTTTAGTATTACTAATTTTTAGTATTTCAACTTAAGCTTATTTTATTTCAGTTAGTTGCCTAAAACTAAAATTTTACATTCAAGTTTAAATGTTTTTTTTTTTTTTTTGCATTTATATTTAATTTTATTTCAGCTTTATTTATATTAACAAAAACATTTTAGTCATTTTATAAAAGGTTTTATGGGATATTAAATATTAATCTAAATATTAAATATCTACTGTTTTTTCTCTATGAATTTATGTTTCATTTCAGTTTAGTATTAGTAAGTTTTAATATTTTAACTTAAGCTTATTTTATTTCACTTAGTTACCTGCCAAGGCAAAAAAGGTTTTTTTTTTTTTTTTAAGTTTAACTTTTACTTTTTTTTTTATCTAATATTTGTATTTATGTTATATTTTATTTATTTTATTTCAGCTTTATTTAAATTAACAAAAACATTTTAGTCATTTTATAAAATGTTTTATGGGATATTAAGTATTAGTAATTTTTAGACTTTCAACTTAGTTGCCTGCAAAGGCATAATTTAAATTTTCCATTCAAGTTTAATTTTTTTTTCTTCGCATTTATATTTAATTTAAATAAAGCTGAAATAAAATTAACAAAAACACTTTTTAGTCATTTTATAAAATGTTTTATGGGATATTAAATATTAAATTAAATATGTAAAAAATGAAACATTTTTTGCTTATATTTTTCTTTATGCGAGTAATTTTTAGGTTTTCAACTTAAGCTTATTTGATTTAACTTAGTTGCCTGCCAAGGCAAAAATTCAATCTTTCATTCAAGTTTAACTTTATCTAATGTTTGTATTAATTTTTCATTTTATTTATTTTATTTCAAAAAATATTTTTGTTTCATAAAATGTTTTAGGGGATATTAAATATTAAACTAAATATGAAAAAAAAAAAAAAAATTGTTTGTTCATTTTTTTCTTTATGTATGTATGTTTAATTTCAGTTTAATAAGAGTAATTTTTAGGTTTTCAACTTAAGCATATATGATTTCAGTTAGCTGCCTGCCAAGGCAAAAATTCAATCTTTCATTCAAGTTCTTTTTTTTTAAAATCTAATGTTTGCATTTATATTTAATTTTATTTCAGCTTTATTTAAATTAACAAAACATTTTTTTAATCGTTTTATAAAATGTTTCATTGGATATTGAATTTTAACAATTTTAACACTGACATTTCATTAAATCATTTTGTAGATAAAGCTAATATTTTATATCACACTCATTACATGGACAGTCATCCTGGACCTCCTCTGGGATTGAACTTCCTCTGAGGTTCATACAACCTTTCAGTCAGGTGCAGAAGCCCAGGGTGAATTTATTGAAGTGTGTGGTGATGAACATGCTAAAGTGACTTACAGGTCCCGGCGTGCTGCGTTCAGATGGTGGGATCATGTCTGGAGTCAGAGCTTGTGGAGGGTCCACGCCTTTGCTGACTTTCTGCTGAATGAGATGCATGGCTAAGGAGAACTGCTCGCGTGTGAGTTTGCCCATTTGCCTGGTGTCCGCCAAAGCCCTGACAAAAACAACAACAGGGGAAGTGAAGAGCGTGCCAACCAAAACAGGAAGAGTGAAGAAAAACAAAAGTGCTGACAAAAGTACCAAATATGTGCGAGGAGGTTCTGAGGAAGGCCGGACTGCATAAAGATTTCTTTAACTTCTTGGCCGCTGACAAAGCCGTCAAGATCAGTGTCTGTTTTGAGGAAGATGTCGTCATAGCGCCCCCTGTCTGCGACCGGTACCACCCAGTTTACTGAATGCTGAAGACAGAGATAAAAACATCAGACCCTCTCTAATTCTTCTGTAAAACATTAACATGAAGATGCACCAATAAAGCTGTACCTGTGAGGATTTAATGGTGTGTTTTGGGGACAAACTTCCAGCGCTGTTCAGGGAATTCATGCTACCGTGAGAGGGGGTCGAGCGCAGGCTGTCTTTAGGTGGCGGTGGGCTGCCCGGTAACACTGGCACCATGCTGGACAAGGACCCGGATGACTTCTTCCGTTTGGATGGAGGGATGAGAGAGGAGGGCAGGACCGAGGGCACTGGCTCCTTCTCCAGGGCACGGTACACCAAATGCATAGCCTGGACAAAAGAACACATTTTAAGACGTTTTAGGACTACAATTAATTACCTACCTTTTTCAAAATATAATATATGATAAATATAATAATTGACTGTTCGCAAAAACCCGCCTTCCTTAATTACTGTTGCTGTGTCCGACAAACAATGGCGCTCTCACACTACACATCATCTTCTAACGCACTGAAAAACACACCGCGGAGCAAAGAGGAAACACTACGCCAACAGATGAGACAGAGCAAGTTACTTCTGGTATGAAACAAGGTCTGAGCTTTCAGATTTGTAAGAAATTCAAACAATAAATACCGTTTTGTGTCTCTTTATTGTGTTGTAACAGATCACTGTATGGCCTCAAGGTGCACACGTGAGCCGATCGTCTTTTCATAATTGCTTAAAGCGTGAAATGAAAATGAACGAACATCATAATGTATTTTATTTAAACTGTGGAAAGACATCAACAAACATTTTTCAAGTTTAAGTCCACCGAATCATCTATAGTCTCCTGTCTGATGAGTTTGTCGGACATGATGGCGGATTTGGCACTATGATTGGTCAGATCGCCTGTCAATCAAGCTGTTTGCAAACAGTCAATTAAATATTAAATATGCCACACACACACAATATGTACATAGTATATATAAATATATATATTTATTTGTGTGTGTGTGTGTGTGTGTATATCAAATTTCATTTTTAATTATTATATTTATTATATAACACGGTTTACGTACTGAAGATAATGCAGGTGCAAAAAAAAAAAAAAAAAAAAAAAAAACAAACAAACAAACAAAAAAAAAAAAAACATGCAGGTCATATTTTTTCTCTCAAAAATCTAAATGAAAAATGTAAAATTGCATTTGCAAAAGGAATGTGCAACTTATTTTAGGGCCATTTAGATAAACTTCATTTTTAACACATTTCAGACTGAAATGGGAAAATAAATAAATATATATTATATTTATTTATCAGTACTATTTAAATTATTCTGATTTAACAAAATTTAAAAAGTAATCATAAATATATAATAATTATAATTATTTTTAAATTGTAATAAATATATATATATAAATTATTGTTAGCTTGTGCAATGTATGATTTTGTGCATGTGATAATTATTAAAAAAGGAAATTATTAAAAAAAAAAATTGAAAAAAAAGACATTTTTAAAAAAAATTTAGATATATAGATTATATAAATAAAGACTTACTTGTGTGTATATATATATATAATGATATGAATCAAATATTATAATGTTAATATATATATATATATATATATATATATATATATATATATATTATATATATATATATAAAAAATAAAAACATACATATATAAATACACACATAATGACTAAATATGTATGATTTTGTGTATGTGTTAACTATTAAAGAAATATAAATAAAAAACATATGGGTATATATATATATATTAGGGGTGTGACGAGACACTTATCACATGAGACGAGACGAGATTCTTAATTTTTTCTCAAGAAATCCTCAATGATAAAATATATAGGGAAAATAGTTTTATTCAACCAAAATGCAAAAAAATGTAGGTGCATTTTGAGCTTTATGAAATTAATCTTCCATTTTAATGAATTATATGCAGTAATAAACAACATTTAAACAAGAGCTTCACGGTTCTGGATAAATTAAATATCCCAGTTGTTTTTAATAAATTGGAGACCATGATTCTCTCACGATTCTGGAGAAAAAAAAAAAAAAAAAGATTAGAAAACTAAACAAAATAACGTAATTTACTAGTGGTTCTGACAAACTGCTAATTGCTTAAGTCTTTTAAAAACATATATTCATTTAAACAAAATAAAAAATAAAAAAAAGCTATGAATAAAGGAGTCAGTATCTCACTTCATTAAGACTTGTTTGACTATTAAAATCTCCTGAATAAACGATTCAATGACATACTTTTTTTTAGTGGCAGTTGTCGCCACCTCCTGGCGGAAGAGAATAAGCGTTACTATACATACACGTGTTAAGATACTTTCGTTTTCATCCGTACTGTAGACAATAAGTTTTTATATCCAAACTATAAACTTTTATCACAGTACTTCTATTATTTAAATGTCTGTAACACAGAAATAATGATTATAATGTGGTTGAAAAGACTGTTTTTGTTGCTCTTTCTGTGTTCACATTTACCCCGACCCTCTGATTCATTAACATGGGCAGCGACAAAACGAGCTTCTCAGGCTCCACTAACACTCGCGATGTGAAACAGTCCTAATAGACATAGCTAAATCTTTGTCATTTAGGAATAAGAGGTAGGTGTTTGAATCGAGATCTGCATATTTTAAGGATTAATCATGCAGGTATAATGTAAACACTGCAAAATGTTTTGCGAGGATATCGTTACGAGATCTCGCGAGACACATCGGATCTCGTCACATCCCTAATATATATATATATATAAGGTATTTCACACACACACAAAAAAATGCCATAATGCAAACAATAATCTAAAAGCACAGCATAAAAATAATTACTCACCACTGCAAATTCATCTTTGTCCAAGTGTCCGTCTTTGTCTATGTCACTCAAATCCCACACCTGATCAGAGAGAGTCATTTAATAACAACATTGTATATTACTTAATATTATTATGATTGTTTTTGAAAAATATAATAATATTTTTCAAATATACTTATCAATTAAATTATTTCATTATTATTAAAACTATTATTTTTTTATTACAAATATTACCTTAATATCTTTAATATCTTAAATCTATTGAAATTTTACCTTTCCGAGTACATCCACAGGTAGTTTGGAGTTTATCAGTACTGGTTTGACCTTCTCACCGGACAACAATCCGTTCACTGGAGCAAGACTTTCAAATATACCATCAAACTTGCTCTTCTCTTCAGGCTGAAAAATGAACATTACAAAGGGTTTATAATAAACATATTTTGTAATACGCAATCACAATGAGACGCTCATGGGATGAAAAATGGAAATGACTTACCCGCACCGCCCAGTGGCTCTCAGTGGTTGATGTTACAGAACTCAGTGACGGGCTGCTGTGGTCCTTCTACAACAGAGATGAGGAACCTGTGAGCTCATGCTGCCTGGAAAACTATGATATCAGCTCTCAGCACTGACACTTACGAATTTTGGAGGGGGAACAGGGAGGCTCAGACTGGAAATGCTGATGTCGTGTCCACTCTGCGCACAGGCCACGAGTCGCAAAGCAACGTAAAATCCCTGAAAACAAACCGCAACAATCAAGTCAGCATCCAGTTTCAGATGCTCTTATACAGATAAAGATAGCTTTACCTGCTTATCCAAGAAACCTTTGCCATCCGGATCAGCCAAATCCCAGATCTGAAAAGAGACAAATTTAGTATTATGAACATCCAAGCATCATTTCACAACAAGTTTTATCCGAACACTAACCTTTCCTAATGTGATGTCAGGCAGGCCTGATTTCTTCAAAAACAAGGCAGCCTCTGTGGGTCCAACCCTCCCAGTGTTTCCCGGGTCCACCTTCAAAAAAAACACACATAACGTGAGTGAAATATGGCTTTATGATGCGAAAAAAAGATATATTATGAAAGCAGATCGCTATGATACAGTCTACAAATTTCAAACATGGTTCACCAACAGAATTATGGCCTTACCTGTCTGTAAAAGCTCTCATATACAGGGTTCCCACTTGACAGCTGAGAAAGGGAGGAACAGAAAGAGAAATAATATTATTTATTAATAAATTATTAATAACAATTAGTATTACGATTAGGTTATTGTTAACTAAAACTGTTAGAATGGTTAACGTTAATTAAAATAAAGCTGAAATAATAAAATTATTTTTTTTTTTTAAAGATGGAGTACTACAATTACTAAAACTAAATTGAAATAAAATAAATTAGTAATTTAATTAAATAAAAATAAATAAATGTTATTTAATAATAATTTATTCATAATAATTAGTAACAGTAATATAATAGTAATATAATGCACAGCACTGTTATTGTTAACTAAAACTTAAAAATTGTCATCATTAATTAAAATTCAGCTGAAATAATAAAATAAACTGCATAAAAATAAAATAAAATAAAATCAGATTGAAAAAATTCCAATAATTTTTTTCAGGTAGTTGCCAAGGCAAGATTTCTAATATTTGTTCTAATTTTTTTTTTTTTTAAAGATGGGATACTGCAATTATTAAAACTAAATTGAAATATAATAAATTACAATTAAATTAAATTAATTAAATATAAATATATATATAAAAAAGGAAAAGAAAGAGAAATAATATTATTTAATAATAATTTATTTATAATAATTAGTATTACGGTTAGGTAATATAATGCACAGCACTGTTATTGTTAACTAAAACTGTTAAAAATGGTTAACATTAATTCAAATGAAGCTGAAATAATCAAATAAAAAAAATACATAAAAAACAATAAAATAATATTAATATTAGTTTACTATTTTAATATATACATAGGTTTCGATTGATAGCATTTTTCTGAATTCTTGAAATATATATTTTATACATTTAAAAAAATAAAATATATAATAAAAAATAAATTAATTAAAAATAGTAGATGTAAAAACTTAAACTTCAGGTAGTTGCCAAGGCAAGATTTCTAATATCTGTTCTTTTTTTTAAGTTCGAGTACTAAAATGACTAAACTGAAATAAAATAAATTAAAGCTAAATATAAATATATAAACAACAACAACAAAAAAAAAAAACATGTACAATTATTAAAAATTTAATCACAATTAAAATGAAAACTGAAAATGTAAATGTAAAAGCTTATTCAAAATAAGAATAACTCCTATAATATAAAACAAATAATTTTTAAAATAACACAGATAATACATAATAATAATGATAATGTTGATAATACACAGAATTTTCTTTGCATATAATGTCATGCACATAACTGTATTTAACATACAATCCAATCCATTACTATTTAAGTATTTTAAGTGTCAAATAATAATAATAATAATAACACATAACAAAATTAACTAGAATTAAAATAGAAAATGAAAATATAAAAGTAAAAACTAATTCAAAATATGAATAATTACTATACCCCATAAATAACACTAAAATATTACTAAATATAAATAATACTACAAAACCACTGATAAATGCAATATAATTTACATATAAATAATACTAAACACAGAAATGCAAAAAAAACGGGTAACACTTTACAATAAGGTTCATTAGTTATTAGTTAACTGCATTAGTTAACATGAATGAAGAATAATACTTCTACAGCATTTATTAATCACAGTTAATGTTAATTTCAGCATTTACTAATGCATTATTTAAATCACAAGTTGTGTTTGTTAACATTTAACAGTTAATGCATTGTGAAGTAATATGAATAAACAGTGAACGACTTTATTTTCAGTAACAAAGATTAATAAACAGCGCAATAAATGTATTGTTTGTTTGTTCATTAATGTATACATTAACAAATGACACCTTATTGTAAAGTGTTACCATATAATATAATAATTTACGTAATTAAGTTATTTTTGCATTTATTTTAATATGCGTCGCGCATTACTCTGTATTTAATAAAATCAATCCATTACAGTTCGTAAGGCAGTACAGTTAAGATTACTGATGCTCAGTAATTCCCATCACCGCTAAGCTAAACTAGCGGTTCAACACCCGCTATCATATACAGTATGAGAGCTAAAATCTATACTGTAATGTTGTACCATTTACATTACCAGTTAGCAACTTTTATTAGTCAACTATGAACAGATTCTGAAACGATGACTTTATATGTAAAGCGCCCTGACAGTTAACGTTAGTTTTGAGTGCTTATGATGTTCTGTTATATTGCGGCTAGCTAGTTACACTAGTTAAACTCTGTTTACTCTATTTCTCATTCGTATAAATGGCTGCTATCTTTATATGTTCTTGCTACTGAATGTTTACGCCAAATTTAATTGCAAACTACATTGTTATTTTCGTATTTGAAGACAGGCGTGCGATATAAAGCGAGCTAATCGGTTAGCAATCTGAGCCCGATTATCGAGGCCCGGGACATTTTCGCTTTAAATGTCGATTAAACGACCCGGTAGCGCAAGTAACGGGATCGATTCGTGTGTAATTCTTTGATGTCTTTCTGCATGCCGGAGTTTTTCCTCTTTATTGCCTTGAAATAGGTGTTTTTAGCTGGTATTACCTGAGTGAGGGTCGCGAGGGCTGCCATCTTTTCCCTGTTGCTGCGGAAACGGCGGGTGAAGGAATGAGGGGGGGCTGAAGATGGGGAGCGGAATGTTCATCCATTCACACAGACATCGACGACATCATCGACATCGACATCATCATCATCATCATCATCATCATAATAATAATAATAATTATTATTATTATTATTATTGTTGTTGTAGTTTTTGTTTATTAGTAGTAGGCCTAGTTGTAGTATAATTAGCATTTATTAGTGGTAGTATATATTAGAATTATTATTAGTAGTAGTATAGTATTTATGTTACTTTTAGGTTTTTAGTTTTTATGATAATTCTAGTTAGTTTTAATATTTTTGTGATTTTGTTATTTTATTAATTTTTAAAACTATTTAACGTTATTTATATTTCATTTTAATTACTCCAGCTTAAACTTATTTTATTTTAGTTAGTTACCAAGAAAACATTTCTAATTTTCTTTATTATCACTGTGTGTATGTATAATAGAAGTTAAATACATTTTGGGGGCATTTGCTTGCAGCCATTTTGGCAACACATTTTCAGTCTTGAAACCCATCTAATTTTAGTATTTCTATACTATTAAAGTATATATTAATATTTTTATATTTCATTCTAGTAGTAGTAATTTTGCATTTTTTTTTTTTTTTTTTTTTTTTGTTATTTTTTTGTTTGTTTCTATTTTCTTTTCTTTCTTTTTTATATTTATTTATTTCTTTATTTATTTAGTTGTAGTTTTAGTAACTTCACTTTATTTGACTTTTTATCAGTTTTAGTTATTGTTGTTATTTTAGTTATTATTATTATAAGTACTAGTATAATTAGTGTTTATTAGTAGTAGTAGTATTTATTAGTAATAATAATTATTATTATTTAGTATTAGTACTGTTGTTGTTGTCATCTAATATATAATAAATAAAGTTAAAATGTAAATAAAATAGAATGAAAATTAGAAATGTTTTCTTGGCAACTAAAATAAAATAAGCTTAAACTGGAGTACTAAAATTAAATGTGAAATAAAAAATTAACATTAAATAGACGTTTTAAAAAATAATAAGATAACAAAATTACATAAAAACTAAACACTAACTAGAATTAAAATGAAAACTAAAAATATAAAAGTAACAGTTACTATATAATTAAATACTATACTAAAAATAATATTGATAATGCAGTATAATAATAATGTACATAATTTGTATTTTTATTTATTGCAATAGGTGTTGCACACATAACACTATAGTTATATAGTAAAATAATATATATTAAATATATTTAATACACAATTTATCTTTATTACAATTAATAAGGCAGTATGTTAAAGCAAATTATAACTTAAATAATGTTGCAGGTAATTTAGAGAGTTTCAAGGCACTTGTCATTTTAAAAAATGTTTTAAATGAAATTTGGAGAAACTTGAACAAATCTACATTTCTGTAAATAAAACTGACCAAAAAAAAAAAGAATAATAATAAATAAATAAATAAATAAATAAAAATAATAATAATAATAATTATATATATATATATAGAGAGAGAGAGAGAGAGAGAGAGAGAGATAATTAGCAATTAAAATGTATGTATCAGCAAATTCAGCAGATTACTTCATTTTTTAAACAGAATGTTTTGTGTGCAGAATATTTTATTATATATTTTAGTATTATACTTTATATATCAAATATCCATAAAATCAGAATAATATTTTATTAAAGGTATTCAAACCCGTTACTGACATCCTACTGTTTTCTATGATAAACAACCTCAAAAAAATGAATTCACGTGTACAACAATAAGCAATATTCTAATATCATCTATTCTAGCCATTCAAAAACACTCCGCAAGCCAGCGGCTCCGGTTCCTCTCTTCTGATTGGTCGAGCACCCCTTGCCAATCGATTTCTATTGGCCGAGCCGCCCTGCTGCAGCGCCCCGCCATTGGAACCTGGAAACAGCGCCACAATTTATTTTCGAGTTGTTGGGTTTGCTGAATGCGTTCGTCTTGTATTTCATTGTTTATTGACAACAACTGGTATTTCTCCGTTTTCTGACACGCTAAACGAGTTCAATTATTAACTCGCGGGTCGTTACACGCGGCTTGGCGCGGTTAATACCGCTCGAAGAGCTGGAAGGACAGTTTTAACACATTTGCGGTCCGTCCTCACGCTCACACCCAGCTGGACTTAAAAGTGTTTCGATTAAAAACACGACGAAGGCATGAGCGAAGCGTTCAAACAGCCTAAAGGTAAAATATTATATATACTACATCAGTTATAAGACGCTCTGAACTGTATGTTATAGTTTTTTAACTGTTTTTAGTAGTATTGTCATGTTAGCATGTAGGCTAAGTCACAAAACCTGCCAAACTTATCAAAACATCGTATCTGAGTGTCTGAGATGTTTTGAAAATGCATTATTCATGCATTAATCAGTGCTAGATTAAATTAATTTCAGCGTTAGTTTCTAAAAGAATCTTTTTCCCTCAGGATGAATCGTGTACAAGTGGATTTTAAAGGGTTGCCAGCCCACATCTTGGAGAACAGTGTTAGAGCAGAAACCTTTCAAAACCTTAGGTACTTGCATGCGGTTTCTCATACATTGCAGCCAAAACTCTGTATTAAAAGTTTTTTGTTGCTGCTGTTCAATGAAAGTAATATTTTTGCACGTTTTTAAGGTCATCTGACAATGTCCTTACTCCACTGACGTTCCCAAAATCTAAAGTCTCTCTCTGGGATCCTTCTCCCAGTGGGGATGTTGTCAGTCTACACTTCTCATATTACAGGTAAATCTTTCTGTCTTCTATATTTTTGCATGAGCCATATTTTTCCTTAAAGTGTACACTAGTAGTCAAACGTTTTTGTCTCTTCTGCTCACCAAGCCTGGATTTTTTTTTTTTGATCCAGAATACAGCAAAAACAGTAAAATGTTGAAATATTTTTACTAAATGTAGTTTATTCCTGTGATCTAAATTTTCAGCATCATTACTCCAGTCTTCAGTGTCACGTGATCCTTCAGAAATGAGTCTAATATGCTGATTTGCTGTTCGAGAAACATTTATTATTATTATCAATATTTAAAACAGTTGAGTACAGTTCTTCAGGATTCTTAGATGAATAGAAAAAGCCAAAGAGCAGCATTTATCTGAAATAAAAAGCTTTTGTAACATTGTATACTACCATTCAAAGGGTTGGAGTCGGTGTATTTTTTTTATTTTTTTTTAAGCAAGGATGCTTTAAATTGATCAAAAGTGATGATAAAGACATCTCTAATGTTACAAAAGATTTCTATTTCAGATAAATGCTGTTCCTCTGGCATTTGTATTCATCAAATAAACCTGAAAAAAAATCTACTCGGCTGTTTTCAACAATAATAATAAATGTTTTTTGCACAGCAAATCAGCATATTAGAATGATTTCTGAAGGATCATGTGACTGGAGTAATAATGCTAAAATTCAACTTTGAAATCTCAGCAATAAATTACATTTTAAAAAATTATTTTAAATAGAAAACAATTATTTTAAATAGTGAAAATATATAAAAAAAAAAATAAAGAAATATATATATATATATATATATATATATATATATATATATACTGTTTTTGCTCTACTTTGAAGAAAATAAATGCAGGCTTGGTGAGCAGAAGACACTTATTTAAAAACATTAAAAATCTTACTATTCAAAAACCTTTGATTTGTAGTGTGTTTTGGCAACACAGTTGCATTCTTGCAACCCATACAGTTTTAGTATTTCTATACTGTTACAGTGTTGATTGATATTTTTCTATTTTTAATTTTAATTTTAGTGTTTTAATTTTAGTAGTAATTTTGCTTTAGTCATTTTTGTCAATTTTCATTTCAAATTACTGTTTTAGATTTTTTTTTATATGACTTTGTCATTTAATATTATTTTATATGTCTGTTTAGCTGCATTTTATTTTACTTGCATTTTATTTTTACTTTACTTAATTTTTTTTTTATTAGCCATTTATTTAAACGTCTAAAATTGTATTTTATTTATTTTACATTTCTCAGTTTTAGTTATTGAACTTACTTAGACATTTACTTCATTTAGTTGTGGAGGCAACATTCCTAGTTTTTTTGTTTTACCTCCACAGTTTACATTTTTCATCTAATATTTTTTTATTTTACTAATTTAAAACTAATTTTAATAGTTTTAGTTAAAGGGACAGTTAACCCAAAAATGAAAATTGTCATTAATTACTCACCCTCATGTCGTTCCAAACCCGTAAGATCTTCGTTCAACATCAGAACACAAATTAATATATTTTTGATGAAATCCGAGAGCTTTCTGACTCTGCATAGACAGCAACACAAATAATACATTCAAGGCACACAAAGGTAGTAAGGACCTCGTTAAAATAGTCCATGTGACATCAGTGGTTCAGCCACTGGTGCGCAAAGAAAACAAAAATAACTTTATTCAACAATTTCTTCTCTTCCACATCAGTCATCTGACCTGAGGATTTGTAAAACTAACTTTCTGATTCAATGTCATCAATAACATTTGGTGTATTTCAGAAACCCGAGACTGTTACTTGTGGAAAAAGCATTACGTTTAGCTCACCGGCACGCTAGACAGACAAACAAGCCTCGGTTTTTCTGTTTCCTGCTTGGGACGCTGGTAGTAGACAGTGGTTAGTATAATGCATTTCATAAGAAGCACATCCTATAATGATTATTTCATATTTAAACATTGCATCTGCATTTTACTAACTAATATTTCCTGTTGCTAGATGAGGAAGGGGTGACGATAACCCTGGATCGTTTTGATCCGGGCAAAGAGCAGACGGGATGTCCTGGGAAAGCACCAACTGCCCTGCTCCCTGGAGACATCCTTGTGCCATGTGTATTTGAAGCCCAGCATGCTACTGGCAGCAAAGTGCACTCAAGGGAGGATTTGAACATCTCGTTTAAGGTAGTTGATCTGAGAATTACAAACAGCACATGGTTAACATATAACGGCTGGGGCGCTTTCCTCCGGTTTCTGTGGCAACGTATTGAGGCATAATGGTAATCAACATCTCCTGTAACCTGTCAGTAACAGCTGCCCTGATTGTGACACAGTGTTCCTTAGAGACAGGTGATTATTACTGTGTCGCTGCTCCCATCTGGCGTGGTTTCCTTGGTTTCTTAATTTGCTTTGAACGGTTCTTAATTTAACCATGTGTTATTAATTTAAGAAAGTTTATTTATTTTATTAACAAATTTTGAAATTTAAGGCATTTTATTTTTTAAAGATACTTTTATTGAACAAGGATGCATGAAATGGATTAAAAAATGGCAGCAAAAGACTTTGCATGTTGTTATAAAAATGGGTTTCGGAATAAATTCAAAAAAAAAAAACTTTCTACAAAAATATATTATGCACCTCAGCTGTTTTCAGTATCAATAATAATAAATGTTTTTTGAGCAGCAAATCAGTATATTAGAATGAATTCTGAAGGATCATGTAACAGTGTAACAATGCTGAAAATTCAGCTTTGCATCACAGGAATAAATTGCAATGTAAAAATATTCAAATAGACGACAATTATTTTAAATTGAAAAAAAAATTAATTTATAACATTATAAATGTCTTTATCACTTTTGATCAATTTGATAAAGCTAAATGAAAGTATTAATTTCTATAATTTCTTTAAAAAATAAATAAATAAATTATACCGACTCCAAGCTTTTAAATGGTATAGTGTAATATGTTACAAAAGCTTTTTATTTCAGATAAATGCTGATCTTTGGATCTTTCTAGTCTTTAAAGAATCCTAAAAAAATGTACTCAACCATTTTAAATATCGATGGTATAATGATAATAAAAATGAAAAAAAAACAACAACATTAAAAATCTTACTGTAAACTCGACTGTTGGTGTAAATATTACATTTATTTTTATGTAGTTTTAATTTATGTATTATTATGTAATTTTTTTATCTATTATTATTTTAAATTAATTTTTTTTTTTTTTTTTTTTTTTAATTTCATGAATCCCTGTTTTATGTTTTTTTAACTTTAGTTTTTTAGACAGACTTTTTCTTTGGAATAAATTCAAAATGAATTTGTTGACATCTCGTATTAAATTACGTACATTGAGATTATACGGTCGTCCACTGGTGCTTATTTCTGTCTCTTTTTTCCAAGATGCTTCAACATTGTTGCTGCAGTAAAGAGATGCTGGAGTTGTCCAAACTCCTTACCTTGCGAGCTCGTCTCAGCTGCTCGGAGAACATGGATAGACTCACCTTTGACCTGTCCTGGGCGGCTGTCACTTTGGCTTGCATGCTAGACGCCGTCCCTGTCCGGGCAGTGCCTGTCATCCCAACCGCCTTGGCCAGGAACCTCAGCAGCCCTGCAGGTGTGACCCAAAACAGCAGGAAACGTGGGTAAGGAAGCACTTCTGTTTGCTTACATGTCCATATTTTGTCCTCAGAAGCTAAAACATGACATTCTGTCTCAGGTTTCTTACTATGGATCAGACCAGGAAACTTCTCCTCATACTTGAATCTGATCCCAAAGCTTACACTCTCCCGTTAGTAGGAATGTAAGTACTTTTATTGTTTGGAAATGGAGACTTTCTTACTGCTTATTCAGGCTGTTGGCATTATTATAGGTATTATAATTCAGCCCTGGGTAATTACATGCTTGGAGTCATGCAAGATGTTCAGAGTAGGTGTGTAACAGTTGTTCTCCTGCGACAGATGGTTGAGTGGTGTTACGCACATCCATAATCCCCTGGTGTGGGCATGGTGTCTGAGGTACCTGCACAGCTCCGCCCTCCAAGACAAGTGAGTGTCCCATCCATCTGCTCTTTTGCTCCTGTGGTCCAATAAGTCAGTTTTAGAGGGGATCAAATTTAAAGACATCATACAGTTAAAATGTTTGTATATGTACATGTAAAAATGAAGTTAGAATTGCTTCCTCAACATCTTATATTAGTTTTCAGATTTTGTTACCATATTAAATCATTTTAGATAATTATAAAATATTTTATTTAAAGGGATAGTTCACCCAAAAATGAAAACTACTATAAGCCATCCTGGATGTATATGCCTTTCTTCTTTCAGATGAATTTGACTGGAGTTATATTAAGTCTTCTGGCTCTTCCAAGCTTTATAATGTCAGTGAATGGCTGTTGAGATTTTGAAGCCCCAAAAAAGTGCATCCATCCATCATAAACGGTGCTCCACAATTTGATGTGTTTGTGTAAGAAAAATATCCATATTCAAAACCGTAATCTCTAGCTGGAGCGCCACTCTCGTAAACGAATGTGTGACAGTTTGTGGAAGCTAGAGATTACGGTTTATAAAGTTTTAAATATGGATATTCTTCTTACACAAATGCATCGATTCACTTCAGAAGGACTTTATTAACCCCCCGGAGCTCTTTTTATGATGGATGGATGCACTTTTTTTGGGCTTCAAAATCTCAACAGCCATTCACTGACATTAAAAAAGCTCTTCCAAGCTTTATAATATAACTCCAATTGTATTCTTCTGAGAGTAGAAAGTCTTATACACCTAGGATGGTTTGAGGGCGAGTAAATCATAGAGTAATTTTCATTTTTGGGTAACTATCACTTTAAAATTACATGATAAAATATTAATCAAAGATATTACATTCCACTTTTCATAGTGTAATCAAAGTCTGATGCTACTGAAGAAAACTGTTCTGGACACAGCTTTTTTGTTGTTGTATTTATTTATTTACCTACTTATTAGATAAGTGTAGTTTTAATATTATTGCTTGGATTATTTCAGCATGATTGTGTTTAAAGTAGATGTGATCTTTGTGTTGCTAGAATCTGTAAAATATCTCAAAAAATATTAAAATAACTTTAAAATTTGTGTTTCAGAGTGATGTCGGAGGGAGGCGCTTTCTTGGTGGTTCTGTATTCCCTGACTCACCGGGATCCAGAGTTTTACCAGTGTAAACCATGTGTCGGACAGCAGCAAATGAGCTTTCAGCTGCTCACCAGCATAGAGTCATTCACGCTTTACAAGGTGCGTCTATGGCTGTCTATGGCTTTGTCGTTAACAAAGTAAATCTGAATATGCCAAGGTCTATTGGGAACATTTTTCTCCTCCTCATGCAACCTCTACGACTAATTAGGGATGTAAAAATATCAAAATCACATGATATGAAAACCACGATACGATATCATTGTGATATTTAAAAAAAAAAAAGACATTACAATTGTCTACATTTTAAAATTATATTCTTCTATCTAATGCACTTTGAGAGTTCAAAATTAAGAGCTCCAACCCATGTTCTTAACTAAGAAAACTTGGCAAAGAAAATTTGGCTTGTACCTGAACTTTAAAGGGGACTCAACCTTATTTTTATTTGTGGTATACTCTCTCAGTCTAAATTACATTCACACTGGTGTTTTAGAAGCCAAGCAAATTAGAATATAATAATAATAATAATAATAATTTTATATTATTGTTATTTCTATGGCAGTAATAGCCATATATTGTAAAACAATTTCACTGTAAAATAAATGAAAATAAGTATTTCATAGGTATATTATATTTGCTTTACACTACAGTAGGGAAATTACAATACTTTTCCTAATTTCTACACTTGAAAGAGATATTTTGAATTTTGACTGCAGTAACGTTACCCTTTTAAACCACTAGCTGTCAGCAATTCATACTGCACTTTTAAGCTTTTATTTTGATGGAAAACTCCAGCTTCAGTGAAAACAGGCTTACAAAAACACGTCACTACAAATCTAGTGAAATGCTGTAATCATCTGCTGCAAAAATAACGGCACGGAAAACACAGGATCACAAGCTGATCGCCTGAACGATCACACTTGCACACGTGCACACTTGGCTTTGAAACCGCAGCAAAAACAGACTTGATGAAATATGGTTAACCCATATTGTGCGTTTGATTTTTAGTTGACAGATACTGTGCCAAAGCATAATGGCCCAAAACACAAACTTAAACTTCTTATTCTAATAATATAACTTTAAAATCATCTTCGTCTTCATCCTCTTCATC
Organism: Cirrhinus mrigala; assembly: GCA_036247105.1. Lineage (NCBI taxonomy): Eukaryota > Metazoa > Chordata > Actinopteri > Cypriniformes > Cyprinidae > Cirrhinus > Cirrhinus mrigala. The sequence goes on along the minus strand of CM070028.1, from coordinate 23,242,909 downwards.
AACAAGGAACGCGGCTTCGCCCAATGGCTCTTTTCATCAGAGGCAGCGTTTCCTCGCAAGGTTTCCCGACCAAACCCCAGCCAATTCATTCTGGACTCCCAATATCAGCTCACAGCAGTGCCAGAAAGAGTTCAGCCATGTCTAGCCACACCCCCATTCATCATCTGTCCCAACACAGGCTCTTCCATAACACCTCAGTGGCCAATCCTTGCAGCTGTTGCACCAACCAACCCAGCTGTAATCATCTGCTGCAAAAATAAAGCCTAACCGGTGACTGCAGCATTCCCAAAAGCATGCTAAATTTACAGCAGATGCAATAAACAAGTTCACTGCATTTACTGTGAACTGAGACATTCTGAGGCACGGAAAACACAGGATCATGAGCTGATCGCCTGAACGAAGTGCACACTTGGCTTTAAAACACGCAGCAAAAACAGACTTGATGAAATATGGTTAAGCCATATTGTGCGTTTGATTTTTAGTTCATTTGACATACTGTGCCAAAGCATAATGGTCTAAAACACAAACTTAAACTTCTTATTCTAGCATAAAGGATCTTTAAAAACTACACTTTTTGCCCAGAAGACCTATAGTTTCATATTGTCATGTGACCACGATATTGTTAATACCGTTACATCCCTACTACTAATGTGTTTGAAATTGGTCATTCTATCTAAAATTCTTCATTGAGGAAGAATTTCTTAAGTTTTTTGTTAAAGATTACATGTTAAATCAGATTTCAAATGCAATTGTGTTTTTACATTGGATGTGAGCCGTCTTTGGTTTTAGAGTTGTTGCATAGCTAACACACTGTACTTAATGCATTTTAGAGTTGCTTTTTTCATTAAACGATTTTAATTACACTACTTAATTCCCAATACAGAATGTAGAGCCTTCAGACGGACGACCTCTACAATTTGAGCTCAGCGCTGAGAACCAAAATCAGGAAACTGTGCTGTTTGAGGAAGTGCTTTCCCAGACTGTGTCAACAGGGTACAGTCTCTAAAAGTTATTTCTCTAAAAACTTTTTTTCAATGTGTTGACATTTATGTTTGACTGTTTACTGTTTCAGAATACAATATACCATAGAGGAAGTATAACACATTATATCATCTTTGTCTTATCAGGACAATTCTTGCAGCAGCCTCAGCTGCTCCACAGAATAAACTGTCTATCAGTGATCACGACTCAGGTGTAGAAGATGAAGAACTCTCTCCTCGGCCGTCTCCAAACCCTCATCCTGTCAGTCAGCAGGTTTGTTAACTCATGGCCTTTCATCTCTAATGTGCAACTTCATACCCATTAACATCCATTTCAAATGTGTTTCTTCAGACTAGACGTGTTCATCCTTCAGTACCAGAACTCTCGATGGTCATAGATGGCAGCTTTTTGGACAGGAGTGTTGTTAATGCACAAGACTCGAGTCCTGTTTCTCATAGCCTTGCGAATGTCCAGCGGAGAAGCATTAGCCCTGCCCACCTGGGCCACTCAGTGTTAAGACCTCCAGAACAAGGTGGCGTCCCTGGACCTCCTCCAATTCGAAGACCACTAACTCCCATCCTCTCTCAGCCGAAAAACAAACTACATCCTAATCCGGGACAACAGACACCACAACCCGTAAATCGCAAATCCCTCCCCTCAATGAGAAGATCAAGAGAAGGCTCGTCAACATCATCTGCATCTTCGTCTTCGTCCTCTTCATCAACAAGGAACGCGGCTTCGCCCAATGAATCTTTTCATCAGAGGCAGCGTTCCTTGCAAGGTTTCCCGACCAAACCCCAGCCAATTCATTCTGGACCGCCAATATCAGCTCACAGCAGTGCCAGAAAGAGTTCAGCCATGTCTAGCCACACCCCCATTCATCATCCGTCCCAACACAGGCTATTCCATAGCACCCCAGCGGCCAATCCTTGCAGCTGTTGCACCAACCAACCCAGCCACGTCCCACTGTATCAAAACAACATCTGGCAAGGGACACCGACGTATCCCACTGTGGCACACAATCCTTGTGGTTTTCATTGCGACACTGAGAGCGTCCCACTTGGGGATCACTGCGTCTCGCCATCTCGGCAGTCTATGGGTTGTCGCATATCTCCGACTAAAAGTCCTGTTGTTCCAGTTCACTACTCTCCATCACAAGGTCCATGCGTCTCCACAATCAAAGGTTCTGTTGAGCAAGACCCATCCTGTCAAGCTCAGTGCTGCCAGGTAGTCCAGCCTAGCCAGGTAGCATGCTTGGAGACCCCCATGGGTCTCCTTCCTGCTGATGCCTACAAGATGCTTATGGATCAAGAGCGTCAGCTGAAGCTACTTCAACTCCAGGTTTGTATTTTTAAGCCATATGTTTTATCATTGACCTGTTATCACAAGTTGTTAACAGACATTCCTCAACAGATTCAGAAACTTCTTGAGTCTCAGAGCAAAACACCTCCGGTATCATCTACAGAACTTGATACTCAGCAGGAAAGAGCTAATCAGACGCCCACATCGCCACCGAAACGCACAAGCGTCAGTGTTGCTGTAGGAACAGGTGCTTTGATGGAAGGTTTCATTTTCTTGATTTTGCTACAAATTCCTTGCAATGTCATGACGTTTTTTGTTGTTTGTTTTTTAGGAGCTAGCTTGTTTTGGAACGGCCCTCAGGAGCCCTCCACACACGAGGACCCAAGTCTGGATTGGCAGACTGAGATTGAGCCAAAGTCTGGATGTCAGAATGACAGCGTAGTCACTTCCAGATTCGGATCTGAAAATGCATGTCGTTACACTGAAGAGCATCCAGGATCTCCTCTACATCCAACATCTCCAAAACACAAGTAATGAAACCTGTGTTGAACTTTAAAGGATTAGTTCACTCCTGAATTATAATTACTCACCCCTATGTCTTCCAAGATGTTTATGTCTTTCTTTCTTTAGTCAAAAAGAAATACATTTTTTGGAGGATTTTTCTTCTTGTAGTGGACTTCAATGGGAATCAGCGGGTTGAAGGTCCAAATTGCAGTTTCAATGCAGCTTCAAAGGGCTTCACACGATCCCAGCTGAGGAATAAATGTCTTATCTAGTGAAACAAACCATCCTTTTCTAAAAAAAAAAAAGTATATACTTTTTAACCACAAATGCTCAACTTCACCTATTACATAGTCACGTTGGAAAGGTCATGTGTGACACAGGCAAAAGTACCGACTTGATGTTTTAAAAAGTGAATGTGCAAAGAAAGTCAAACACCCTTTACAAAAAAAGATAAAGCAACGATGTCAGACGATTTTGAAGTTGGAGAGGTTTCCCTACTCTACCTTTTTGAACCCGAATACACAGATGAAGAACTAACCACATGTGACCTTTCCAACGTGTTTGTAATGTGTGAAGTTTTAGACATGCATCGCAGAGCTAGTGCTAGGTTTGTGGTTAAAAAGTAAAGAAATTTTTATTTATAAAAGACCCTTATTGCTCGGCTGGGATCGTGTAGAGCCCTTTGAAGCTGCATTGAAACTGCAATTTGGACCTTCAACCTGTTTTTCCCCATCGAAGTCCACTATATGGAGAAAAACCCTGGAATGTCTGGTTTATTCCTGGAAATCAGGAATAAACTAATCCTTTAATGAACCTGTAATGAACCCTAAACTGTTTTTAACAATTGTTAACCTTCATATCTGATTTGTCAAAGAGTGCTACACTTTTGTGTCTTTTCCAGGCAGTGTTTGATGTTTATATTTTATTTGTCTTTGGCAGCATGACGTCTGGTTTCGGAGCACATTCGTTTCAGAGTCCAGTGTTGGGAGAGAGTGCTAGCATGTATTATAACTCTCAGTCACAGAGTAACGATCTGTCTGAAAACCGAGAAATGGACAACCCAAGATTTTACCAGGAACTACTGGTATGGCCCAGTTTTTATGCTATAGTTATAGTTTTCACATTTTTAAAGGATTACTTTGCTTCCAGAATAAAATTTCCTAATAATATACTTGCCCCCATGTCATTCAAGTTGTTCATGTCTGTCTTTTAATTTAAAAGAAATTAAGGTTTATGAGGAAAACATTCCAGGATTTTCCTCCATATAGTGAAGTTCAATGAGAGCCAATGGGTTGAAGGTCCAAATTGCAGTTTCAATGCAGCTTCAAAGGGCTCTACACAATCCCAGCTGAGGACTAGAAATTTCTATACTTTTTAACCACAAATTACCATGTTGCACTAGCTCAACTTGGAAAGGTCACTTGTGACGTAGGTGGAAGTACCGACCCAGCGTTTACAAAGCAAACTTGCAAAGAAAGTCAAACGCCCTTTACAAAAAAAAAAGGTAAAACGACAATGTTGGACTATTTTGAAGTTGGAGGAGAAACTGAGATGGTTTTTCGCTCTACCCTACCTTTTTGAACCGAAGTACACAGACAAAGAACTAACCACGTGTGACCTTTCCAACGTGATTGCATAATGCACTAAGTCTCAGATATGCATTGCAGAGCTACTGCAAGATGAGCATTTATGGTTAAAAAGTATAAATATGACATTGTTTTGATAGATAAGACCCTTATTTCTTGGCTGGGATCGTGTAGAGCCCTTTGAAGCTGCATTGAAACTGTAATTTGGATCTTCAACCCATTAATCCCCATTAAAGTCCACTATATAGATAAAAGTCCTGGAATATTTTCCTCAAAAACCTTCATTTCTTTTCGACTGAAGAAAGAAAAACACAAACATCTTGGATGACATGAGGATGAGTAAATTATCAGGAATTGTTTATTCTGTGGGTGAACTAATCATTTAGTTAGAAATTGACACATTATGAATGTTCAAACCACCTATGACTCAATTCCTGCTGCAGGGTCAGGTGCAAAGTCGACTGCAAGACTCCGTAGTCATGGATGAAAAGGTAGAGCAAGACCAAGAGAGTCTCCCAAGCAGACAAAGTCTGTCCCCTGTAGGTTGTCAGTCAAAGAAATCACCAACATCTTCCATACCCCAAACTCAAAAAACGAAGCACAGATCGAGTCCACCAGAACAGGACCGTGTCTTAAGTGCAACATTAAGACAACTCCAACAGTTCGGGGTGAACGTAGACTTAGAGTCTGCCCAGGGAAAGACGACACGTGCAACTGTGGAAAGTGCCAGGTAAAGACGCAGTCAAGACGAATCGTTTTATCAAAGCTGTTATTAAAAATCTTGTTCCTAACGCCATTTTTCTTTTCAGTACTCTTGCGTGCATTAACCCAGAGGCCGTGATTCCAAGACTAGCTCTTTCTGAACCAATGGGCACCAGCATTTGGGCACCAAGCGGCAGTGTAGACCTTAGCCTCGAGGCTAATGCCATTGCACTCAAGTACCTAAGCGACTCGCAACTGTCAAGACTCTCACTCGGCGGTCAACGTCCGGACCCCAGCGCGATTCTCCTGAGAAGACCCGCTGTGGAAAAAAGCAGCGTTGGACTTAGTATACTGTCCCCCAGCAACATGTCTCTAGCAACCTGTAAGTACATGAAGAAATATGGACTCATTGAAGGAGGAAACAGCAGCGAGGAAGAGCAAGAGGACACAGTCCTGGTAGACTCGGCTCTCGGGTGTTCAGTCCAGCACGAAACGTCCAAGAACGAGGCGGTTCTCAAAAACATTATAAACAAACCAGTCGCAAATCTCAACGTTGAGTCTCAAGAGCAGTTAATCAGAGACCTGCGGCCCAAAATGCAACTGCTTATGCATGGCGGGACAAACCCAGAGAAGGAGAACAATGCTAAGAAAGGTGTGAGTCAACGTAGATCCTCGCTAACAGAAAACCAGAGGACGCAGGAATTCACAGAGTCTGAGGGATCAGTGGGAAATTTCCTGGATCTGAGTAGGTTACGCCAGCTCCCCAAGCTTTTCTAAAATGCATCATGGGTTTTTCCAAAGACATGCCACTAATTCTTAAAGATATGTCTTCCGTTGTTCGTTTACGAAGTATAACATTTTTTATTTTTTTTTTAAAGCTTTTAAGCGTTTTATAGTCTGTAATTCTTTGTCTTGTCACCTTAATGTTATTTCCGTAACGCAGAAGCTTAAAAGTTGTAAAATGTTTACCCGATGACTCCTCATGTGTCATGTACAGCATCTGAGTAAACTGCCTTGTATGAAGTGACTCATTTTAGGCAGTATTTGAATTGTCACAATTTGTGTCTTATGGCATTACTTGACTCTATGATTTCAGAGGGAGAACTACTCCTTGAGGTTTTTAATCCTGTTGTGTTTTGTATATTTGTTTTTTTTTTAAAATGACTTCATGTACATGTCTCAAAATTAAATTACGTATTCTTTTATATAATGCCAATTTCCTTGCGTTTCTCATAAGGATATCTAAACATCTCATTTGTTAACTAATTATTAGGTAAATATTTGACTTGCCAAACACACCTGGTGACAAAACCGCATAAGATTTACATAATAGTATCTGAGGGACATAACTGAGGTAAGTTCTTTTGACTTGGGCTAGCATATAACCACCCAGAAACCGCATACTGGTGCACTAAACTCCACTTAGAGTGCCTTAGGAACTGTATTTGAACATATTGGATTAAAGGTCCTGACTTTAACATAAACAAGAACTATTTTCTAGACAAAAGCTGAGACACAAACAACATAGTGAGTTTCTCATCACTCTTCACTAAAAATAAAAGAGTTTTAAAACCTACCAAGCTGCATTTCTTGTCTTTAAACTGCATTTTGGACATCATCAGTGCTGTCTGGGTAGGTTTTGAGACTCTTGGTTCCATGCAGGATACCATCTTGATGTGTGGATGATCTCCGGGTTGCGCAATCCTGGACTTCTCTCGCTTGAGCTGTGAGACTAGGGCAGTCAGTCCAAAGAAACTTTCATTACAGCAGCAGGCGAAACTCGCCCTTCTTCTGTGAAGATTGAGCTGAACCAAATATTGTGAGTAAATGTTGTAGTACTGCTCATATAATGTACGTTTATTGTAGGTTTCGTTTCTTTAATGTATTTATATACGCACCGTATAGAAAGGCTAAAACAATGCATAGAGTCCGTAGCTTAGAAACACACCAGACTAGCTTGAATTAGATCTATAATGTTCAAATTGTCATTTCTGCAGTGTTTGTTGTTAACGTGCGCATTTCTAATGAAACGCTTAAAAATATTACAAACTAGCATTGTAAGCGTTACCTAAGATGCAACAACCGGCGTAACGTTAACGTTAGCATTCATGCTAACGCGCTCGAGCACATTCTTGTTCACTAAGAATATATTTTATTATCAGTTAGAGTTAAGTTTTATGGTTTTGAAGTGTTTCACATAGCAAAATGTTATTTCAAACACCAAGGCATTCGCTAAACAAGCGTTTTAACTTAACAAATGACGTTTAGCTGAAAGCTACAAGCTTTGTTTTGTTAGCACGCCGGCTAGCTGTTTAATATTCAAATTTCAAATCGGTTTAAACGGTCCAAACGCGCATTTATATTAGCTTAGATGTGATACGGCTGTTTATATGTAGAAAACGTGTAATAGTGATGCTAGGAAAGGATTGGTAATGTGTTTATTTTGTTTTTGTTTATTTTTTGTCTAAAAATGGCTGTTGGTTAACCTGCTAGCTGACTAGCATAACAGTTTGACATTTTGAGCTTTTAAACAAGTATTGTTTCTTCATCATCCTGTGGCACTTGGATGGATAAACGAGTAGGTATGAAATAATATTAATATTTACAAATTAAAGCGAGTGTTTTATTATATATCTAGCTAGATCCAGTTGAAGTCAAAGGGCTTTGTCTCTCTTTCCTGTTCTATAGGCTTGATATTATGCAAACATTTTTACACAGAAAAAGGATTTTCTCAAGAAGTCTTTGACTAGGCATTTCTTAGGGATTCGTTTAAATAATTATGCTTTTGATTTACATCATTTGGCTGCTAAACCTAAAAGGAATGTGATTATGCACACGTGCTTATTGTCTTTTTCTTGGCACCGATTAAATAGGATGTGGTTTATATATTGTTAGATCACGATGAGTTTTGTAATTAAACACGGCTGGATAATTAAGTGATGCTTGAAATCACTGTTAACCTGCTTTAGGGGGTTTCCAGTAGGCAGAGGACAAGAGATAAGTCTCAGCATGCTTTGAACTGAGATCATTTTTTCCATGACTGCACTGGCATCTAAAAATTTCTCTTTTCAAATCACAAACGTGAATGTCAGGCATGTTAATGACCTTTATGATACCCATGAAATACTACTGGCTTTAAATTAGTCACATGTAGTTGACAAACAGGTCTCCAAGTCATGATTATACAATTGTTTGTTTGTGTGGAGATGCTAGGAAGTACACACTGACATATTGTACTTCCTGGTGCGCATATATAAATATCTTATGAAGAGTTCATTTGCAAAAACAGATGTCTGTTTTTAACAGTTTTCAGAAATCATGTTCTTTCATTGTGCATTCCAATTAATCTCAACCAAACTGCAGTTGGGTTTTTGGGTTAGTAAAAATAACTTTAAAAAAACATGATAACAAAAAAAAAAAAAAACGTTTTTTTGAAAATTAAAAAAAATGAGTTTTTGTTTTTGCAAATAAACTCTTCATATATTAAATTTTATATATATTTTTTTTTAACATTTTAAATATTATCTAACATTTTTATTAACATTTACATAAATATAATTCTAAAAAAAATACAAAATCAAAAATGTAATATAAATTTCATTTTAAATATGTGAAAAAAATCCATATATATATATATATAATACATTTTTTATAGATATAAAATTGTATATTTATTTTTTTAACATTTAAAGTTTTTTTAACATTTGTATTAACAAATAAATAACAAATTATAAATATACAAATGAAATTAATAAATAAAAATATATATTTATTTAACTATATATAAAGTGTGTGTTGTTTAAAATCCATTTTTGTAAAATATTTTATATATTACATTTAATTTAAAATGTATTTTTTTAAAAATTAAAATTAAAATTTATTTAAAAGATTGACATTTTTATTAACATTTAAATATAAAATTCTAAAAATAAAATTAAGTGTGTAAGCATTGTAATTATTGTGTGTGTTTAAAATCCATTTTTAAATATATTCTATATAACATTTTTTAACATTTACATTTTTATTTAAAATTTTATGAAATATTCTGAAAATATACAAATCAAAATATAAAATATAATTATTTCATTTTATATATATATTTGTGTGCGTGTGTGTTTTGTTTAAAACCCATTTCTTAAATTTTTTTATATATTACATTTTATTTATTTTTTTAGCATTTAAAATTGTAACATTTAAATAAATATTATAAAATGATACAAATATTATACAAATAAAATTATTAAAATAAAAAAATGAATATATAAATATTTTTCATTTTATAAATATATATGCATGTATATGTGTGTATATATGTATGTATATGTTTTATTTAAAACATTTTTGAAATATTTTATATTATATTTTACTTTTATTTTTTAACATTTAAAATTGTATCGATCATTTATTTTGGATTAACGTGAATAAATATTACCAAAAAAAAAAAAAAAATTAAATTATTAAAATAAAAAACACTTTCTGTTTTTTTTTTTTATATATTTACAATATTTATAAAGAGAGAGTTCTATATATAGTTATCCCACACCACAGAGGTTCCCCTTTTGTTGAACACCCACCACTCTTAATTATAGTTACTAAGAAATCCTAGTACCAGTGAAACAATTTATGACATAGAAAGAATACGTGGGTGTGCTCGTGTAAAACGGTGCTTTTGATGGCCGCCACAAGAGGAAGTACCTTAGTTGCATAGGAGGCTGCTGAAGATAACAGCACGTATTTGAATGTTACAAATACATGCACTCGTTAGGTAAGACAAAGAGTTTTTATATATAAATTATGTAGAATTATTATTGCTTTTTCTTGTTGTAATATAGCTTTATTTATTTTATTCCATAAAATTATTTTATTTTATTTTATTCTAATAATTAATGTTTTTTTTTTTGTTTTTTTTGTTTTGTTTTTTAACTGTGCAATGGTCACACTTGCACATGACTCACACATGACTTGCACATGACAACTAAACTAGCATTCTTGGCTGCTGGTTGGAAATCGAAATAGTTCTCATTGCTGATTTCGCGACATTTAGAAAGGAAACAGGTGTTCGATTTCATCCTATCATTTTGATTTCAGCTTCCTTTTGTCATCGAAGCATAAGTTTGCAACATGTGATGGAAACTGTGCTCTTTGTTATGGCTCATGTTTCTGTTCCCTATGGGTCAGAATTCCTGGTTTCCTGCTCCTGAAAACACGTTGATTTTTGTTTGTCAGATGAGTCAGAGCTCAGGACTCGTAACCTGATTTGAGTTTAAACGCTTCCTTGTTATGTCTCCCGCTGGAGCGGTGAAAGGAATTGCACTTTACTTGTGATTAGTCATTCGAAATCCCCTCGTTTTTGTGTTGTGGAGGTGTTGCTTTGGTTATATAATACCTATTTTGGGCAGCTTTAAGGTAGGGTACGCAGACGTAGCTGTAATAAATGATGAGTCAGGTTATTGCTGCTGTTCTGGACTTCCCGGCCTGGACTAAATGTTTCACAGAGCTCATGTTGTCTAGCTGGAGAGGCTTTGTCAGGCTGAGGCCAAAAGATCCCACTTGGTTGGTATCTTTAATACTAAAATAAGCCTGCTGTGCTCAGGACAGTGATAAGAATGTCTAAGATGACGAAAATGGAAAAAAAAAGAATGAGTCATGTGTTTTTATTCACTTGTGTTTGTGTTCATGTTGGTTTGTATTTTTCAACAAAAGATTTGTTTAAAGGATTTCAAACTGCAAGTGTGGCCAAGTCAAAATTTTATTGCATCTTTATTATTATTTTTTTTAGACAATTTAAAGAGGTATTCGTACTTATTTTGCAAGTATGAAAACTGTTTTTTTTTTCAAGTTTTCAAGTCTTTTCTGGGATTGTAAAATTGTAAAATTACAGAAGTTGGTACAGTTATTATTTATGAAATGAGTAAAACACATTTTCGTAAACTGTTCATGAAACCATTTAAATGCATGTATTATTAATGAATTGAGTTTTTATTGTCATTTAGTTTCATCAGTTTATGTAAAAAGATTGAGCCATTTAAGTTTATTAGTTTTATTTGTAAATTTGTTTGTTTTGTTTTTTTACTCTCATCTCTTTCATTGTTTAGTTTTTTCTGTTTTTTTGTTTCAGTTTATGTATTTTTTTATTTTTGTGCTGCTAATGTGTTGTGAGTTTAAATAGCAGCATTTTAGTATTTAATTATGTGTTTTCTAATTTAATATTATTAAGAATTATTACAAATATTAATTGAAAATGTATACTGAATAATTAATATAATTTGATATAATTAAATATTATATCATTTTATATATATATATATATATATATATATATATATATAATTTGATATTAATTAAAGTTTTAATTTAAACCTTTTTTGTTATTGTTGTTTTGTTTTGTTTTTTCAAATTCCGTTTTTTTCCATTTAAATTTTACATTTTTACTGGATACCATTTTTTTATGTTTTAATCTAGACTCTGTTTTAATGGTTAAATTAAAAAAAAAGAATATTACACAAAGCATGTGTAATTAAATGAAATCAAGAAACTTACACAATTTAACAGATTTTTTGTTTTATTTTTTATGAAATTTTGTGTTTTCCATTAAAGGAGAAGTCCACTTCGAAAACAAAGATTCACATATAATGTGCTCACCCCCTTGTCATCCAAGATGTTCATGTCTTTCTTTCTTTAGTCAAAAAGAAATCAAGTTTTTTGAGGAAAACATTCCAGGATTTTTCTTCTTGTAGTGGACTTCAGTGGGAATCAGCAGGTTGAATTATTATGAAAATAAACGATCGTTTCGCTAGATAAGTCCTATCTTTCTCAGCTGGGGAGTACATTATATGTGAATCTTTGTTTTGGAAGTGGACTTCTCCTTTGATTTTCCGGATTCCGTTTTAACAGTTTCATTCAATTTTAATAATCGAAGCATCTCAAATTAATTAATATTAATTGAATTTAATTTATAAAGAATTAACTACTATATTATTATTTATAACTATAACGTTTTTATTTGATAATTATTTTAGTAGTAGTACTGTCGTTGCATTAAGCAATATATTTCTGTCACAATTTCTTCAAGTTAAACCAAACTTGTATTTTGACCAGTTGCTGTGAAGACCCTTAAGTTTCTATGTGTATTTGATATGACGATATTTTTTTTGTCCAAAGAAATGGTAAAATGCTAATGAAGTGATTCTCAGAGCAGTTTTACACTCAAAAAAAAAAAAAAAAACAAGCGACTTGTGCGCTTCAGTATGCGTGTAGTAAACGAAACCGCACATCTGCGCCATTCATTCACACAGAGGCACACAAAGCATGCAGGATTCATATTTAAATGGTATTTTTGCAGCTTAATATTCACAGACATGAGGCTGAGATAGTTTGAAATAATTTGAAATTCATTGTAAAATCTTGATGCGAGTGATCATTTTTGTTTTTTTGTCTTTCAGGTTATGTTTTTCACACTATGTGCTGAACGCCCACAATGCCAGGAAATATTTAAGAACTGTGATCTTTGGAAGAGCTTTATCGGTTCTAGTGGAACCTTTAGGACTTACCGTCGTATCGTTTTACGCAAAACGCACATAGACACAAATGCAGCAGTAAGAGAAGATCTTGGGGACCGGTGCATCACAGACCGCGCTTCGCTACAATGCCCGTACAAGCCCCGCAATGGACCGAGTTTCTGTTGTGTCCTATCTGCACGCAAACCTTCGAGGAGAGCCACCGCAAGCCCATCAGCCTGGGCTGCGGCCACACCGTGTGCAAAATGTGCCTGAACAAACTGCACCGCAAGGCCTGTCCGTTCGACCAGACCACCATCAGCACGGACATCGAGCAGCTGCCCGTCAACACGGCGCTGTTGCAGCTCGTCAGTGGACAGGTGAGTCTAAATGTGTGGTCACATTTTTTTAAGGTTTTGCCGCAAAAAAGACAAAAAATGTCAATAGAGTAGCTAGCAAATTTGCATGACCAACTTAAACAGGAGCGAAATCTGCACAGAAAATGTTTTGCTCTCACACGAAATTTATTGCCTGCCAAAATGTTTTCACTCCCAGTCGTCTGATCTCGACAGACCGAACAGAAGAACTGAACTGATAACCAAAGAAGAACCAGAACACACCTACTTATTAGGCTACTAGCGTTTTTAAGCATTTTCTCACACTTTCTCATCCACACTAAAATATAGGAAAACACTAAATTCACCTTGCCGCGTATGCGTTCAACCTCACCGAGACGATACAGACATGCAAAACAGACAGTCTGCGTCACATGACTAAACTTGCATCATCGTTTTCGAAACCTTTTGTTTTCACAGCCCACACTACAACGTGAAATTTTCAAATTTATCCACTTTGGAAAGCCTTTTCAAAAAGTGTAGTTTTTGTCAACAAAAACGCTGTCTCAGTAGGGACGGAAGGCCAAAACGGAGAGGAAAAGATGCGTTCTTAAATGAAAACAGGGGCCTTAAGGTCCAAAACTTAAGTCTGGAATTTTCGTATGCGTTTTTTCGAATTTCGAAATTAAACCTGGTCCGTTTTTATTTTTTTTATTTAATTTTTTTTTTATGATGGGCGAAAGTTTTGGAGGCACTATTAAAATAAGAAGAAAGTCACGTTTGAGAAGGCAGCATCGATTTTTATTTTAAATGGTTGAAATGAATGGAAATATTGTGTTTTTCCCAAGCGGCAACCTCCCGGTCTCCCTCTTGAAGCCAACACAGAAGTGACTAAAACTGTAATTCATCGACTGGCCGCTAGAGACTGGCTGCAAAAGGCAGTCAATCTGCTGATGAAAATCCGGGACATTTTCTCAATATGCGACGTGCGGGACAAAGGGGTGAAAATGCTGTGCGGTACAACGCAAAGCGGGACAGGTGGTCACCCTAGCTGGGCATCGTTCAAAAATTTTCTAGATCGATACCAACCCTTGACTTTGGTACGGGTTCCTGAACAATACCAGTTTTATGAAATCAATTTTAACAAGATTACATAATCTCAATTGATGTTTATACAGATTCAAAGACTCCTGAGCCACTGCACAAAGGAACAAAAAATATCCAACACAATAAATCAGTGAAAATAAATTTAATAAAGCTCAAAAAGTTTTCAGTTTACACATCTGTTAGGCTACATTCACACTAGTGCATGTTCGTTTTAAAATGCATACCTCAGAAACAAATTCTATTCATTTTCCACTAATTACTGACAAACACTAGCACCTAGGGCGCTGTCTGCCGGTATGTATAACATAATATGCTTTCTCTCTTTTGCAATCACTGTTCTGACTCAGAGGACTTAACATATTTCAACAACATTACATGGCCAAAACACACATTCGACGGCAAACATACGTTATTACAAACACTCGCTGGTGGTTTAAAATGAGTTTTGAAAGCGGAATATAAATATTATGTATTGTCTTATGTAGTATCAGGCTACAGTGTTCGTGAATGATCACGTAAGGCACACTTGTGTAGTATTAGGGCTGGTCGATAATTCGATAACGATAATTTTCGTGATATAATTTTCCTCGATAAAACGATATGAAGAGTTCGATATAGTTTTTATGTGCCAAAAGCGGAACAAAATAGCGCGACTCATTTGAATCGCGCCACACGGACCGTTTGTCCGCTCGGACCAAGGTATAAACTGCCGCGCTGCGCGAGCTCCCTAGACAAGATGCATTTATTATCTAGATGCGGCACGGACGCGCCTGGAGAAACCGACCGCGTCGCTTCCATAATGAGCGCAGCTGCCGCGCGCCTACATTTGAAATAACGAACTTGAGCGCGCAAAAGACGCGATACGTGAACGGCTCCGTCACACGAGCACTAAACAGCGCTGTGAGATCCAGTGTGAAACACTTGAATTCAGCGATGAACACAAATGACTCTGTGATTCAAACGAGTCTAAAGCTGTGTGCAACGAGACAGTCAGAAGGCTTTTCAATCTACACATCGCCATCATTTACCATGGATTTACTGTGGTAACACTCACTGCACCATGGTATTGTGGCAGCAATGTGGGATATTCACATTGAATTTTATTACAGGAATAATGGTATATAATTATAGTATGTGTGTATTTGTGATTAAACTATAGCATGTGCGCATTTATAGTGAATGTTTTTAGACTACCGTTTTTCATACAGATAGGCTACCTATAAAACCATGTAGTTATATTTTTACCATGGTATTGAGGTACCATTACGTGTGGTTTTAACAGTGTTTATCATGATTTAAAATGTATGCTTGATACTATGGGAGACCAATGCTTAAAAAAAAAAGAATAGATTTAAGCATATAAAACTTTTGGAGGTTGCTACAATTTTTACAGATGTTACTGATTGATAATGAACAAAAAAATTATCTCTGCATCCTCAAGCTACTATCAAATGTGCATTTCTAAGAGACAAAAAAAGTTATATTATTATTATTATTATTATTATTATTATTATTATTGTTGTTGTTATCAGACAACCCAAACCCTGTTTCTTGATTTGAAACAATATAACTCATTAGAACATGCAGAAATTAATTTTTCTTATTTTGTTAAAGAAAATTAATGATCTTTTACTTTGGAGCAAAAATCTGACTTTAAACTTGAAAGAAATAGAGATTTGACATTTATCGTGATATTGGCTGATATGAAACAAATTATGGTGATCATTTTTTTGCCCATATCGCCCAGCCCTATGTAGTATGGACAGATATTTTTTTCTGAAATGCCAGCATGGATGAGGATTGTTTTATTTTTTTGTTTAAATGTTCAAAAAAGTCCGTAGTTGTGTAGCAACACAGATGCCACTTTCAAACCAAGCAGCTTTTTGTTAGTCAGCGCGCCGATTTTGCGTAATCAACTTGAATGTGAGCGAAATCTGTGCAGGAAAATTTTCGCTAAACTCCCAAACTTTTGTATTTCGCCTGCCAAAGTTTTCAAACCCTAAACGTGAGCACACCGGTACGTAAAGGCCCAGTGCATTTATGTTTATCAACTTTGTTTTCCGTACATGGAAGAAGTTGTGGCCCCCACCCTAGCCTCAGTCTAAATAAAGATGAGGAAGTAAAACTACAGTGGTTCCTTGTCACTCAAACAATGCTTTTTTTTTCCTTTTCAAATGACCTTGATAACAGAACGTGAGGCAACAAGCCAAAAACACCAGTTGATCGTGCAGACAATGCCGCAGTTGTATTTTAGCGTGTTTATTACCGTGTTTATTACCGTGTTTACCGCATCCGCTTGTTTCTGAATCAAGAGGACGAGCACAACACGTCAAGCACAGCGTGAGAGGTGGAGCTCGGGGCGTTGGGTTTCTGAAGATCAGCTTGTGATCGTTCCGGTCTGGTTGGATTTCAGGCTTGATGTGACACACAGAAGCGTGTGACTGTTTGACAGCAGGCTGTAAAACACACTGCTTCCTCGCTCACACGGTCTATAGAGAACCAGGAAGTTGAATCAACATCTGCCAGTCATTCCCAACGTTGTCTGTAAAAATACTTATTCATTCTGCGCACGCTGTGATAGGGATGACTGTCATAACTATTACATAATGGTCTAGTCGCGATTATTTCAGATGACCACAGTCGTTTAAATAAGGGAATTAAATCCAAAAATGCCGCAGTTTGCGAAATTGCAGATATTTTGGGATGCAAATGAAAATCATGCAGAAAATCAAATAATTTAATTCATGAATGACCACCTTTAATGAAAACAAAAACACAAATGAGCGCATAAATGTATTACTATTGTAAAATATAATAGCTAAATATTTCTCACTACTAATATTGTATTTTATATTACATCAGTTGGGATGGGTTCCAAAAAAAATTGTGAATGTGTACTGAATTCTTCATATTTAAAATATTTTGAATTGTATTATTCATTTGAAAGTTCCAAAACTTTGGTCCATACGCAAATGCAGTTATTTATACGCCTGTGAATCATCCAATCCTCACACGCATGACAGCCCAAATGACAGTACCCTTTGTGGTCAAAACATTCATTCCTCTCTCTTGTTTTTGATGATAAATCACATGTTGTTATGAGAGTCTGTGGGCGTGAACACGTTCTACCCGTGGAGGAATGCTGACAGCACCATCAGATGATTGCTTGTTATGTGAAGAATGCCATCAAAGCTTTTTAGATAAGAAGTATCTGTGGTATGGTAACAGACAAATGTTGTGTTTTGTCCTGCAGGTACCCAAACCTTCCCCCGTCACCCTACTGACTGCTGCAGAGGACGTCAAGCACTATGAGGAGTCGCGCACATGTGTGGAGGACCTGGCTCTCTATCTCAAACCTCTGAGCAACACCAGAGGTCCCTGCTGTTTTAAATGACCCTTTTTATTCATTTACTCAGTTAGCATATGCTGCTTTTTTTTTTAAATGATTTATCAATGTCAAGAAGTGCATCAAGATATCATAATTGGAATTCAGTTGCAACTATTTTTTTTTTTAATATAATATTTTATTTCTTATTTATTTTATTTTATTTCATTTTTATTTATTCATTTATTTAGTAGATGGTATATAGCATTCTTAGTATATGGTATAGTAATATACTAAGTATATATATATATAAAATTATTATTTTATTATTATTATTATTACTACTACATTTTTATATATTTTATATAATAGTTAAAAATACATGAACAATAAATGTAAAAAATAAAGAAAAAAATGCACTAATAGCTAAAATAAATAAAAATGTAAAAATGCATTTGAAAAAAAAAACACTAATTAGTAGCGAATAAAAAAGAAATGTAAATTAATCAAAAACTTAGAGATAGATTAATATATATATATATATATATATATATATATATATATGTGTGTGTGTGTGTGTATTTTTATATATATATATATATATATATATATATATTTATGTTTTTTTTTTACTCGGAAATTAGGTTTTTTTAAAATTCATCATAAATGTTCAAAAATCATAAATTTGGTTTGTGATTGCATATAATATTTTCTAAATATTTATTCAGCTGTTTGAATATCATAATATAATTGGACTCCAGTTGCAACACAAAAAGGAACAAAAAAAGTTGTAATATTTTAAAAAATATTATAATATTTTATAATATTATACAATATAATGTATAAAAATAATAATTTTTTTTTGGGGGGGGGTAATTTTTCTGATTATTAAATGCAATTTTAAAATTAAATGTATTTTTATAATAGATAATATAAGTAAATGAAAACAATAATTTAAAAATACACTTAAAAAAATACACTAATCGATAATGATGATAATATATATATATATATATATATATATATATATATATATAAACCTTTATTATTGATTGATTATTTGTTTTTACTTTTATTATTAATTAAAAAAATGCAGTTTTAAATTTAAATGTATTTTATAATAGATAATAAAATTAATGAAAAACATAATTTAAAAATACTTTAAAAAAAAAACACTAATTAATAGATGATAAAACCATTTCAGTATTTTAAAAATGTAATATTTTCTTTTTATTTTAATCTTTATTATGACCTTTTTTTTAATTGAATTGTTTTATTTTTATTTATTTATTTATTATTATTATTATTTTTTTTTTTTTTTTTTATTTTTTTTTTTATTATCATTATTTTTTTTTTAATTGTGTAGATACCTAAAAATTCAACTTTGTTTACTGTCCTTAGCATATGCTTAATCATAATTGGACTGCAGTTGCATCACAAAAAAGGAACAAAAATGTTATTTAATTCATTCTGTTTTATTTTTACAGGGTTTTTTTCTGTTTTCTTAATTGCATAAATACCTAACAATTCATTCTTGTTTAATGTCCTTAGCATATGATCTGTGGTTTTTAAGTGATTCATCATCCTTCATGTTATTCAGCAAGTCGTGAAAAGGCTCATTTAACGTTTGTTTCTTGTTGCCGTTGATCCGTGCAGGTGCAGGGCTGAATGGCGCCACTCAGAGCGTTCTCAGCAGACCCATGCAGAGGAAGCTGGTGACTCTGGTGCACTGCCAGCTGGTAGAAGAGGAGGGTCGCATCCGGGCCATGCGGGCGGCCCGCTCTCTGGGTGAACGTACCGTCACCGAGCTCATCCTCCAGCACCAGAACCCCCAGCAGCTCTCCTCCAACCTGTGGGCCGCCGTCAGAGCCAGAGGCTGCCAGTTTCTCGGCCCTGGTAAGATTTTACCAGCATAACACGATAGCAGGCTGATACAGTCATTTGGGGCCGCTAACAAAAATTGGTTTTCACCCAAAAGCTATGCAGGAAGAAGCACTGAAGCTGGTCCTGCTCGCTCTAGAAGATGGCTCAGCCCTCTCACGGAAGGTTCTGGTCCTGTTTGTCGTCCAGAGACTCGAACCACGTTTTCCTCAGGCCTCAAAAACCAGCATAGGACACGTGGTGCAGCTCCTCTACAGGGCCTCCTGCTTTAAGGTCAGGCCCTTAATCAAAAATTACGTTTTGCTGTATTTACAGTTGGAAATTTACAAAATATCTTCATGGAACAT
The DNA here is from genome assembly GCA_036247105.1 of Cirrhinus mrigala. Lineage (NCBI taxonomy): Eukaryota > Metazoa > Chordata > Actinopteri > Cypriniformes > Cyprinidae > Cirrhinus > Cirrhinus mrigala. The sequence goes on along the minus strand of CM070028.1, from coordinate 23,223,343 downwards.
GATCTTTAATTAATATCCTAATGATTTTTGGCATAAAAGAAAAGTCGCTAATTTTCACCCATACAGTGTATTTTTGGCTATTGCTACAAACATACCCGTACTACTTAAGACTGGTTTTGACTTATTTATTTAATTTACACAGTGATTTGATTACTTTATACAATGTATGTAGCATTTCTTTTTTATTTTTTTCTGCTGTAGTTTTTAGTCCTATTGCTCATAAATAGTTTATTATTCTCATTTAATCGCTGACTGTTTACTTGTCTTTAGGGAGCTTTATTTATTTATTTATTTATTTTTTTTTTAATTTAGGCTAGTAATTGTTTGTTTGTGATATTGACACTGCTGACAAGAAATATAACATTTCTATGGTATCAATTTTTGATATCATAAAGACCTTATTTAAAGCAAAAATAACTATATATGTGATGCATATCGTTACTGTGAAATAAAATAAGTGTAAAATTTTACTGTATAGCATTTTTGTTGTAACTTCAATATTATGTCTAAAAATTGTATATAATAAAATAATCTAAAATATATTGTAATATATAAAAAAATTGTATTTATATTAAATTAGTTAAAAATAAATCAGATTTGATGTCAGCTGAATATTAATATGTAGATTTAAAATAGATTTAAAAATAAATATTTTAATTTAAAAAAAACACTACCAGTCAAAAGTTTTTGAACAGTAAGATTTTGTTTTTTGAAGAAGTCTCTTCTGCTCACCAAGCCTGCATTTATTTGATCCAAAGTATAGCAAAGTTTTGTAATATTTTTACTAATTAAAATAACTGCTTTCTATTTGAATATATTTAAAAATGTAATTTATTCCTGTGATTTCAAAGCTGAATTTTTAACATTCTAATATTCTGATTTGCTGCTCAAAAAACATTTAAAACAGCCTTTATAAGAAATTGAAATCTTTTGTAACCTTATAAATGTCTTTATCATCACTTTTGATCAGTTTAAAGCATCCTTGCTAAATAAAAGTATTAATTTCTATAATTTTCCCAAAAAAAAAAAAATGTATATTGACTCCAAGCTTTTCGATTGTATACTGTGTTACAAAAGCTTTTATTTTCTATTTATCTATTTTTTTATTTACAGTTTTTATAAATGCTGATTTGGATCTTTCTATTCAAAGAATCCTGAAAAAAAGTACTCAACTGTTTTAAATATTGATAATAATATTAAAACAAAAAGCTTCTTGAACAGCAAATCTGAATCTCAGAACGATTTCCGAAAAATCATGTGACACTTAAGACTGGAGTAATGATGCTGAAAATGTAGCTTTGATCACAGGAATAAATTTAAAAAAGATTAATAAGATTAATAAGATTTAAAAAAATTATTCAAATAGAAAGCAGTTATTTCAAATAGTAAATATATTTTACAATATTACAGCTTTTGCTGTACTTCGGATCAGATAAATGCAGGCTTTGCGAGCAGAAGAAAAAAAAAACTTCTGTCTGGTAATGTATACAGTATTAGTAACAAATGTGAAAATATTTTTTAAAAATGCACACATGTATTTATTTGTATTAAATATCAAATTTTGTTTAATCTCAGGTGACCAAGCGTGACGAGGATTCCTCCTTGATGCAGCTGAAGGAGGAGTTTCGCACGTACGAGGCTCTTCGGAGGGAACACGACTCTCAGATCGTTCAGATCGCGATGGAGGGCGGACTGCGTATCGCCCCTGATCAGTGGTCATCTCTACTGTACGGCGACCAGTCGCACAAATCCCACATGCAGTCCATCATAGACAAGGTACGTCTATAAATTCCTAAAGAAATAATCATTCGACGTACCTTTTAGGCATTACGCATTGAACCTCTTCAGATAATTTCCTGGGTATTATTTCAAGATTTCACTAGGTGGTGCTGTAGTTTTTTTGAGGCATGTTTGCAATAAAAAAAAAAAGGTATGACAAAGTGTTACGTGTTTAAATTCTCCAGCTACACTCCTCCCTGTGTAGAGAACACATTTAGGGTGTAGCGAACGTCACGTAATGCATCAAAACATGTTGATTTTGTCTGCTGGCATGTGAAGTATGCATTTATGTGGCTTTGTGTGTTTCAGTTGCAGACACCAGCATCCTTTGCTCAGAGCGTGCAGGAGCTCACCATCGCCCTGCAGAGAACCGGAGATCCAGCCAATCTCAACCGCCTCAGACCCCATCTGGAGCTGCTGGCCGACATCGACCCCAGCCCAGGTCTGACGGCCTGCTCCGTTCACGCAATTGTCAATACAGCCATTCGTTAAACAAAAACAAAGGTTTGAATTTTCACACCTGTGTTTTGGCATTAACAGACGCCCCTGCGCCCACATGGGAGCAGCTTGCCAAAGGGCTGGAAGCGGTGCGGACCGTCGTTCACGGCCTGGTGGATTTCATCCAGAACCACAGCAAGAAAGGAGGCGATCAGCAGCAGGTCGGTAACCAGATTGCAAGCATAAAATATTCATTTATGAATATTTAATGGTTTTAAATAATTTATTAAAATAGTTGATTAAAAGAATGTCAAGATAGTCTCGATTTATGATCAGTGTTTAGAAAGAATAATGAAAGGCTCTTCCTTCCTTCCGTCCTTACTTCCTTTCTTTCTTTTAGTTTTTTTTTTGTTTTGTTTTGTTTTTTTTGTGGTTATACATGTTGGTTTAGTGTTAATTATATGCTATTGTAGTATTTATTATTAATATTTTAAAATCTTTATATTTAAATTTCAAAGTTTCAGAAACGTTGTGCTTTGTTTTATATGTATGTTTTATATATTTATACATTTTTCTATTTAGCTTTAATTTATTAGCATTAATTTTTGTAGAGATGAGATGCTCAGAAACAGGTTGTAAGCACGATTGCAAACATGAAATATACATTTTTTTTAATACTTAATGGTTTAATAATTTGTTAAAGAAGTTGATTAATTTAAAAATATTCATCCGATTTATGACCCATGTTTCTAGAAAAAATGAAATTTATTTATTTATAATAGTAGCATAATAGTGGCAGCAGCAGCACTTTATTTATTTATTTATTAATTATTTTAAATTAGCTTTAAATTTTCTGTTTTAATTTTAGTTTCAGCTTAAGAAACTTGCTTTGTCTTTTGTTTATATATATGTATGTGTATATATATGTGTGTGTGTGTGTGTGTGTATATATATTTCTATTTTGATTAGCATTAATTTATGCAGAAATCAAGTGCCCAGCAACAGCAACAGATCGGTTGCCAGACATGAAATATTATTTTTTAATACTTAATAGTTTTTAATAATTTATTAAAATAGCTTATTAAAATAATAACAATTTATGACCAGTATTTGAATAATGAAAATAGTTAAATGGATTTATTTAAATTATTTTATTTTATTTTATTTTTTACTTATAATAGTAGTAATAGCAGTAGCAATTCTTTTAGCATTTGTTTATTTATTCATTGTTATTTTATTTATTTTTACAGTTAAATTTTTTGTAATAATGAATTTTTGTAATTATTAATATTTTAAATTTAAATTAAATTAAAGCTTTTATATTTTCAGTTTTAACTTAAATTTCAAAGTTTGCTTTGTTGTTTGTAAATAAATAAATATATGTGTGTGTGTGTATTCCTTCCTATTTAGCTTAAATTCATGAGCATTAATTTACCAGATCACAAACTTTTCAATATATTAATATTTAAAAATATTCAAAAAATGTAAATTATAATGCCATAATCAAATAATTAATCAAAATAGCCTTAATTAATTTTTTGATAAGTTTTTAGAATGTATTTACTTACTAATTATCTATACATCAGATATATTTTAATATTTGTATTCTATTATAGTATTTATTAATATAAATGGCTTATATTTTTATTGTTTTTTTTTTATTGCTTTGATTTTTATATTTTCAGTTCAGTTCACACTTGGTCTTTTTTTTATGTTTTGTGTGATTAATATTTTTATTTAGCTTTATTTGTATTTTTTTCATTTATTTTTAAATCAGGTCATTCAAATAACTTGCACAGAAATGAATAAGCAAATCTCACTTCCTGTCCACAGCCACCTCAGCACAGCAAATACAAGACCTACATGTGTCGGGACATGAAACAAAAAGGCGGCTGTCCTCGTGGAGCAAGTTGCACCTTCGCTCACTCTCAGGAAGAGCTTGAAAAGTAAGCAGCACTTTAAGTACATTAAAGAAATAGTTCACCCAAAAATGAAAATTCTGTCATTAATTGCTCACCCTCATGTTGTTCCAAACCTGGAAGACCTTCGTTCGTCTTTGGAGCACAAATTAAGATATTTTTGATCTAAGAGCTTTCTGATGCTCCATGGACAGCAACGCAACTTTAAAAGTGAAGCATAATAAGCATTAGCCTCACCACCTCTTCTCTGACTACAGGTACCGTAAGATGAATAAACGTATGGGAATGAGGCGACAGCTCAGCCAGTCCCTGACCCAGCTGAACGAGATGGACCTCGGCGCGGGTCTGTTGTCTGATGACGGGCCGCCCATAGAGGGACTCCCACGCAAACCCTCCTCCATCACTAACATCATCCTAGCATCAGGACACGAGTCCACTTTGGCCCACCTGGTTTCCAGAGGCCCGGACCAGTCATATGACCCAACACACAAACCGGACAAGAAGGACTCTGGGAGCCTCAGTGCACCTGGCTCACCTCCAAACTTGTGAGTTTGTTTATTTATTTATTGGTGGAGGAAACAAATCTATATTATATTATGAATAAACTGTAAAAGCTGACTTTTTAATATTTTGTTATATAGTAACTGTTCATTTTAAATTATGAAGTAATAGACAAGATAGACAAAATAAACCAGCTTTTAGAAAATAATAAATGTCTTTTTATATTATTATAGTATTAATTTAAGAATTATAACAGCAGGAGTAGCAGCTATTTATTTTAGTAATTGTATGTGCTTTTATCAGTTTTATTAGTGTTTTGTCATATTTATATTTTGCTTTATTTTATTTACATTTTAGCAATTGTATGTGGTTTTTATCATTTTATTATTTTTTGAATATTTATATTTTGCTTTTTTTATTTCTTTTTTAGCAATTGTATGCTTTTTTATCATTTTATTGGTATTTTTTAATATTTATGTTTTGATTTATTTTTTTCATTTTAACAATTTGTGCTTTTAATATCTATATTAAACTAATATTTTGTTAAATATGAATAATAATTAAATAATATTTAATTTAAAAATACTTATATTTTGAAAAATATTTTGCTTTATTTTTTTTTAAATTTTAGCAATTTTGTGCTTTTATCATTTTTATTAGTATTTTTTTTTATTTATATTTTGCTTTATTTTATTTACGTTTTAGCAATTTTGTTTTATCACTTTTATTAGTATTTTGTCATTTTTATTTTGCTTTATTTTATTTCAGCTTTAGCAATTGTATGTTTTTATCATTTTATTAGTATTAGTAATATTTATATTTTTTATAAAGATTTATTTTATTTCTTTTTAACAATTTGTGCTTTTAATATTTATATTAAACTAATATTTTGTTAAATACGAATGCTAATTAAATATTAATATTTCATTTAAATATTTTGATTTATTTTTCAAATTTTAGCAATTTTGTGCTTTTATAATTTTTATTAATATTTTTTTAATATTTATATTTTGCTTTATTTTATTTCGGTTTTAGAAATTGTGCTTATTTTTATTAATATTTTTTAATATTTATAATTTTGCTTTATTTCAGTTGAAACAATTGTGTTTTTATTATTTTATTAGTATTTTTAGTATTAACATTTTGCTTTATTTTATTTCAGTTTTAGCAATTTTATGTGCTTTTTATCTTTTTTATTAGTTTTTTATAAATATTTCTGTTTTGCGTTATTTTGGTTTTAGCAAGTTTGCGCTTTTATCATTTTTATTAGTATTTTTTAGTATTTATATTTTGCTTTATTGTATTTCAGTTTTAGCAATTTTGTGTGCTTTTATCTTTTTTTTTATTAGTTTTTTATAAATATTTCTCTTTAGCTTTATTTTTATATCAGTTTTAGTTTTAGTCATTTTAGTACTTTAACTTATTTTAGCATGTTTGTCATCTAATATTCATTTAAATATATAAAATATATTTATTAGATGACAAATTGAACAAAAAAAATAGAAATTTTGGCTTGGTGACTAACTGAAAAAAAAAAAGCTAAAGTATTAAAATTCCGCTTCATTTCAATAAACTACCTGAAATTATTGATTTTTAATCATTTTAGTTCATAACGTCACTGCTATACATTATCCAGCTTACTACATGACTACTTGCCATATAAATAAATAAGCATGACATTTTAATGCGAGTCAAAAAAATGTTAATTTTAAAGAAGTGAGATCGCAGAGTGATCATGCACATGATCTCATAATTTGCAGATTGGAACCCATCTCGAAACCAGGGATGCTCATGAATTCCCACTCCAGGATGGCCGGCGATGGCGCAGTGGGACAGAAGCACATGTCTGCGGTGCCTAGAGTCCCTCACATGTATTCACAACACCAGTCTGAACTGTATTACCCTGAGACCAGAGGCCCTCTGCCACCCTCCGCCCAATATGAATCCTCCCAGTACCCTGCAGGTACCAAAATACTCTCATTTTTGGAACAAACGCATTACGTTAAGCACTTCTAGATGGAAAAAACTCTTCATTTTCCTCATTTCAACAGGCAATCCTTATCCTCACCACCACGTCCACCCACGCTACGCCCGTCACCCAGCTCCAGATCCAGGCATGCCACCATATCCAGACTCCTATTCCAGTTCCTACACCTCAGATCGGCAGTGCAGCAACTCCCATTATGGATACCCTTCACACCACGATGGCCGTCGCCACTCATCCTACCCTCATCCCCAAACATTCCCCCCACGGGAGGAGCTGGTCCGTAGGAGTCCGGATGTTCCCCCACCGCTACCACCCCAAAGCTCTTCGTACCTGCCAGAACCAGACAGCTATAACCACTCCAGTCAGATCAGGAATTATCCAAGGGTAAGATCCATTACCTACAATATTCGAATTGCACTGGTCTCATTTCAGAGCTAAAGATGACATAACCTGATCATTTGTCCACAGAATGCCTACACACGATCTCAGCCCTCCCTAGACTACCTGCACCGTCGAAGACAGGAGATCATGGCCCAGCTGGAGGAGAGAAAGGTCGCTTCCCCCTCGCCCTTCAGCTCCTCGCACTCGTATGAGCCCAGCTACCCTCAGGACATGAGGGGACAGAGCCATGTAAGCCAGAAGATAATTATTTAACAGAAATAATAATAATAATAAGCTAAATTGAATCTAAATAATGGATTAAAGGTTGAAAATAAAGAAACTAAGACAGCCATAAATTAGTTTTGGAAAAATGCATGCATAAAATAATAATAATAATAACACAACTGATACTGTAGATTTTTCAGAAATCTATTTTAGTGAAATTATAGGCATTTTAAGGATTTGTTTTATTAATATTAATAATAATAATAATAATAATAATAATAATAATAAATCAAAATGTAGAAGGGCTGCATGTTTAATCTAAATAAAATAATGGTTTAATGTTTGAAAATAAAGAAATTAAGACAGCCATGAATTAGTTTTGGAAAAATGCATGCATAAAATAATAATAATAATAACACAAATGATACTGTAGATTTTTCAGAAATCTATTTTAGTGAAATTATAGGCATTTTAAGGATTTGTTTTATTAATAATAATAATAATACAACTGGTACTGTACATTTTTCAGAAATTTATTTTAGTGAAATTATAGGCATTTTAAGCATTTGTTTTATTATTAATAATAATAATAATAATAATACAACTGGTACTGTACATTTTTCAGAAATCTGTTTTAGTGAAATTATAGGCATTTTAAGCATTTGTTTTATTAATAACAACAATAATAATAATAATAATAATAATAATATACAAAATCTGGAAGGGCTGCATGTTTAATCTAAATAAAATAATGGTTTAGTGTTTGAAAATAAAGAAATTAAGACCATTTAGACCATTAAAAGTTAGTTTGTAAAAATAATAATAATAATAATAATAATAATAATAATAATAATAGTACAGCTGGTACTGTAAATCTTTCAGAAATCTATTTTAGTGAAATTATAGGTATTTTAAGGATTTGTTTTTATAATAATAATAATAATATTATTATAAATGTGGAAGGGCTGCATGTTTAATCTAAATAAAATAATGGTTTAGTGTTTCAAATAAAGAAATTAAGACAATTTTAAGCCATAAATTAGCTTGTAAAAATATGTAATAATAATAATAATAATTAATAATAATAATAATAATAATAGTGAAACTGGTACTGTAAAAATATTTATTTCTGAAATAATAATAATATTAATATTAGTACAACTGGTACTGTAAAAAAAATATATATATTTTTTTAAATCTATTTTAGTGAAATTCCATCTATTTTAAGGATTTATTTTAATAATAATAATAGTACAACTGGTATGTAAAATATATTTTTTCTGAAATCTATGAATCTATGAAATCTAAAGTTAAATATATTTTAAATATTTAATTTTAATTTAATTGTGTTTATTAAAGCATGTAATAATGGTGCAGCTAGTTCTAAATAAAATAATTATATTTGAAATATACGTAATTTCTTATTTTATGTTTGTACTTAATAATAGCCATTATAAATGTATATTGATGTATTAGTATTATAATTTTAAAAAACATTATTCATATACTGTTTAACATAATTAAAAAATTATTATTGTTTTTGTTTATTTTAAAGTGTATTTATATTGATATCTAATCACAAAATGTTGGGACAAATTGTGCAATCCTACAAACTAGCACAACCAATCTGGAGCTTTTTTCCTTTTCTTTTTTTTCAATGCATTTTAAATTGCATTTTATCAGTTCCCAAGTCAAATCATGTATTCCTAGTAGACAGTGTTTGGTAATGAGTTGCCACATCAATGTTGTTCGCAGTACATGGAAGAGAACTCCCACGGTTTTGGACACTTCCGGGAATCGGACTACACCAGCTCATATTCGCCTTGGTCATGTGACACCTTCGGTTCCTACATCGGCAGCAAGGATATAAAGTCCAAAGAGGGCATGAATCCCATGGACGCAGTAAGTTTTGTCTGTTCGTAGATGCATAAGGGATTCTCAAGCAATTTTTTAACCAAAATAAATGCAATTAAAGCTGAAAGGCTTCACATTGCGATGGGATTTTGTCCCATTTCTCCCACACATTCATGTTTTCAATGGCTGTTCTGTTACAAAAGGTTATCAGTGTTTATTCTGTCTAGTTTGTACTAATCATACTGTTGACAAACCAAAGGCCGTCTATATATTACAGACGACCAGTGAGTTTTGTTAATGGTTAAGGCTCATTCCATGTTAATATTCTTAAATATTAAACCGTAGAGTTGGATGTATAGTATACTGAAGAATTAGCATATTCATGAGGTAACTGTAAACATTTCTCGCAGCAAAATTTAGACAAAGGCAAAAGCCTGAGAGTACACGGCTTGGAGCTTCAACGCAGAGCGGCAGACGTCAAAGACGACGACCCCATCATTCCCTTTGGCTCCCTGCCGACCGTGTCTCGTTTCGGAGTCATCTCGCGCACGTCTAAACCGGGCTACCCGCCAAACAGTCCCATGCCACCCTTGCCAAACGCAGCCAAACACACGGCTTCTGCTGGTAAAACTCCTCCTGCTTTGTCTTAGCACTGCTAATGAGACAGCATGATTATTTGAGTGTTTTTGAATGGGCTTTGTCTTCTCTTCTAAGCTGACTACACCTATGCGAATCACAGCGGGTGGAGCGGCGACTCCTACCAGCCGCACCAAACGTCTCAGGGGCACTTCAGCGAGCGGTATGTTGCCCTGCCCCACCCTTTACTCGAAATCACTTGGCTTCAGATTAGTTTGCTTGTAGAAATGTTCTAAAGGAGCGAAATGTTTTCCGCCTATCCCGCAGATCCAGTTTATCCCCTGCCGTGCAGGCGCGTGAGCAGCTGAGGATGGAGTTACAGCAGGTCAACCTGCAAATCAGCCAGCAGACGCAGAGCCGCGGCCTGGAGGTGAGACTGTCCGTCCTGACGGCCTGTTCACACCTTGTCTCATACTGACACCAAAGTGTAAAATATTCACTTAGAAAATAATAATAAAATACATATAAAAATATAGAAATTATATAATAGTATATAAATTTATAAAATATGTAAAAAAAAAAAAAAAAAAAAAATTATATATATATATATATAATTTAAGTTTTTTCAATTTTTCTGTATGGAATATTTTTAAAATATAGTGTGTAAATATAGCAATTATATAGCATTGTAAAGCAATTTAAATATATAGTCTGTATAGATAGATAAATATAGATATATGTATATTATATATATAGATAGATAGATACACACATTTATACATTATATACATTTTATTTTGCATTTATATATGTATGTATATTATTAATACATAATATAATATATGTACACATTATATTATGTATAAACTTTAATTAGTATTGTATAGTATTGTTATTCTATAAAAAATAAAAAAAAACAGAAAAAATTATAATTGCCTTTTTGTTTTTTAAAATATTTTTTAGATTTTTTTTAAATATTGTATATATATGTATATATACAGACACACACTTATACATTATATATAATTTTAATTTTTTATATGTACACATTGTGTAAATTATATTAGTATTATATACTTTTGTTATTCTATAAAAATAAAAAGATTATAATTGCCTTTTTGTTGTTTTAATATATTTTTCTATATTTTCTATATTTTCTTAATGTTATATTGTTGTTAATACTTTTTAATTAATTTATGTATCGTATATTTTCATTTTCATATTTTCCATTTTTTAAATATATATTATTTCTGTATCCAATACAAATTAATTACAAAATATAAAATATTCACTTCAGTATTTATAAAATATATTTTTTTACAGTATATTTTTTAATTTTTTATATATTCTTTTTTTAATATTATATTATTTGTGTACAGAATATTGTAGAATATATTGTATGTTTTAATAGAAATATATTTAAAATGTATATAGCAATTTAAATAAAGTGTGGAGATATATATATATATATGTGTGTGTGTGTGTGTGTGTGTGTTTTATATATATATATAGTATATTTTATATTGTTTTATATATTTGTCAATATTGTTTATGTAGGGAATTCTTTAGAATATAAAGTATATTTTAATAGAAATATATGTAAAATATATATTGCAATTTAAATTTTATTATATAAGTCCACCTTATATAAAAATACATGTTATATTTTTAATAAAAAACATTATTAGTATTGATTTTCTAGAAGAAATCCCAAAAATAATGTATGTAAAGAAAAAAAGATTATAATTATAATGTCTTTTGTTGTTGTTGTTTTAATGATTGAGCTTCTTACTCTCTCTTTCAGCAGAACCCGAGCTCAGTTATGTCTCAGTCATCTCGAGTGGACTGGTCATCTGGGAATTTGTCCAGCGAACAGCTGAGTCTCGAGCTGCACCAGGTGGAGAGAGATATCGTCATGAGGACACAGGAGATGGCCATGGTAAGTGAGACACGCAATTTATAGAGCTTCTATTAATTATTCATAATTAATATATTCTATTACCAGTGAATAATTCATGCGACTGTGGCCATTTCTTGAGAAAATCCATTTTTAAGCAAGGTCATTTGTAAGAGCAGTGCTTTTTTAAACTGGTATTGTGGAGTGTAATTTCAGGACCTTTTATATTTCTGTTCACTCAGTCCAGGAAGTGTTAGTGATTCTTGTAAAATATTTTGTCTTCAGGAGAACCACGATGGCAAGTACAAGCGTGTCTCAGTCGAAAATGGACAAGACGAACATGCTCTGCAACGAGATGAGCATCCACTTACTCTTAGGTAAAATATAACAGTGAATCTCACTAAAATGTGCTTTAAATCAACATATATACATTAGAGATGCACCGATTCGAGCTGGTCTTACAAAGAAAATCAGAATCGGCAAAAATCTGTATTGGCAGGTCACACTTACAAACAAAATGGAATCGGAAACGCCCAAGAAAATGGCAATCGGTGCATCTCTAATATATATTATGACAGCATTTTAGTGCCATGTTAAAAAAATTCTAAGATTATGAGATTTTAATATTTTGAGTATAAAATCGAAATATTTTGAGAATAAAGCTGAAGCATTTTCAGAATAAAGTCGAAATATGTTAAGGAAAAATCAAAATTACGAGAATAAAGTCGAAACTATGAGAATAAAGTCAAAACATTTTGAGAATAAAGTTGAATTTATGAGAATAAAGTCGAAATTATGAGAGTAAGGTTGAAACATTTGAGAATAAAGTTGAAACTACGAGAATAAAGTTGAAATATTTTGAGAATAAAGTCAAACTATTTTGAGAATAAAGTCAAAATACCAGGAATAAAGTCGAAATATTTTGAGAATGAAATCAAATTACGAGAATAAAGTTGAAATTATGAGAATAAAGTCGAAATATTTTAAGAATAGAGTCAAAATTCCAAGAATAAAGTTCAAATATTTTGAGAATAATGATGAGAATAAGGTCGAAACATTTGAGAATAAAGTCGGAAAAATATTTTGACTTTATTCTCGTACTGCTACGACTTTATTCTCATAATTATGACTTTTTTTCCTCAAAATATTCAGACCTTATTCTCATTTCGACTTCATTCTTGCAATTTTAAACTTTTTTTTTTTATTATTTTTTTTTTTTAAATATTCTGACTTTATTCTTAAAAGATTTGGACTTTATTCTCATATTGCTAGGATATTTCTCATAATTTTGTCTTTTAATCTCAAAATATTTCGATTTTTCCTGAAAATATTTAGACCTTATTCTCATAATTTTGACTTTTTTTCTCAAAATATTTCAAATTTATTCTCGTAGTGGTAGGACTTTATTCTCGTAATTTTGACTTTTTCTCAAAATATTCCAACTTTAATCTTGTAATCATATTATTTATTTATTTTTAACCTGGCACTAAAATGACATTGTAATATATATAGTATACAGTAGTTCTCATCGCCTTTTTCTCTCTTTGCTTGTAGTGAGGGCTCAAACGGCTCCATCAGTTTGGTCCAAGACTGCGGTCTCGTCAGCAGCAGCATGTCCTCGCTAACCAGCAAGACGTCATCTCTCAGTTTGTCCTCCGAACAGGTGGCCAGCAGCCCTGATTTACCCAAGAATGGAGTCGTCCACTCCTAGCCGGCTCTTTCTACCTCAGATTCTCCTTTGGCAACCACCACCGCCCCTCTCCTATGCCAGGTTAAACCCTCTAAAGCAGGATGCTCCATCAACGCTGTATAACACCTGCAATTCATTCGCTTAATGCTAAGCGTTTCGCTTCTTCCGCTGAACCTCAAACACGCGAACGTGGGTGGAGTTTGGGTGGGATTCACTGTGCATGTGCCTCAACAGACTTGCACAATCATGCCCTGGTTTTGTTTCTTTTTACAGCAGTATCTGCTGTCGAGTATTTTCTTCCTGTTTTTTGTTCACCCTCTTCCTGAGACAAGCCTTTTTTCATGCCGCGTAATTCAGGGTGAATCTGAAAACCCCTCAGTCTTAAGTATTCGTCAGGCTAACATTAATCCACTCTCTTGGGTTTCAAAATTGCGTTTTTATCATAATGTGCTACGTTTTCGGTAGTTACGCTCTTGTTCGTGCTTGGTGTGGCGTTTACACTTCTGTCAGAGTTTACAGTGTTTAAATTCATCGTTTTTACGATAACTGCAGGCTTGCTGCATATTTAACCAATGGAAACCATTTTGCTTCATCATGACGGTCAAAACTATGTATCGTGTTTCAAACATTAGGCTTCATTACAGTGTGATCGTTATAGTAATCCTCATATACCCAAATGTTCACTGATTTAACCTCAGTTTGCGCTCATGCCAACAAACCCAAAAGCCTTTTCCAGTCTTAATAGGGCCCTTGTATTGTTTTCAGCATATTACACTACACCGCCTGTGGGATTTCGATTGAACCGCCTGTAATCATCATCATCTTCTGTTCTGTTCTGTAATGTCCTCAGGGATGCATTATTCGGCCTCTATTTTTTGTGGACGTGAAAAGAAATAACAATCCAGATCACTCTGGTTTTTTCATAGTGGGTATAGTTACAGTTTTCCATCCTGAGGATGGAAAGAAACCTACTACAGTGATGCATAAAGATGCATTCTGTTGTAAGAATGCGTAAATACTACTCTTCACTTTGTCAGTGAAATTACGATCTTCAGATCGAGCCACGTTTGAGTTTTTTTTGTATATGTGGTGTTTTTAATCCTGAAAGATGTGGCGTATATTCAAAGCAAAAAGAAAGACTTTGATCCAGTCGTAGCTGCCTCAAGACTCTCCTTCATTTTCTGTTTCGTCTTTGAAGTTTGAAAAACGTTGTTTTTATGGGCCGGTTCGATCGAAATCCCCTACAGGCTGGGCTCGAGCGTGTACATCACAGTCCTCCTCAACTTCATTGTAATACTGATGGGAGATTAACAAAGCTTGAATACTTCGCTTTTCAGTCGGGTGTCTTGAAGGAAATTGTTTGGACTTGAAAAGCTGAGAATAGTTCACCCAAAAATGAAAATTGCTGAAAATGTACTCACCCTCAGGCCATCCAGGATGTAAATGAGTTTGGTTCTTCATCAGATTTGGAGAAGTTTAGCATTACATGATTTGCTCAACCACTAAAATCCAGACGGCTGATTAAAAACTTCACAATAATCCACAGAACTCAAGTCCATCGATTAATGTCTGTATTAGTGCCAACAAACGATTAATCGCGATTAATCGCATCCAAAATAAAAGATTTTGTTTACGTATGTGTATGTAATGTGTATATTTATTGTGTGTGTATATATAAATACACACACATACAGGATATTTTGAAAATATTTACATGTGTTTACATGTATATATTTTTATTCATACAATTAATATTATATCTAAATATATTTAATACATAAACAACATTTTTAATACATTTTTATTCATTTATGCATATTTATATATACGCACACATATATTATGTAGACAAAAACTTTTATTTTAGATGCGATTAATCGCGATTAATCGCTTGACAGCACTAGTTTGTAATAAATCCTTCATTAAAATGCTTTTAACTTCTAACTGTTGCTTGCTGCTAAAATACCAGTCCATAATATTGCTTTCTACAATGAATAATATCATTGTTTGAACCAAAAGAGAAATGTGACCACATCAAGCATCATTTATAACCAAAAACGATTATTGATGAGAGAGGACAACAGTGAATAGACCTTTTCACTGGATGAGCTTTATTATGGATTATGAACTCGTATTTTGGCTAGAAGCAATGGTTTAAAGTTAAAATGAAAAAAATTAGATGTGAAAAGCTGCACGTTTTTATAAAAACAAGACTGTCGTGTGGATTACTTATAGACGTTTGGATTCTTAACAATTGGTTATTTTCTCCAAATCTGTTCTGATGAAGAAAAAACTCATCTACATTTTGGATGGCCTGAGGATTAGTAAAATTTCAGCGAATTATCATTTTTGGATGAACTATTCCAATAAGAGAGCCAAACCACTAAGCGTGGATGCTTTCATATTTCACATTTTTCAGAATTGGTTTTGTTTCCAACCCAACCAAAAATTGAGTAGTTGCATCAATCCAAGTTAGCTTTAGAGTCCCACCACCAGGTGGTTCTCCAATGTTTTGGGTATAAAAGAAAAACTTTGTAGATTCTGCAGACGCTTCTCACATTATCTGTGCAGATTTCAGAAGTTATCAAACTAGCCAAAATAAACAACATGGAAAAAAAATGTGGAATTTGCATTATCGTCAAAGTACACAACATCATATTTCCGTCAGCCAGTTGGTTTATCAAAACATTTGCACTGTAAATCTCAAACTTGCATTCTTCCTTGTAGTTTCTTCCTTGGTGGTGAGATCTCATCACTTCTGAAACACTGTCATGCCTCAATAATTTAGCTTTAAGTTGGAGGTTAGTCTGTTTTAGCTTTTTGTTTTCTGCTAGCATATAATGGTCTCTTGAGACATCCTACCGCAACCTTAAAAGCACCTATTTTGGTGGAACTTTTCTTAAGTTGGAGTTGATTTATTGTTTTTATTATTTTCGTTATTACTGTCGCTTTGGTCTGAGCTTTCGACATTTAAGCAATCGTCAAGATTGGATATCGCAACTTCGTTTAGGAAACCACTGTGAAGCACAGTGTAGATTTTAAGGATAGCACAAATCCAAAATTTGTTTGAAAGAAACAGAGAAAGCTTTTTGTTGTTTGTTTAAAGCCACTAAATGGATTACGCGAACGCGAAAAGGCATGTTAAACGCTCTTGTAGGTATTGTAAGGATCTAGAATAGGATCCACAATGGTTAACCATCTTTTTTTTTTGTTGTTGTTTTAAAGGAACACCTCTGTCTTTATCTCAGGGTTGATTTTAGTATATTTGGGTGTAAACATCATGTTGCGCGCTCTTCTTTTTGTTATTGTTCTTCAGGACTGCAGTTGTCGCTTAACTAGTTTCGAGACTTGAAGACTTCAAGACTGTGCCTTTATG
This sequence comes from Cirrhinus mrigala, assembly GCA_036247105.1. Lineage (NCBI taxonomy): Eukaryota > Metazoa > Chordata > Actinopteri > Cypriniformes > Cyprinidae > Cirrhinus > Cirrhinus mrigala. The sequence goes on along the minus strand of CM070028.1, from coordinate 23,206,720 downwards.
CAGATCTGCAGTTGTTCACGCGTTGGGTATTAAGATGTAGCCGAACCATCTCTATTTATAATATTCAACTCCTCTCAGTCTTCAAAGTCAGCATTTATATTAAATGATCTCTTCGAATCTGCAGGCTTTCAGACTGCCAAACAGAGTACTGCCTATCCTTTCTGAGACAAAGGAATTTATTGCCAGGTCATTTGTTTTTGTAGCCATTTTGTGTACGTTTCATGCAATTGAACTTGAGTATTTAAGCATGTTTCATGGTGTGATGGTGGTCTTTTGATGTTTGGGTTCTTCGAAGAGTCTGAATCGGAACAGGAAAACAAAGACAAGTCTGTGTAGTTTGTCTTAGTTTGATATTGATATTTTAGGGAGGAAAGTACCAAGGATTATTTTCGTATTTAATGACATTTATTGGAGCTCTGATGATACTGATAAACAAATCAAAGTTTACTGCTCTCATAAAAGCCATTAATACAATTCCTTTGTACCTAACCGAGACTGATTTTCTTAAACGAAACGCAGATTGTATAAACTCTTGCAGAAGGGCTCGATTCATTGTGGTTTTGAAATTCTGTATTTGAAGTCAGCCGTTTGAAAACCAACTGTTTTGAACTATTGTTGCAAAGCAACATTTACATGATCACCCATGAGCCAATGGGAATCACTGTCGATTTGAAAAGGGAACCAAAATGTTTACCCAGGTGAATCTCATGAAACTTTGTCACATTTCACCCCAAAATATCCCATTTTTTGTTTTGTGAATAATATTTTCATAAGCACAGAGTAATACTTTGTTGTAATACACTGTTAAAAATACAAATTAAATTATAAATTAAATTATTGATACATCATTGTAATGTTTATAGTAGGAGGTCGACCGATATGTTTTAAATTATATCACAAATCAATTTTGAAAGTCATCGATACCAATTACCATTAAAATGATTAATATCTGCGCCAAAAGTCGGTCGAGCTCTAGTTTAAGGTATTGCCTGTTTTTGATTTGAAAAAACATTTTTTGTTACTGTATTACAAAGGGGTGTCACGATAAATCGATTTGTGGATCGATTCTGTGATTTTTTTTTTTTTTTTTTTTTTTTTTTTTTTTTTTTTTCTTTTTTTCTTTTAAATTTATTTTCTTTTTTTTCCCCCGAATGCATCGTGATTCTGGAATCAATTCTAAGCTTAGTTTTGTTTTGTTTTTTTACACATTTCACCCCAAAATATGTGCATTTGCAGTTGCATTGTGAATATTATTTTCATTACATTAAGCACAGAATAATATTTATTGTAATACATTATTTAAAAGAAATAAAATTTGAATTATTGATATATCATTGTAACGTTTATAGTAGGGGTTGACCGTTATGTGTTTTTAGGGCTGATGCCAACACCGATTATTACAGATCAATTAGACCGATAACCGATTCGTTTTTAATTTAAAAAATGTAATTATTGATACATCATTGTAATGTTTACAGCAGGGGTTGACAGATACGCGTTTTTCAGAGCCAATGCTGATACCGATTATTACAGATCAAGTAGATTGATAACCGATATTTTGAACCGATATGTACATGTCTGGTGTAAAAATTAAAATTAATGTCAAAATTAAGAATAACAAGAGCTCTGACAAGAACTCTTTAAATGCTTTTAAATTATTTTAATCGACAAATCGTTTTTGAAAATTACTGATACCGATAACCATAAAAATGCTTAATATCGGCACCGATAATCGGTCAAACCCTAGTTTATAATAGTAGTTTATACATTATTACATAATACATGTTTTTTTTTCAGGGCCGATGCTGGTACCGATTATTACAGATCATTTAGATAATCGATATTTTAAATATATAATAACATATCTAGTGTAAAAATCCGACGGATTCAGAAAATCGCTGAATTGATCCATGAATTAATTTGCCTGCATTGTGGTAATGACATTTTGTAAGCAAAAACTGGCTTCTTTCAAAACAAACGGACAAATCTTAATGGTTCTAAAGATGTACTTCGCTTTAATGCAGTTTTTTTTTAATTCTTTTAATTTTGAGGTGAAATTTAACACTTTTTTTTGTGAGGTTCATCTACCCAGTGCTGACTTCTAAAAAATAAAATATTGTATTTATGATTAGCGTGTAATGAAAAGCCTCAACATTTCCTCACTGGAACTCATTTTCTTATTGTGATTGTTGACTACATTCAGGTTTAGTTTTAAAATGCGAATGTAAAACTAATTAGTGTCAGTCATCGTAAAAATTAGAAAATAGAATTGAGTGACACTTGGTGCCTGAAACACCCAAGACTGTAATATGATTTCCCACACAGATAAATGATTAATGGTACATATTGTTCCCTGGGCTGGAGGGGAAAGTATGCGCCGTGCACATACACACGTAGTAGATTTATGAGAAGTCATAATGTTACTTGAAAGCATAAGGGTTGTGCACAAATACAGGCTTTAGTGTTTTAGCTTATAGCTGTAGGAAGTGGTTTTGAAATGAATGATTGTGTTTGTTCAAGTGTGTCCAAAGAGATTGCTGTCCATCTTATTTCTGTATGTTTGTTCCCACTGTAACTCATTGCTTGCACTCATGTATTGACTTTTTTTTTTTTTTTTTTTCGTGAGATGGGGTGTTGCATTGTGGTCTTTTTACCATGATTTCTAACATCGGGATATATGATTGTTTTGATGATTTCTCCCATGTTATCTCATGATAGACTGCTTAAATTAAGGTACACTTTAACTTCAACCTGAATAATAAAGTAAATGTTTGTATATTATACTCCATTAAGGAATGGTTAGAATATTTCTCCAATGTGGATGTAGTTGTAATATCTTTTTTTTTTCTCTTTGTACAAGAATTCACTGTGTGAAATTTTGGATTGCATTTTTGTATAATACAATTGCTTTTCTTCTTTGAGAGGGCAGGGGGTATTACTAACTGGATTTTTTGAATTAGATATCGAAAAACTTGAAAAAAAATTATTTAATAAGAAATGTATTTTATGTGCAACAGTGATTCTGGCATGGATTATGAATAAATGATATTGTAAACCATTTTCCTCTTGTCTTTCTTGGAAATTCATGCACTTTTACGACACATTAAGTTTACCACCGTCTTTAGCAAATCAACTGAAAACAACAAAATGGTTTTACCTCAGGCATTTGTACTGAAATAATTTGTACTAACCTAACAAAACGAATCAATAGCACAAAGGTTGTCCTGAGCAAATTTTTGTCTCTAGTCACTCTAGTGCTCTTAAGGGCACTGACCTGTCCAGAGAACAGTGTTCTCTTCACTTTGCTGCTTACTTTAGCACAACATACCCTCAAATCTGGTCTTTAACAAGGAAAAACGACAGTCAGGTATGTGAAACGTTTAAATGCATTGAATATCCAAATCAAAGGAGGAGCAATATTGCTGGAACAGTTGTACCGAACGTTTTGGCGATTCGTAGGGTTTAAAATTTAACTTCTTACCTCAATTAGACAATTGTTGTAAATCAATGAACCACTGGAAGTGACAGTATTAAGTATTATGTTCATTTGTGACCAGCAGTGTATGATTAATAAAGGAAAAATGGTCAAAACTGGCTTACATATAGTACTTTAAACTTAAAATGGTTTTATTTCTTTGTAACAATTGAGGATTTTAAAGTGAAAGCTGTTTTTCATTGTATTTCATTGTAGAAAAGTAGTGCTATGGAGCAAAGTTTGCTCTTTGCTTTAAGGGAACCCCGGGTATTAAGACTTGTATGGCTTAATATATCATAAATGATGTCTCTCGCTGAAATATGTAGCAGAAAACCATGTAATTCTATACATATTTTAGACTATGGGGGGCGCTGTTATTTGCCCCTCAGTGCAAATGCAAATAAGGTTTCTATAAATAAAGCAAATAAGGCTTCAAAGGTTTCTACCTGTTTTTGCAACATTAAGTAATGTATCACAGACATATCTCATGAATCCTTTCATAAACAAAGTGTTGAGAGAGTGTAAATAAGAGTTCCATTGTGCAGTGTAGACTATAATGGAACTTTATGAGATCACGATGAACTAAGATTTTAATGATATTTAAGGGAGTTTGTAAATGAGATATTGATTTAATACAGCAGCAAACAAAAGTTAATATTAAGTGACTTACATTGTCTGACTATAACATTATTGCCTGATTTTGCTGTTTCGTCGTCAAAAATAGTTTGAAACGGTCACAATTGAGCCGCTGCGCATCTCCATTCAAACACAGCGGTGTTTCGTTTATGAATGAACTTGCGTTTTTAAACAAATTTCCCATTCATAAAGAAAGTCACTTGCTTTATTCCTGAATGAATCAGCTGTTCGAATGAATCAAATGAATGAATGATTCAGTAATTAAGTATTTTTTTAGTTATTTAAATCATTCAATATTTCTATATTCAAAATTCTATATTTAAAACATTAATCTCAACATGAATTTAAGAATTTGATTGCACTCATGCCACCTCTGAGCCTCATTACACATATGAATATACACCCACTTTTGTGTTCTTCTGTGCCACCACAAATTAATTTTGTTAATACTGATTTCATTTGATTGGTAACTTCTTCTACTTGCTCTTACTCTGTTGTTTTAATTTTAAAAAGCTTATTTAAAAAAAAAAAATTGACATAAGATGACATACTTTTAATAAAGTTAGAAAAATGCCATTATTAAGGTAAAAACAAAACTCCCCTGTAAATCACTTTAAGGAGTCAAATATCACCTCGTAATGGGAAGGCTAATTTTTTATTAGATTTGATTTGGAGTTTATTGTTTATTTAATATTTATTATTTTATTAGAAGGTGCTCCTGAAATTTTGACTGTGCTCCTAAATTTTTTAAGGTAGAAGCACAAGTGCTTTTAAAAAGAAAAGTAAGTCTAGAGCCGTGGATGACCACAGCTACTGAAAGAGCTTATAGGTGGCAGTGGCTACAAGTGTAATGCCGTACCATCATCAGTCTAAACGCTCCTGGATATCGAGTAAAATCAATGCTGAGAAACGCCTTCAGTGGCTGCGGCTGGCCTGACAAGCGTCAGCATGTTTACATCCTGCCAGGAAGGCATCCAGTGTTTCTTTTCTCTGCCATCTGTAAGCTGTTTCAGTAGCTGTGGTCGACTAAAAGCTTTAACGGCATCAGGGCTAAAGTGGAGAGAACAAAGACGCGGGTCTTTAGGACATTTTATTTGTCCACAGGCATCTTCCCATTCTTTTCTCCTCTTCTTATCGCTAGGAAAAGCAGTGAAGCCTTGCATTGCTTCTCTTGTTGCGCTTCGACTGAAAATTACACCCAAAAGCCACACAATGTGGCATGGTATCAGTATTTTATTTTCTGAGTTGTGTATTCTGAATTGTGTTGCGGTAAAAATAGCAACAGGTAGCACCGGTAGCTCAACGAATGCAGCCATTTCATGTCTTTTTTCATTTTTCATGTCAAAATGAAGTGGATCTTTCATGTGTTTTCTACTACATATTTCAGTAAGAGACATCATTTATGTTATATTAAGCCATATAAGTCTCAACTCACTCTAGACGTTGTATTGCATGATTCCATGACTTGTCTGACCACTAGAATTTGCACTGAACGGCTTTTCCTGGGCTCGTTTCCCATTCCACCTTGGGCAGGATGAAGTTGTTGGCATGTACGTGGGCTTTGTGGGTACTCGCCCTCTGTTCGGTCCAGGCAGCCAAAGATATCTGCTTCGCAAAGCCTAAAGATCTACCTTTGGAGCCAATGTGCATCTACCGCAGCCCGGATCTTGAAACACAACCAACTGAAAAACCTGAGAAGATCCCAGCTGGCACCAACCCTCGAGTGTGGGAACTGTCCAAAGCCAACAGCCGCTTCGCCCTCTCGTTTTTCAAGCAGCTTGCCGAGGGAAAGTCAGACGATGAAAACATCTTTCTGTCGCCAATTAGCATCTCAACAGCTTTCGCCATGACCAAGCTGGGGGCTTGTAACACCACACTGGAACAGCTCATGAAAGTAAGATCAAGTAATTGTAAAGCCAAATAAAGCACACTTGAGCAAGTCAACAACTTCTCTATTTTTCACTTGTAGGTGTTTCAGTTCGATACGATAAAGGAGAAGACCTCTGACCAGGTCCATTTCTTCTTCGCCAAGCTGAATTGCCGACTATACCGCAAAAAGCACGAGACGACGGAACTGATTTCCGCAAACCGTTTGTTTGGAGACAAATCTACGCTTTTTAATGAGTCCTACCAGCACATCAGTGAGATGGTCTATGGAGCCAAGTTGCTGCCTCTCGATTTTAAGGTTACGTTGACATAAGTGTCAAAATGTTGGGCATCTGATGCTTCACCTTGTACTAAACATTCAAGTTTCGTTCTCCAGGAGAAACCTGAAGATTCAAGGATGACGATAAATGAATGGATTGCCAACAAGACTGAGAACCGAATAAAAGACACCCTTCCACAAGGTTCAGTAGACTCCAACACCATATTAGTCTTGGCGAATGCAATCTACTTCAAAGTAAGTGAGGATGAAGAGAAATACTTGTAATTAAGATGCAATTTTTTGGGGGTGTCCACCTTCCAGCAGAGTAGCTCCAACACCATTTAAACTGTGAACTGTAACTCCTAAAGCTATGTTTACACTAGTGCGCTTTTATTTTAAAACTGTTTTAATATGAAAACTATCTTCGTCTACACTGGTGTTTTCACTGCGTTTCAGAAACTATCTCCGTCACTAAACGACCGATAACGCACGTCACGTGACCATTCATAATGAGCATGATTTTATTGTTTACACGGTCGTCAAGGATACACAGAGCGAATGTGGGCAGCCACACCATTGTTTTCAAAAGTCTACGTTTTGGTCCGTTTACAATAAAATGCAACCCCGGAGTTTTCAAACTAAAACGGGGTCTGCAGCTTTTTCGAAAGTCTTAATTTTCAAGGGTCGAAAACGTCAGAGCAGTGTAAACGACAGACGTAACCGTAGCAGCTTATGCGTTGTAAAACGAAAACGCACTAGTGTGAACATAACCTTAGGGGGACTATTTCTAGCATTTTCAACTAGAAACAGAAAACTTTTTATAAGTTTTGGCCGTTCATTTACATGACAGCTGCATTTTGGACGATGCAACCTTTCGAAAATGGGCTTCAAAGTGCAAGTTTTTGAAAACGATGGCATTATCGTCTTTATGTGAACTATGTAAATTCGTGAAAGCAGTTAAATCACGTGAACATTATTTGTTTGGTCTATAGTGTTTGACATCGCCAATTACTAGCCTGGCATGCATAATATAGTGCTTTTACTCATTTTCGCAAATCTATTTAAAAAACATCGTCTAAGCTTGCGTCAAAAATGCAAACCAAAAGATGCTTTCCATTTTTAGTACATGGTTGTGGTGTAAACGTACCCTTAACAAAGCCACTAAAAGGCAAGCCTGCAACCTTTAGCCAAAAAACCCTAACGGCTAACGCTAATGCTGCATCGCAGGAAAGAAGACCAGATGCCGTTTTTCTTTTTTTTTCTTTTTTTTTTAAATGGATGTCAACGTAGGAGAGGCTTCATTCACAAAAAAATGTGGTTTTATAAGAGAAGTCACTGACTTTTTGCAACAGGTGGAATTTAGCTTACAGCACTTCCCATTCATTCCTACAGTATGGTATCTGCAAATGGCGATTTAAGTGTGTCGCACAACTAACTGAAATTCAATGACGTTAAGGTTGTAATGTGGTTGGTTATTAAAGGAGAAGGCCACTTCCAAAACAAAGATTTATATAATGTACTCACCCCCTTGTCATCCAAGATGTTCATGTCTTTCTTTCTTCAGTCGTATAGAAATTGTTTTTTGATGAAAATATTTCAGCTTTTTTCTCCATATAATGGACTTCATTGGTGCCCAGAGTTTGAACTTCCAAAATGCAGTTTAAATGTGGCTTCAAACGATCCCAAATGCGGTTGTAAACGATCCCAGCCGAGAAAGAAGGGACTTATCTAGCGTAACGATCGGTTATTTAAATAAAAATAATACAATTTATATACTTTTTAATGTCAAACGCTCATCTTGTCTTACTCTGCCTGCACTGTTTTTTTCCTGTTCATGACAGTTAGGGTATGTCGAAAAACTCCCATCTCATGTTCTCCCTCAACTTCGAAATCACCCTATATCGCTGTTTTACCTTTTTTGTTAAGGGTGTTTGATCTTCTTTGCATGTTCACTTTACAAAGACTGGGTCGGTACTTCTGCAGCGATGTAGGATGATTTTGAAATGATTTTTGAAGTTGAGGGAGAAAATACAATTGGAGTTTTTCAACATACCCTAACTGTCTTGAGCCAGAATACACAGAGTTCAGGAAGAGTAAGAAAAGACGAGTGTTTGAGATTAAAAAGTATTTAAATTGTATTTTTTTAATGAAAATATCCGATCGTTTCGCTAGATAAGGCTCTTCTTCCTCAGCTGGGATTGTTTACACCATTTAAACTGCCTTTTGGAAAGTTCAAAATGGGGGCACCATACCAGTCCATTATATGTAGAAAAATGCATAAATGTTTTCCTCAAAAAAAATAACGACCGAAGAAAGAAAGACATGAACATTTTGGATGACAAGCGGGTGAGTACATTATATGTGAATCTTTGTTTTGGAAGTGGACTTCCCCTTTAAAGCACACGTAATCCAATTTGACCGTTACGCTTTCTCCATCAGGAAGTAATACAGACCTTCTCGAGTTACGATCTCTGCCCTCAAGCCTTGTCCGTCTAACCTTCTTCACTCATCGTTCATTAAAAAAAAAAAAAAAAAAAAACTACCAGCCTAGCTTACCGTGTCCTTTTCTGATTACTTTTGACAATAGCTCTTATGCGCAACAGACTTCCTTATTCTGCTAAACAGGTCTCGTTGCTGCTGGTTCACTCGTTTTGCATATGCCTCGTTGAATATGAAGCTGTTTTACTCAGGATGCCTTCAAAGTAGACACTAAAGATAATCATAATCAATGTCCATCACATATGTAGACTGATATATAAATGATTCTTTTCACTAACATTTCTATATAAAAATCGAACAAGACGTCAACAATAAAAACAGCTAGATAGTTTAACTGATTACCTTAAAAGTCCAGCGATATTGCCATTATTTAATACGGCTATTAATACGTTCTCCGACAAGCGGAAACAATGAGACCTGTTTTGTGGGTTTGGTCAGGTAACGTTTGATACATACCCTATTCCAGCTCTTAAGAAGCTAGTCCAGCCTTAGAAAAGCAACAAGCAAAAAACACAGCTCATTCAAGTAAAAAAACAAATCCTCATTACAAATAATTACATCATCGCAAAATCAATGTGTGCATTTCAGCAGAATATGGTGACAACAAGCTGGGTTGCAAAATTTATGACAGACACCCCCTCCTACCACATAAATACCAATAATTCTGAATGTAAGCATTATTAACACATCATGACAGCATTAACAGCAAAGCACAAGCACTTCAGCACCCTAGACAAAGTTGTTTTGTAAGGGTACGCAAAAATGACGGTTCGGTACGTACCTCGGTTTAGAAGTCATGGTATCCACCTTATTTTTCAATGCGGAAGTAAGCTGTTTTCTAGTAATGTGTTAGACATCCGGTTCAAAATTCGCCATAGGGAAATAACGAGAAGAATCTCAAAGTGCAGTAAACGGTAAAACAGTTTGCACTACAAACCAGTGTATTCACAATTAAGATAATATGTTAAAATAATATGGTAAGACACACCAGTTTGCAATATCAAGCAGCAAAATGAGCTTTTTGTGCAGCTAAAAATAGCTGGAAGTGGATGAGACCGGAAGTCAGGCACAAAAAATTTACAAATGGCTGCACCCACTCCTACGGGAAAAATAAGGTGGATAGTGTTCGGTACAGCAGCAGGGAAAAAAGGCCTAAACGTAAAATTGCTTTTTCTCTTTTTTCCTTAAACAGTGGTTTACTTAAGTTGTGGCTCTGTCTTTAAATTCATTTTTAATTAACATTTTCCCTCAGCTATTGATATAACATATTTATGTTTCTACAGCAATTCGCTGTTGGAACATAATCTACACAGTGTCTGTTTTTATGACTGATTAATTTAAACATACATTAAATAATTAAGACATCCCTAGCAGGTTAAATAAAATATAAGGATATAGGCTAATATAGGACATATATTTAGAGAAGTGCTCTTTCTCTAACAAACTAAGGATGGCTTGTCTGAGGTAAAGGTAATGCTAAGTGATATTGTTTAAAAGATATTTAATTGAAGGTTTCCGCGGTTGAAACACTGATTGAGCGATTAAATGAAACGTGAGATGTTATTCATTTTAATTTCGTGTTATAACTAGCTGCCGCTTGAACTGAGGCGACTTTATAGCGATGTTAAATCAAGAGCTTCAAAACAGCATTTATTTTTCCGACAAAACTGACAGAATTTAAAGGATGAGACTTCTAATCCAAAGTAACAAAACACCAACTTGCATGTCATTATTGTGGAGAATTACAGCAAATATACACAAAGATAGTAAATTTACCTACAGACTGACCACATTCTGCAAACTGACTTTTCTCAAATAAAGCGCGTAAATTAACAGTTGCAGCAACGGCCAGAAAACAAAAACAATTGGCACGGCGGCCAGTTAGATTTAGTTAACTTACCGACTGATGACTGAATTACTTTAAGACAGATGTAGTTGCTGGGGTTGAAATGCCTCTCAAAAGCTTTCTGGTGTATGTCTTTCTTTTACTTTCCTTTAAAAGTTAATCGTGAAAACGGCGACTTGGTTACTAGCTTCCACGTGAATGGTTTCCACAGTAGCTGAACTTGTAAAGATAGTGAAATTACGCTCCACCCGTTTAGGGAAAAGATATGATTGGTCAATTTTCCTGTCAGTTAAAATTAGTCTCATTGATTTTCTATTGCTTGGTAGTTTTATAGCTAAATCACGCCAATCACCGAGCTGAATGCATTAGGCGGGAGATTTCGGCGTCTTTCATTTAACCCTACACATTCCAACACAATCTGAACAGGCGGATTTGAAGGGATTATTTCCTCAGAAACATTTTATTTAGATCTTGATTTGCAAGTTATGAACTGCTGAAATAAAATCAGAACTGATGACTTAAAAACTAAAAGTTTAATTCGTTTTTTTTCATGTACTGACCATGGCAAATTCTTCAGGATGGCTAGAAACTTCTAGAAAGAACATTTGTTGGAGCTAAACTCTAGAAAGTGGCCCTTCATGAGCTGGACTGAGCAGCCCTGATTTGAGAACTCTGTTACAATGTAGTTTTTGTGTTCCAGGGTCAATGGAAACACAAGTTTGATAAGCAAAATATCATGAAGCTAGACTTTTCCGTCAGCGAGACACATAAGTGTTCAGTCCCCATGATGTACCAAGAGAGAAAATTTCAGTATGCCAGAATCGATGACGACAAGGTGAAGATCCTTGAATTGCCCTACAACGGTGGTGACATCACAATGGTGCTCATATTACCTCATGAAGATACAACCCTGTCAAAAGTAAGTCAATTATAAACAACAGACAAAATGTTCTCCTCAAAGATCAAACCTAACAACACTGCATTCAATTAAGGTGGTGGAAAACATGAACCTCAAGAAACTTGAGGGTTGGTTACAAGCCATGAAGGAGACCACGGTGGCTATCCAGGTTCCTCGTTTCCGTATTGAGGACAGCTTCAGCCTCAAAGAGCATCTATCAAAAATGGGCCTTAAAGATCTTTTTAGTCCAGAAAAAGCCAGTCTCCCAGGTACGAAAATATCTTGATTCAAAGACTTTTTGCTATTGCATTGGCTTTAAAACTTTTAAAGAGATAGTTTACCCAAAACAACAACAACAAAAACATGTGGTTATGTTCTTTCTTCTGTAGAACCTAAAATAATGGCAGAACCTAATAAAAAAATGGCAAAAAATTAAGTGAAGCACATGCAAAGTATTACTACTAAAGTATTACAAAGTATACTACACTTTTACTATATAAACTACAGTTAATTTTCATAAGGGAATTGTATTTGTGTATACTTTCTTTGTTTTGTTTTTATAACTGAAGTGCCTTAATGGTTTGATGTTTTCTACTGTTTAAGAAAAAAAAAAAAATTAACTAAATTGCTCTGAAATCCTGATCTGAATCAAATGATTCACGCTTTGCGTTCCTGAAATTTCGATCTAGAGCAAAAGATTTGCAAACCTGCTCTGAAGTTAAGATCTAAACCCAATTATTCACAATCTATGCTCTGAAGTCCTGATCTGAATAATGATTAATGAATCAAATGATTCGCAATACACGAATACATTCACAATGCACTCATTCCGATCTAAATCAAATGTTTCACGGTACGCACTCCAAAGACCGATCTGAATCAAATGATTTGTGATAAACAAAGTCCCGATCTGAATCAAATGATTCACGCTCCGAAGTTCCGATCTAAAGCAAAAGATTCGCGATCCACGCTCTGAAGTCCTGATCTGAATAATGATTCGCTAACCATCATTTCAGATCAGGACTCGGAGTGCGGCGCACAAATCATTTGACTTAGATTGCAACTGTGCACATCGCCAATCATTTGATTTAGTTTGCGACTTCAAATTGCATGATCTGAATCATATGATTCGCGATACACAAAGTCAAGATCTGAATCAAATGATTTGTGATCAGTGATCCTAAGTTCCGATCTAAATCAAATGATTTGCGATCCACTCTCTGCAGCCCCAATCTGAATAATGATTCCTGAACCATCATTTCAGATCAGGACTCGGAGCAATTGACTTCGATTGTAACTTTGCATATCGCAAATCATTTGATTTGAATGATTAAATTCTCAAAATGATTCCCAAAACCTGTTCCAATCTAAATCAAAGGATTCGCGATATGCAGTCCGATGTCCCGATCTGAATCAAATGATTCACAATACACTAATACATTCACAATGAACTCGTTTCAATCTAAATCAAATGATTCATGGTACGCACTCCAAAGGCCGATCTGAATCAAATTATTTGTGATAAACAAAGTCCCGATCTGAATCAAATGATTCACGCTCCGAAGTTCCGATCTAAAGCAAAAGACTCGCGATCCACGCTCTGAAGTCCTGATCTGAATAATGATTCGCTAACCATCATTTCAGATCAGGACTTCAGAGCATGGATCGCGAGTCTTTTGCTTTAGATTGCAACTGTGTACATCGCCAATCATTTGTGACCCTGGACCACAAAACCAGTCTTAAGTCGCTGGGGTATATTTGTAGCAATAGCTAAAAATACATTGTATGGCTCAAAATTATTGATTTTCCTATTATGCCAAAATCATTAGGATATTAAGTAAAGATCATGTTTCATGAAGATATTTTGTAAAATTCCTACTGTAAATATATCAAAACTTAATTTTTGATTAGTAATATGCATTAGTAAGAGCTTCATTTGGACAACTTTAAAGGTGATTTTCTCAATATTTTGATTTTATTTTTGCACCCTCAGAGTCTATATATTGATAGTTTCCATATATTATATAGTTGTATCTCGGCCAAATGTTGTATCCTAACAAACCATACATCAATGGAAAGCTTATTTGTTCTGATTTCAGATGATGCATAAAGCTCAATTTCGAAAAATTTACACTTATGACTGGTTTAGTGGTCCAGGGTCACATTTGATTTAGTTTGCAACTTCAAATTGCATATCGCAAATCATTTGATTTGAAGTACTCAATTCGGAAAATGATTCCCGAACACGTCCCGATCTAAACTTTTCATATCGCAAATCATTTGATTTGAATTATTAAATTCTTAAAATGATTCACAAACCTGTTCCAATCTAAATCAAATGATTCGCGATACACAGTCCAATGTCCCGATCTGAATCAAATGATTCGCAATACATGAATACATTCACAATGAACTCGTTCCGATCTAAATCAAATGATTCACAGTACGCACTCCAAAGGCCGATCTGAATCAAATGATTTGTGATAAACAAAGTCCCGATCCAAATCCAGATCCCTCTGAAATCCTGATCTGAATAATGATTCGCTAACCATCATTTCAGATCAGAACTCGGAGTGCAGAGCACTAATCATTTGACTTAGATTACAACTTTGCACATCGCGAATCATTTGATTTAGTTCGGGACTTCAAATTGCATATCGCAAATCATTCGATTTGAAGTACTCAATTCGCGAAATGATTCACGTTCCGATCTAAATCAAATGATTCGCAGTACACGCTCCGAAGGCCTGATCTGAATCATATGATTCGCAGTACACTGAATCAAATGATTTGTGATCTGTGATCCTAAGTTCCGATCTAAAGCAAAAGATTCGCTAACCTGCTCCAAAGTTCCAATCTAAATCAAATGATTTGCGATCCACGCTCTGAAGCCCCGATCTGAATAATGATTTGTGAAACATCATTTCAGATCAGGACTCAGAGCATTTGACTTGGACTGCAACTTCGCATATCGTGAATCATTTGATTTGAATTATACAATTTGTGAAATGATTTATGAACCCATTCCGATTTAAATAAAATTCGAGACATGCGCTCAGAAGTCCCGATCTGAATCAAATGATTCGTTATACACAAAGTTCCAGTCTAAATCAAATGATTCACAATACGCGATTTGAAGTCCCTATCTGAAACAAGTGATTTGTGATACGCAGTCCAATTAGAGCGCTTCGAAATTCGAAAATGAACAGCTCTTTTAATTTGACCCGGTTTTTGCTAGTGAATCACTTGAAATGAATGATCAAGGTCAGGAATTTGAATCAATCGGAGCCATTCCAGCGTAAATGATTTGGTTTCATTTCTCTTTTTCCGTCTTCAGCCATGTTTACACGACAGTGTCAGTACTACTGCTTGCTTAGCTTGATTGTTTTCGGACATTAACTGAAATAAGCGAAAAAGGTATGATGCTTTATGAATTACGTGAAAAGATATGTCCTTATTGACAGAATTAGATACATTGTCTTTCAATAATTCAAGAACCTTTCGGGTACCTCTTCAGGAATATTGCTATTTTCAAGGGTTTTCCAGGCCTGAAATTTCAAACGGGATCTTGGCTTGATTACTATGAATTTTTGCTCAGTGGATTTGTGTTCATTATTGGGGTGAAATATTGAGTTTACACAATACTTTTCTCACGTTATTTTGCGCTAGGAATGGTTGCCGATGAAGGACCCAAATTGTACATCTCCGACGCCTACCATAAGGCCTTCCTTGAGGTAAAATACATTCAATATTGTTTGCAAACTCAAGTACCATGTTTTTATGATTACCCTAACTGCATTAGCTAATGGCCTTGTTTTTCAATTCTTCAGGTGAATGAAGAAGGTAGCGAGGCTGCCGCCGCCACAGCGATTGTTATTACCGGACGTTCCTTAAACATCTACCGGGAGCATTTTGTCGCGGACCGGCCTTTCCTTCTGCTGATCCGCGAGTCGAGCATCAACGCGCTGATCTTCACCGGCCGAGTCGCAAATCCTTGTGAGAGAAGCTAATATGGATCTGACACTATGAGGATGGTTACTGATCATACTTGTGGTTCGTTTTTAATTTCGACGAGGCGGCCTTGTTTCTTATTATTGCTTAATAATGAATGTTGAATTTGTCACAATATGTTGTTTTTATCAGTCCACCAAGCACTGGAAACGAACACATCGAGAGGAGCAAAGAGGATTTGAAAGAGAAATAAAAAATACAATATGTACAGGCACAGAACAAGGATAAAACAGGTTTATTTTTTTTTTCATATTAGAAATTTGGGTTTAGCAGTATCACACAATCTGGGCTTACATAAGTATACATTTAAAGAACATAATTAAAAATCCTTCACAGTTACACTTAAAGTGCTTTATTTCTATTTAGAAGAATGGACTTGACACACTGCCAGTGAGGAAAAACATAGTGGTTATTGTGAAAATGGCATTCACATTATTAATGATTAATCTTTCCGATTCCTGTACCATTTTAAATGTGAAAAGTCTCAAATTTTAAGTAATCATAAACTCAGATTAATTTAAAAAAAGTACTACACCTTAATCACCTACGAATATAATTTCTTTTAAAAACCTTTTTTTTTTTTTTTTTTATAAATATACTGGTTTAATATTAAAATTAATTGACTATGTTTTGGAATTTGGACCTTTTTTAACAATAAAATACCTATTATATTTTGATTTTTTTTTTCATGGTTATGTAAAATAAAATATTTCTGAAGTATGATTTAAATTAAAGTGATTAACATCTCATAAGACACATGAAAAGAACTTAGACTATATTGCTTTTTGCAAGATAAAACAATATAGCAAGACAAATCGTAAAGGTCAGTATTTTGGCTTCTCTTGGTGCAAATTTAGATGCCTAGAAATGTCTTTATGTTTGGCCGTTACAAAAGACAAAGACGACATGCAAATAAACAATTTCTACTGAAGGTCAGTAGAAAAAAAACAAAAAAAACAATGTCTTGTTTCCTTGTACAAAGACTCTATTGAGGTAAGAAAACAACTGACAACTTTTTTTTGACAAAGCATCACGTTTGCTTGCTTATTCAGACAGACTATGTATACAGGTATAGGCTATTTGCATTGAAGTGTCCTCTTCTGAAATGTGTTGCTTGTACAAAATATTTGCTCCAGAGGGACCTGCGACAAGACTGAACAAACTCTGAAGATATGGCTCAGTGTTGTCATCCGGTCTTCCCGAAAAAACTACTAAGTAGAGACATGCACTGTATCACGTTTCACAAGCCAGACCATGAAAAACAAACAAACAAACCAAAAAACATGAGGTAAATGTAATCGCTGAAACTAGTTTTATCACATTCGCCAATAGGTAGAATTGCTTTACAAGGATACGTAGTTGAAGTCAAAAGTTTACATACACCTTGCAGAATCTCCAAAATGTCTCCAAAATAAGAAGGATCATACAAAATGCATGTTGTTTTTTTTTTATTTAGTACTGACCTGGATAAGATATTTCACATCAAAGACATTTACATATAATCCACAAGAGAAAATAATAGTTGAATTTATAAAAATTACCCTGTTCAAAAGTTTACATACACTTGATTAATACTGTGTTGTTACCTGAATGATCCACTGCCCGCTGTTCTTCCATCAGGTCCCACAAATTATTTGGTTTTTCAGCAGTATTTCAACCCTTTCTAACAATGACTGTGTGATTTTGAGATCCATCTTTTCACACTGAGGACAACTGAGGGACTCATATGCAACTATTACAGAAGGTTCAAAGGCTCACTGATGCTTCAGAAGGAAAAACCATGCATTAAGAGCAGGGGGGTGAAAACTTTTGAACAGAATGAAAAATTGTTCTTATTTTGCCTAAATATCATATTTTTCCATTTAGTACTGCCCTTCAGAAGCTACAGAAGATACTTACATGTTTCCAAGATAGACAAAATAAGTTGAATTTACCCTGATCTTTAAATTCCAAAAGTTTTCACCCCCCAGATCTTATGCAGCGTTTTTTTTCCTTCTGGAGCATCAGTGAGTGTTTGAACCTTCTGTAATAGTTGCATACGAGTCCCTCAGTTGTCCTCAGTGTGAAAAGATGAATCTCAAAATCATGTAGTCATTTTTGGGAAAAGGTTCAAATACACAAAAATGCTGAAAAACCAAAGAATTTGTGGGTACTGAAGGGCTTTTCTGAAGAACAGCAGGCGGTTTAACTGTTCAGGACAAACAACAAACAACTATCACTAAATAAAAAAACACAGCTGTGGATCATTCAGGTAACAACACTGTATTGAGAATCAAGTGTACGTAAACTTTTGAACGGGGTCAACTATTATTTTCTCTTGTGGACTATATAAATGTCTTTTATGTGAAATATCTTATTCAGGTCAGTACTAAATAAAAAATAACATTCATTTTGTATGATCCCTCTTATTTTGGTAAAATAATGAACATTTTGCAGATTCTACAAGTGTATGTAAACCTTTGACTTCAACTGTATTTTTTCTTGTTGAAATCACTTGGTCAACAGTTTCACAACTTGTGTTTCGGTGTGTTTTAATTTCAGGTGAAATATTGCTTCAAAAGTAGCTCCATTTGAAACTACACATTCTGTAACACTGTGTTAAGATTAGACATAATTTGGTTAGAAATGACTTGATCAGTCAATAAACTGCAGTAGATGTATTGTCATACAGAAACATTAAATATTACAGCCTAATATATATATACACTGTAGCAACACATTTATCCTCCGCATGTTATTTAAAGCTTAAAAACAAATACAAAAGCCAAACTTAATATTTGAATGAATAATATTGTTTAAAATAAACAAGAACAGGCAGGTTGGTCAACCATCAATGCTTTGAAGGTCAACACAAAGGGAAAACATGCTAAGAGTTATCATTAGCCCTAAAACCCAAATTAACATGATTCAATTTCGACTGCTAAAATGTGCAGTACAATAACTGGAATGACTGATTACAGATATAGATCCCTTGTTATTAATTCATTCACATAGAGATAATTTAAGTCACTATCACCCTTATATGATTGGCATACACAAAACAGGCCCATGCCCCAAATCTAAAAATCTTAAACTTAAAAGGCAAAGTCCATAAAACAAACATCTTTTCTTGATATATTATAACATAGATTATGATTATGTTGTTTACAGACAAAACCATTTGCCCTTCTCTATCATGAGGTTGCATTGTGACAAATAAAAGCAGTATTAACATGCTCTTCTATTTACCTGGGTTCTGCGCTGTACAACAAACGAGAAATTATACAGTTTCGGGATTGTATTTCACTGCAACTGCTTCTGAGGCATGGGTATTTACATCGAGAGAAAATGTTTGTATGTACTGTGTGTAGGTTATTTTTTTTGCTGCACTTGTGAAATATATGTCAACCCAAGTTACCCCGAGCTAGAATTCCAAGTAAGAAAATCTGCTTGGTAAAGGTAAACACAAAAAGTAAACAGTGAGTTCCTGATATTTGTAAGAAGTGTTTACCTGCTGACCTGTGTTCACAGATGTGAGGAACGGTAAAAGTAAGCTCTAACCTGTGTTGATATGAAGTGAGGTGCACAAAATCCCTATTGGAAACATCAGTAGCTGATTTGTTTTATATGCATCAACCCTTTCCTAAAAAAAATCAGTCACAACCAAGTGTGATTCACAGCCTTATAAAAATGATAACAGCTTTGCTTTCGCTTAAAACGCCTTTGCTTTTGTTGATCGCTCTAGAAACTGTCTCTGTATAGTTATTATTACAAGTATAAATTTGTCTAAATATGCATAAGTGACATGTATATAGATATACAAATATTCTAAAACAAAACAAAACAAAAAACACCCCCACCCATTCTTTAAGTGCCTGATGTAATCTCATTTTTCCTCTTCGCCCTTCGAATCTCAAGGGTTTAAGAACTTCCACAATAAATTGCGGTTCCTTTGGTTACTGAAAGCTTCAGTAAATTCACGTCATAGCACCAGCTGGAAACATCTGTTCGTAAGCCAAGTGTAAAGGCACTTGACCCCAAGGTTAAAGTGCCTTCCATCAGATGAAGGGGAAATTTTACACTCAAAAGTCTTTCCGTGGCATTTCGGCGTTTCCCAGTCATCACAGACATACGGTTTCCGTTTTCCTAAACGGCATCGACGACCAAGTCCATCGGTTCGTCTCTGCCTTAGACTCATTTCGTGACACAACAAGGAAGAAGGTTAATAGTCCTCCGACGGACCCCTTCCTCAACTCAAACACATTCTTACAAACAAAATATCGCCAAACCAGTAAAACAAGTTAGCGAGACTTGCTAATCTCAACGAGCGACTTAAACGAATGAAAGAAATAAACACTGAACGTAAAATTCGGCTGAGTGCATCCACGCGTCCGCGTGCGACAGATCGGTATTGCGTAGTGATGAGAGAGAGAGGTAACTGAGCGGTCTATTGTAGCTTATCTGAGGTTGAAGAATTTCCTGTGTTTTCGCCAACATTCAGCAGCTGAGTTGTCGAGTTTGGAGATGTATGAAGGCCTTAATGGGAATTAAATGCGAAATAAATACATATGTCACTGCTATACTCGTTCTCCACCGTGCCTATATCACAGTATTACCACCAACGTTAAAAGTTAAAATAACATGACGTGAGTGTTTCTCGTTATTAACCCGAACTATGATTTTCTTGCGTTGAGGCTAGGTGTGAGCGATGTGTTTCGGTTCTATGGCAGGCCGGATCGGCACTTAACACAAGACGAAAATCAAAAATCTGATGTTAGGTCAGACCTGAGGGTCCCTAATAAAAAACTGAACCCGTTTTCCTAAGCTTGCCATGCCTGGGGAACACAAGTCTAGCCCCAGATTAATTGATCAAGATTGTCTCAAGGCAAAGTAGCAAAGGACTACAATGTCCTCTTGTTTTACAACTCACCTTCTGGCACAGAGAAGTTTGGCAATTTCGACGCAATTTGACCAAATCGTAGCTAGAGCTTCTCTTTTAGTTTCTCCTGAAAGATCTGTAGTAGTACAAAAATATAAAAAAATGTAACATATAAAAGACAGGAAAGACTAAAAACGAAAAAAGGAACCAAACAAACAAAGAAAAAAAAAAAAAAAGGAAAAAAAAAAAAATATCACTGCATCCAGTGGTGTGTGAGGTTGTTGGAGTGTGGCTTCTTGTCTTCATATATTGACGTCCTGTTCAGTTTGTATGGTGAAGGTAGATGCGGTTTAAAGCGGAAATACCATTTATAAATCCCTAGAGAATACTATTCCTAGCAAATTGTTCCTTGCATCTTTGAAAAAAATAGAGGATCTTCGTCCAAGTAGGACGCAGAAGACTCTCCCTTATTTTATCCGTTCCTTGTTGACAGCAGCTGAGAGAGCCTCCTGCTCGCTCAACTCCTTCCAACGTTCAGTGTGGATGGTGGGAGACAAGGGACAGAGGGATCTCTCAAGAGATCTGTCCTGTCCTGTGTCTCCCTAAACTTGTAACGATTTCCTTCAAAGCCTTTCAGTCGGGCCCAGTGGTGGATACCGAAGGTTGGACCCCTTCTCCGAAGGATGAGCCGGCGCCTCCCCCTCCGCCATTGCCTTCGGCATCCTCCTGGGAGGGCGACTCATCTTCGTTCTGGCCTCCACGGGAGGTGACCGTGGTGGTCTCGGGCGAGGCACTGTGGGACACCTCCTGTGGGGCGCAGCCTGGATGGTTCTTGCGGAAGTGCTGGTTGAGGATCGCCTGGAAAGGGAAGCTCTTGCCGCAGACGTGGCAATGGAAGGGCTTGTTTCCTGTGTGCTTACGGATGTGGTATTCGAGTTGGTCCTTGCGGGTGTACTTCTTCCCGCAGATTCGGCAAACGAAGGGGGTAATGCCCATGTGCAGGCGCATGTGGCGGTCTAGGCTGCCCTTCTGGTTGAAGGACTTGCAGCAGTAAATGCAGGTGAGGCGGGGGTTGTAGCGGAACCACCGGTCACCTACCTGTTCTCGGAGGTACTCCTCGTATCCCCCCATGTCAAACACAGCTTGTTCCTCTCCCTGATAAGGGAAAAGATGACAGGTTATGGTTTGTTTTTCATGATTCCCACCCCTTCTCCAAATTGAAATGCACTCCTAATTGTTCCCAAGTTAGGCACACCACCTGTTCCGAGTATTACACAACTGCAGGCAATCTAAAGTTTCTTATTTGCTCGGGAGGGTGTGCTCCACTGACCAAGGGCTGTAAGTGTATAGTGCCAAGTCTTGATCAAGTCTTAAAGTTGCTCTACCTGTGAGGTGGGGTGTCTCTGATCATCAACTCGTCCTGGAGACTCACTCTTGGCTCTCTGGCGATCAGCCATCACAACCACACTTCCTGTTGGACTAAACCTGAAAGAAAAACGCAGTTTTTGGTACAGTCTTGTTGGCAGAAGAAAATGGGTTACTGGGCATCCAGTTCAGAGTAGAATTGGATATTTATTCAATCTGGTATCCATCCAGTACTGATTAGATAATGTAAATGGTTAAAGGGAAAGGGTTGTAAGAAGGCTTGAGGCATTAGCTGAAATCGGAACTTCTTTCAGAAGAGGAGAAAGGCATTGCATTTCGATAAAAGGCCATAAAAGGGTTAGTTCCCTCAAAAATGAAAATTCTGTCATTAATTACTCGTTCCAAACCTGTAAGAACTTCGTTCATCTTTGTAACACAAATTAGATTTTTTTGATGAAATCCGAGAGCTTTCTGATCCTTCATAGACAGCAACGCAACTACCACGTAAAAGGTCCAGAAAGGTAGTAAGGACATTGTTAAAATAGTCCATGTGACAACCGTAATTTTATGAAGCTACCCTAGATAGTATCCGGACGTGGGCCAATTAAGGCAATGCTACCGCACTGCTGGCCTTCTTATGGCCCAGACAAAATGTATGTAAGCCTGAAGTGTCCCAAATGTAAAATAGCAAAAAATGTCCCAAATGTATCAAATCACATGTGGGCCTCTTTAGGCAAAGATGTGGTCTTCATGGCAATGTACAATCTAAATGTGACCCTAAAGTGGCCAATAGTGAACATGGCCCAAATAGTGCCAACCAAATGTGGGCCACCTTTGGCAAAAATGTAGCACAATCAGCAAATGCTAATCAGGGTGTAAACCAAATGTGGCCCAGGTATATTAAAACATATCTGGGCCAATTTTGGCAAAGATATGGCATAGTAAACACTGGCTAATGTGGCTGTGAGCCTAAAGTGGCCCGCATACGATGCTGCAAATGTGGCCCAGTTATCCTACAACGCAGGGGTAGGCAATGTCTGCCCTGGAGTGCAAATATCCTGCAGTGTTTAGCTCTAACCCTGAAAAAAAACACAAACTTCACCTGCCTATAGCCTTAGTAATCCTGAAGAGCTTGATTAGCTTGTTCAGGTGTGTTTCATTAGGGTTAGAGCTAAACTCTGCACTCCAGGACCGACGTTGCCTACCCCTGCTATAACATATCTGGGGCAGTTTTGGCAGAGATATAGCACAGTGAGCACTGGCTAATGTGGCTGTAAGCCAAAAGTGGCCCACATATAAAATGACAAATATTGCCCAAATAATTAATAACAATTTGGGCCACTTTTGGCAAATATACAGCACAGTCAGCATTGGCTAATCAGTGTTCAAGCCTAACTTGTCCCACATTTGACATATATTACAAAACAGATGACGGCCACTTCTGGTTTAGATGTAGCACTTGATATTTGAATTGCTGTTTGTGCAAAAGTTGGGTCGGGATGATTTTACCAAGTAGGACACAATTTTGGATCAACATCTATGGAGGGCCTTTTAAAATTTCTCTCAATATGTTGAGTATTGTTGATGTATAACTCACTTAGGCTTAGTGTGGCCCAGAAAATATATATTTATGGTTTATTTGGTTCATTATTAGCTAAAATGGGGCTGTGCAGTGGCCTTCTTGGCCCACATTAGAGTTATTTGGTTGGCTTACATGCAGCAATGCTAAGGTTTACTTGAAACCCAAATCTGGCAAACAGGAACGGAATGCCCAATTGCCATTAATCCACATGGTATGTGGGCCAGAGGAAGGTGTTGGTTCTAGGCCGGATCTGGGACAGAATTAAAATCAATGTTGCCCAGATTGGACCAGTTCTGATTTATTTTATTTAGCCTCCCTACAGCTTGCTTGTGGCACAAATCCAGCAAACAGGAGTGGACCACCCAAACGCTATCATCCTACACAGTATGTGGGCCGCAGCAAGGTGTTGGGTCCGGGCCGGATTTGGGCCAGAATTCAAATAAATGTGGCCAAGATTTGGGCCAGTTCTGCTTTATTTGATTTAATATTTATGGCTGACGTTGGGCCTTACTTTGGCTTGCTTGTGGCCCAAATATGGCAAACAGGAGTGGAACGCCCAAGTGCCACCATTCCACGTGGTATGTGGGCCAGATGAAAGTGTCAGGTGTGGGCCTCAGGAATCTTGCTATCTGGGACAAGAATACTTTTTGTGCACAAAGAAAACAAAAATAGCAACTTTATTCAACAATTTTTTTCTCTTCTGTGTCAGTCTCCGACGCACATTCATGAGAGTACAACGACGCACCTGAACATGCGTCGAAGACTGACATGGAAGCGAAGAAATTGTTGGATAAAGCAGGTTTTTTGTTTTCTTTGTGCACAAAAAGTATTCTCGTAGCTTCATAACACTACGGTTGAACCACTGATGTCACATGGACTATTTTAACAATGTCCTTACTACCTTTCTGGACCTTGAACGTGTCAGTTGCGTTCCTGTCTACGCAGGGTCAGAAATCTCTCGGATTTCATCAAAAATATCTTAATTTGTTTTTTGAAGAGGAACGAAGGTCTTACGGGTTTGGAAAGACATGATGGTGAGTATTTAATAACAGAATATTCATTTTTGGGTGAACCATCCCTTTCAAACAATCCCTTGATGGATAACATGAACTTATGAATTATGTGCAATAAGACTAAGATTTCAACTTCATTTTGACACAAAGTGAACTTCAGGAAGATTTTACACACCTCTCCGTTTCGCTGAAGCTACTGGACGGCTGGGAGCTTTTCCCACCTCTTCCACCATCCTGCACCAGCGTGCTACGTCCTGAGGTGTCAATCATAACTGTCGGACCTTCCTCTGCCCCACTACCCTCCTCCGCCGATGCCTGGGTCTCCGCCCCCATCCACTCCTCCATCCTTTCTGTCTTAATCCGAAACCCATCCACCATCCGCACATTCTCCTCTCCGCCTCTCTCCACCTCAGTCCCCGTCTCGACATACCACTGCCCTGCTCGGTTAATACGGAGAATGGGCTCTTTCCCAGTTCCCACCTCCTCCGAGCCAATGCCGCTGTGCTCCACTATCTGGGGGCTCATGGACTCCCCAGGGGGACTGATCTCTCGGACTTCCCTCACATCACGGATGTTGATCACCCCAGCGTTGCCAATCAGTCGGGAGCTGGTATGTCTGGGACTTAGGGAGCGGGACCCACCCAGCCCGGTCCCACCTCTTCCCGACTCAATGGTTTGGTTGGCGGTCCTGTGGGCCCCGTTCCCGAGCTCCTCTTCCACATCCGACAGACTGATTTTAAAATGGATTCCCTCTAAAATCTGGGTGCAACGGTCAATAATGTGCTGCATCTGGAGGAAGCTGGCAGCCGTCAGGTAGCTGATGATATCGGCGAGCTGCAAGCACAAGCGCCCCGTGTAGCAGAATGAAAGGAGCTGCTCAAACACGGTTGGGTTGCGAATCACTGATATGGACACGGTGCTCATCTCGCTCAGTGACATGTGGTCCCTGAAGTAGGGGGAGCTGGCGGCAAGGACCACCTTGTGGGCACGAAAACTGTGGCCCTGAACATTGACCACGATGTCACATAGACGGCCCTGTATTCGCAACTGGTTCAGATGCGACAGGACGGAATTGCTGAAGTCCGGAATATCAAGTTGGATGCTTCCTGCTCGTTCCATGCGGGCTGCCTATTCCACTGCTTTTCAAAGATGCTGATAAACAAACAAGATAAGTTTAGACTTGTTACAGTAACCACGTCAGCAATAAAAAACATGCAACAACACCCAACAATCACCATTATTAGCAAACAATGTTAAATGTAATTTTTTCAAAATGCTATCTCAACTTTAGGCAAAGAGACAACAATAAGTAAACCATTCGCAGGTGGATTCCCACAAACAGTGCAAACACTGTCACTCTGAGATTTGACTTTAGGGTGGGACTATCTGTTCAGCCAACCAATGGCTGACATGGGAGTGTTTGGAAACCTGTTTAAAAAACAGCAATTAGCTGCTTTCTGATTCACAGGTTCATTACTTTGTGTTCACAAATTTAGTCATTTCAAACACCCGGTCACAGTGTCAATACCAGAGTGTCACATAGGTATTTTAGAAAAAATATGTACATTGCCATACTTTTAAATATATAAATGTATATAACAACTCCCAATACCATACTGTACTTACATAGACTACCAGTCAAAAGTTTTTTGTGTCACAGGATCCTTCATAAATCATTCTAATATGCTGATTTCCTGTTCAAGAAACATGTATTATTATTATTATCAATATTTAAAACAATTTAGTACATTTTTTCAGGATACTTTGATGAATAGAAGGATTCAAAGATCAGCATTTATCTGAAATAAAAAGCTTTTGTAATATACACTATATTTCTGAATGATCATGTGACTGGAGTAATAATGCTAAAAACTCAGTTTTGAAATTACAAGAATAAATTACATTTTCAAATAGAAGCCAGCTATTTTAAATTGTAAAAATATTTCAAAATTTTACTGTTTTTGCTGTACTTTAGATCAAATATATGCAGGCTTGGTGAGCAGAAGAGACTTTTTTTTTTTTTTTTTTTTAACATTAAAAATCTTACTGTTCAAACACTTTTGACTGGTAGTGCAGAATATTGTGTATGTAAATAGACACAATTTAGTAATAAATGACTGATGTTTAGATGTCTTCTCAGTAATCACAACTCACGCTCAAAAACAGCACTTTTTCCATTAGCCTGAATAAAACTGCGAGTCACATTTCTTTTAGCCAAACTTTTTCTGTGTCCAAAATCCCATCCTGAATTCAATGTACTATACTCGATAAATAATTGACTAGTGGGACCAGCATTCTTGGTACCTATAGCACTTACATGTGGAAAGAGCCACCCGGCTCATCATTTTTATTTTTATTTGTCAGCTTTTCTGAATCTTGACAGCTCCTCAGCTTAATAGGTCTTATGGGACAGAAAAGTTTCCTGGCTGCACACCTCACAATGTCAGCGGATCCAAACTGTAAATTTGGATATTTTTCGCCTTTCATTATTACTCCATATCTGGGCAAAACGTTCATTTGATATGCTATATAGTAGGGTAGTACACATATTTAAGATGGTACAAAATGACTTGTGGGTAAATGCCGTTTCAACTTCCTGTGAAGTCATATGCCGACGTACACTTGTTCCCTAAGCAGTTTGCGGTGCAAATTTTATATTTAACTTAAAGTCGTCAAAATTACTTTGCATGATGAGATTGGACAATTTAAACAAACTCATTGTTCTACAAATTTCATCTATCAGAGCTGACACTTTTCATTACAATGTAACAAAGCGAATAAGTTAAATGATGTATAACTAAATTAACGGGTTAACAGCAGCAATTACAACAACCTGTTTAATAAGCTTGTGCAACTAGCAGTTTCATGAACACCATAAATACATATTTATTATTAACATTAAGGATAACATTAAGTTACGTAATGAAATGGTAGCATTGCAACAGTAACAATGTAATGTAAATCATGACCCGAATTTCTTCAAGAAAGTTAGATTTGTTGTGAGATGCAAATTGTTACCTCACCTTTTTAAATAACAGGCACAAAAACCGCTCCACTATATTTTTCGGCACACTTGCACTTCTTTATGGCTACAAAGCACAGCTGTTAGAGAGCAAAGTTGCCATTTTTTCATTGCATAGGTCAGTAGGATTGATTCGCAGTGTTACTTTGTCTCTCTCTGTTTTTGACATAGTATCGGCCGACGGCGCAGGGCAGCTGTAACCGGCGGCGTGGCACCTCAGTTCGGTTCCAGTAACACTGCAGCGCGGTGATGCGATGAAGCCTACCCGAAAAACATGCACACACCCCGGCGCAGAGCAAGCAGGGAGGTGCCTTACCCCAGTCCACGCCAAATTTATATATGTAAAAAAATAGAACACCAAAATGCGGTTTCCGTTTTACGACAGCTTGTTCTGAGTGATTTGGCGTTGAATTCCCCCCATTTCGCGACCACTATTTATCGTTATACTTATCGCCAGGAATTCTGCTGTCGCTTTCGGTTCCTCCGCCGCTCTCATATTCCCCCATGTATAACATGAGCCAATGTACAGAAAATGGCATTCTGGGAAATGTAGTTCTGTCACGCCACAGCCATAGCGACCAAAAACGGAGAAACTCCGGGAAGGAGACTCACGCCCCCATGATGCTTTGCTTTTCCATCGCTGTGAAAGTGGGTAAAGAGTTCGGTTGCATTTTTTGGTGACAGTTTCTTCCTCTATTGTATGTGTGAGGGAGTACATAAAGAAATAAACAAAGAGGTATGTACTTACTCAAATACTGTAAGCCGTTTTAAACATTAACATGTTGCATTTTATGAATAAATTACACAAATGTAAAAGAAACTCTTGTTGCAGGGCAATGCAGGCCCATTCCATGACATCAATAAAAATGAACCCACTGAACCCTTGGAAAAAAAAAAAAAAAATTAGTCATGTGTCTTAACTAACAAACTGACATAATTATTCATTATTCGTACCTTAATATTCGTGATTCACATTGAATTTACACAATGAATGTTCAACCATATTCAAATTATTGTATTGCGTGTCATAGTTATGTTTTGGTTCACTGAAAGAAAAAAAAAAACACGTTATAGCGACATCTTTGTTTCCACTAGTTTAACTTGTTACAATAATTTCAGTCATTTCTACATTTGATTTTATCAATATCAAAGTTTGAATTTCTAAATATCAGGGTTTTGAATCAAATTTCCACATCAGTAATCATATCCTAAGCGATAGGAGGCGATTAAACTTAAGTTTTCCATTTTAGTGAGTTTTTTTTTTTCTTCTTCTTCTTTTTTTTTTACAGTCTATTATTATAATACTAGACAGGCCTAGTTAATAATACGTATAATGATTATCATTTAGAGATGAGATATTATGCAGCACTGCGTTCACTATTTGTGTATCTGTTAGCTAAATGGGTTGTTGATTCATAACATATTCATTCATCGTTTTTATCAGGATTTTAGATTTAAATATATATGGATGTATAAAGGAAAGTTGGTTATTACACAAAAAAAATGTAAAAAAGCAAATTGCTTACAGTAGCACTATCATGAAATAGTACAATGAAACTAAATGTGTCAGAAAATCGTAATATTATGTCTTCCATTTAAATGTAAATGTGTATTTCAGTGTAAATGTGTGCATATTTTAAGATTTGCGAGTGGTTTATTATTGTTATTCATGAAAATCTTAAAATCTAATAAAGAAGCCATTTTAGTAGTTGTCCGGTAGGTGGCGCTCTTTGCTAATATATGAAAATTGTTTTCTGCTGTGAGAAACCAGATTTATGTTTCCCTTAGAATTGATTGTCCTTGCTGCTCTTCAGGAGTTATTAAATTGCCTTATAATTTAATTGCTTCTGCATAATCATATTATTTCATTACAGTTCAATTTACAGCTACATTGTGGTTCCATTAAGACCACTTGTGAAAATGCTTATATTTTGGATTTTTCTAAATGTACAAATTACAGATAAATTATTTTTTAATAACAAATTATATCGTAACCATAACAATTTGAGTTTAATAATTAATTACTGAAACAATTAACATTAAAAATTACAATGAATTTCAGTAGGTCTACCTTTTTGCTAATGAGCAAACCATTTTTGTCCATAAAGTTTTATTTATTTATTTATTTTTAGGTTTGAATTTAAAACTTGACGCTGCATTGCAGATTTCCATTATGTTCTCCAACTTTTGGAGCCAATTCTAAATACTAAGCAAAACATTTAAATTTAATTTTAAATGAAAACAAATCACAACTTTGCTTTTTCTTCAACAATATTTATTAACAACTAACAGAACAAAAACACACGGACTAGATGTTACAATGTGCAACACTGAACAGGGATAAAACTGGCTCATGACTTGATTGTATGTATGAGGAACAGATGGATAAATACAAGCCTGTACATTGATTCTGTTGTATTGTGACATGCCAACAGAAACTTCACATAGACATTAATCTTAAATTCTGCAGATGTTTCCATCCCATCAAATTAACTTCATTAACTTCCAGCAACCCAGACAAAACGACCTCTGACGGGCGGCAGAGCAGATCAATGTGCACAAGCTATGATACACGGCGTACTATCAACGTAAAATAATAAAATATATTTACAATTAATTAACACAACACTTAGTTCCATCCCTCCAAGTTTCAAATTTATCGGCACTGTTTCAAGATAAATTAATATTGACAACTAATGTACATGCACGCTCTTCTACAACAACAGTTTACTTGTTGAAAGGTGAAGAAAAACAAATACATTTACAAAATACATTCTGGATCAGGGGCAAAATGACATCCTAATACCGTAGTGTTAACTCAAAGAAACACAAGTACCTCTCGACTGCATTTCTTCAATTTAATTCCAAAAATGTAGTACAAACAACCATAACAAGCTAGTATGTTTCACATCAATCCATTTTAGACCAAGTCAGTAATGCCTATGTTGGTTCTCAAGGAGCAATTCCCCGAAAAAGTGCTTGTCTACAGGTTTCCATTTGACAGGGATAAAAAAAAAAAGAATAACGGTTGGTTAAGTGCTTCCCTAATTTGCAGCAAAGTTCTGGCGATCGTTCAGGAATAGCAGAAGACAAAGTCTTTAATGTAAGCGCAAGCCAAGACTTCCAACAAATCCTGGTTTCTCCCAGCCTTCCGCTACCGTTAAGGATCACAAACAACGAGGACGCCAAACAAACACACACTCAAGACGTAAATGTACACAATAAGTCCCTTTAAGAAGAAGAGGTGATATTCCCAGAAGACACTATGGTTTCCCTGGGCGAGTATTCAGGCTCGTCCTTATTGGGGTGCGAGGAGTTGTCCGACTTGCTCCTGCTGAACTCTGCGCCCATGATGGGCCTGGAGAACTTGCCCGTCGCTTGGTCGCAGACGCCGCAGTTAAGCATCTTGATGAAGGCCCGTCGCATCTCGTTGCTGGTCAGGGTGTAGATCAGAGGGTTCATGGCTGAGTTGAGCACGGCCAGAGCCAGAAACCACTCAGCCTTGTAGAGGATCGGGCAACTGCGGATCTGGCAGGCCACATCCAGCAGGAGCAGGATGAAGAGCGGCGCCCAACACGCGATGAAGCAGCTCAACACAATGATGACGGTCTTCAGGAGTGCCATGGACTTCTCCGAACTCTTGTTGCTGCAGCGGCCATTGGCGACCTTGCGGAAGACCAGTTTGCGGCTCCGTGTGCGGACCAGAGCATAGATACGGGCGTACAGGATGACGATGGCCATGAGGATGACGCTGAACACGGTGGTGCAGAAGAGGATGTAGGTCTTGTGGTAGAGTGGCAAAACTGTGGAGCAGTTGTTCATGCTTTCAATGCAGTTCCATCCCATGATTGGTAAACCACCTAAGATGGCAGCGATGAACCACACGGTGCTGATGAGCATGAAGACCCTGCACGTCTTCCCATTATTGTGGAGCTTCATCTTCAGCATGGTCAGGTGTCGCTCGATAGCAATAGCCAAGAGACTGAACACTGAAGCGGCCAGAGCCACAAACATACTCCCTTCCCTGAAGAACCACTGCGTTGGGGTCAACTTGTACGTGTTGGCTCCCGACAGCAAGATGTTCGCCGTGTACACCACTCCGGCCAGCAAGTCTGACAAGGCCAAGTTCCCTATGAAGTAGTACATGGGCTTGTGGAACTTCTTGGTCCTCCAAATGGTGAGGAGAACCAGGACATTCTCAAGGATGATGAAGCAGCACACGATGATGAACACAACAGAGTCCGCTCTGAGTCCTGGGTCCTTGTTGTCGACCTTGCGAAATTTCCCAGTGAAGTTGTAGTGTCTGGCGATTAGGTCATCCATGGTTCGCACTGCCTTGGTAGTTTTAAATCCAACGTGCAAACCACCACAGGCCACAGAGGGGTGCTGGTGGACTTGGAAAGCTGGGTATCCAGTTCTCCTCTTAGTATGATGTCATGTAAGCAAGGTTTTCTCAAGTCAGGTAAAAATCCTTTGAGAGGATGAATGCGGTCCACAAATCCAACAACTGCATCATGAAAACGCTAGAGGGAATAAATAGCCATAAATTAGATCACTGGAACGGCATATTGGTTTAATAGCATATTACTTTGACTTTTATGTCAGTATGTTAAACATGAATGCAGCTTCACTGAAAACAAGTTTAAGTTAGAAAAGTGATAAAACAATTAGAAAACTAAAGTAATTTAATAAAAGCGAAGCATATACATGAAAGCGTTCGGTTAAAAAGTTTCAGAACGAACAGAACACAGAAAACATATTTTTAAATAATCCAGCTAAAATAGAACGTATTCGAATGTCCAGTTTTCGCTACTGGAATTTCGAAGTCTTTTTTCTTAATACGAATCTAATCAGCGTCATATTCAGACGACATACCAAGATGCCACAACCAAGATTAAATAAATAAATCAATAAAAACGACGATTTAACTGTTATGTTGTATTGCAACATTCTAGATACTGGAAAAATAAATCAGTTAAACTAATTATGGTACTAATGTAAAAGAGTATGGTACTAATGTACTTTTTGTTTAAAACAAAAGTTTTGTTGAACCCACAAAAACGAACAACACCTGGAAAGAACTGCGATTAAAAATCGCGCTAATTAATACGTGTCAAATTTTAAATACACTATTCCTTATTTGAATGTTCGATATCGTTTTGCGAATATTAATTTCAACACTGTCTAATTTATACGACTTCTCGAGAGATGCTAAAAATTCATATTCGCGATTAAACTGGTCAGTTATATTTCACGCTAATGTTTTAACTGTAAAACTTACTAAGACTTCCTGACGGTTAAGCTGTCGCTTGACATTCAGAAAGTTAAAGATGGACAAGAAGAGTTTTTCTTACCTTTAAACTCCAGACCAAACGTCTTGACCGTGTAATCCTGCAATATTGATGTGATATGGCCAGATTTCAAAGGTGCAGATATCAAAGGTGCAGTATTTATCGCATCGCTGGAGTCTCGTGTGGAGGATTGTAGGGGTAATTTTTCTCTGACTGGAGAGAGACCGGAGAGCCAATTCTCCCCACTGCAGTTCAGCCTACCAGTTTTAGTGCCCTCCCTCTTTCCCTCAGTCTCATTAGCCTCTTGTTATTCCACAGCATCCAAAGCTCTCCAAGACATTCCAAAACAATATGCTAGAAACAGACTGGCATCAGTTCAAACACTGGGATAATAATAAATAGCGCAAAATATATATATATGAGAGTTCAGATGCAAAACCTGCTAAAAGCCATCTCGGTCAAAAATTAGATAATGATACTGAGTGAATACTCTCGACACATATTATACGTCCGTCAAATACTTTTTCTTCAAACTCGCTAAAATACCAGCCTCAGCCCAATCAGAAGTACCGGTACTTAAATAGAAACCTATACATCTGAGCCTGATAAAAATGCATTTTTAAAGAAAGACGTAAGATGGATTTAGCTGGTTTTGCATCTGAACTCTTTATATATATATATATATATATATATATATATATATATATATATATATATATATATATATATATATATATATAATAACAATTTAAATTATACTTAAATATAGAGGTTAAATATAAATACACTATATAATTACGCAGAGTTCATTATAGAGGTATATCTGATTTGTATTATGTCAAATCACATTATGCTAAATTCAGATTAACCCCATATCCCGCGTTCTTTTGTCTCTTCCTATGGGAATGTCCCAGCTGTGAACAGACTCACCCCAAACACCACGAGCTGGGGAACCGGGTGGGCTGGCCAAGCATGACCGCTCATCTACCCCCCATTTGCCCTAATTTCAGCTCAGCATTAATCACATGTGCTGCCCGGTCTGTTCAGGTCTGCTGCTCACAGTGGCCCCTAAACCCCTAGTGCAGATCCAGCGGTCTGCACCTCCCAGAGCAAAGGACTATTGTGAGGGAAGTGCTTTGATGTGTCAGGGATTTACACCTCCGAGGAACATCTTCATAGCTGGATTACTAGATTTGTTCAATTAGGAGTGATCTGCATCATTGTGAAATATTTATCATTTTTTTAAACATAGTGACCCCAAAGAGTATTAAGCCACACTTAAGTCATTGTTTATCCATCCAGCCATAAAACTCTCCGTTCATCCTTTTTTTCACAGAGTTCAGTCGGATGTGTGGCAGGCCAAACTGAGGTTAAAAAAATAAAACACACATGGTTGTGACCACTCTGCATTATCACTTTCATTTGGGAAAAACAGACTAGAATTGTATAGTTTATGAAGGTAATATAAAGGTGCTTATCTTTACAGTACTCACCACCATCACCATCAATTGTTGGTGGTTGCCAGGTAGTTCTGAGTGGTTGCTAGGATGTTGCTATGAGGTTGCTAGAGTGTTCTGGGTTGTTGCTAGGGTCTTAAATAACAAAATCTTAAAGGCACATCTTCAAGAATGATTGTTTATTTCATGGTGGCTGACAGCGTGTTTTGTGTGGTTTCTAGGTGTTTCTATGTGTTGTTAGATTGTTTCTAAGGTCTTCAGTCACAGAATCTTAAATACACATCTTCAAGAGTGATTGTTCATTTGTTGGTGGTTGACAGGGTGTTATGAGTGGTTGATAGGGTATTGCTCTGTGGTTTCTAGGGTGTTCTGGGTGGTTGCTAGGGCGCTGTTATTTGGTTTCTCAGATTTTCTAACTAGTAGCTCAGGCACTGCAAGGTGATTGCTAGGATCTTCTTGGTAGTTGCTATGGTTTATTAGGTGGTTACTAGGGTGTTGTGGGTGGTTGCTAGGGTATTGCATGGCAGTTGCTGGGGTTTTGCCATTGTATTTCCATCTCTTATTAGGTGATTGCTCGGGTATTCAGTGACAGAACCTTAAAACACATCCTTAGAAGTGATTGTTTACTGTTAGTGGTTGCCAGGGTGTTATGAGTAGTTTCTAGGGTGGTCTGGGTGGTTGCTAGGGTGCTGATATGTGGTTATTTTGGGTTTCCAAGTGGTTGCTCTTGCACTGCTAGGTGATAGGGTATTCTAGTTGCTATGTTTTAGGTGGTTACTAGGGTGTTGTGGATGGTTGCTAGGGCATTGCTCTGCAGTTGCCAGGGTGTTCCAGGTTGGTTGCTAAGGTGTTGCTAAATGGGTTTTTGGGGGTTTTCTAAGTGGTTGCTCAGGCACTGCTAGGTGATTGCTAGGGTCTAGTTCTAGGTAGTTGCTATTTTTTATTAGGTGGTTGTTAGGGTGTTGTGGGTGGTTGCTAGGGTGTTCTGGTTGGTTGATTGGGCATTGCTATGTAGTTTCTCAAATTTTCTAAGAGGTTGCTCAGGCACTGCCAGGTGATTGGTAGGATCTTCTAGGTAGTTGCTATGTTTTATCAGGTGGTTACCAGGGTGTTGTGGATGGTTGCTAGGGTGTTGCAGTATAGTTTCTCATATTTTCTAAGAGGTTGCTCAGGCACTGCTGGGTAATTGCTAGGGTCTTCTAGGGAGTTATTTTATTAGGTGGTTACTAGGGTGTTGTAGGTGGTTGCTAAGGTATTACATAGCAGTTGCTAGGGTGTTCTATGTGGTTGTCATTGTATTTCTATGTGTAGTTCAGTCACAGAACCTTAAAGTCACGTCCTCAAGAGCGATTGTTCTTGTTCAAGCGGTTTCTTCAAAGATCAGATCGAGAGGTCAAGGTTGCAAGGGGTCAAAAGTCACACACCCGGCACTTCTGTGAGAAACCCTGCAGCTGTATATTTTTCGGGGCGATTGGGGGGTGGGAAGAGGACAAAGTTGAAGATGGAGCACTGTTTATAATGGTGTTTCTCTTACTTCACCTATGGTACTGTTTCACAGCTCCAGGAAAGCCAATAGTCCCATTGGGGGCAGAAGAATTTGGTGTGTCTTCTAAGAAAGTTCTTCAAACACATTTCTGAGCACCGGCGTGGCACGTGATGTGTGTTTTGCGGTTACACAACATTTCACAGAGAGATCTTGACATTTGTTTCTTTCCGTTTCCCAGCCTTTCACCCAACATGCCATGTGTTTCCTGTCAACTCCGCGCCCCATTCGTTCCCATGCCAACTAAACGCTGATGATTTTCGGACAATTAAAGAAACATTCCATGGAAAGCATCCGGAGCATCGTGCACGATTCGCACATAAGTCCGTCAACACGAAATCTGTGAATTTTTCGGCACTTAGTATGTGAGTATTTCCCATACAGCTGCAGTTCACATTTCATGATCACAAAGCTTTATAATTAGTGCCAAACTGATGATTGGTGGAGGCAAAGGATGTTTGACCCACACAGAAAATATCACAAATCCTGTTTCCATCACACGGCTCACATTAATCTTTGAGCGACTCTTTCCTTAAAATTAGTTCTGGGTTGAAACAAGTGCACAAACAATATCCATTCAACCCTCCCCATGCAAAAAAATAAATAAATAAAAAATAAAAAATGCATTTACAGTAACATACTTATAATGGATATCTATGGGACAAGATTCAGGAGGGTTAAAAAGTAAAAAATGTGTAGCTCATATTTTTAAGTAACTTTTCTTTTTTTTTTTGTACTAAATTGTACATATTTAACAGTGTCTATTAATTATAATTAATAATAATTATAATATAAATATATACGTTTATATTATCATTATTATTCAAATTATATAATAAGTGTCTAAGTCAATTAATTCATTTAAATTGTTTAAGTACTAATACAGCTAAACATTAAAATAATATAATGAATACATTTAGCATTTAAATATTTTAAGTATAATTAATACATTAATTAACTTATTACTTTTAAATTAATAAGTTATAGAATAAATGTTTTAATCAATTATTTAAATAATTATAATAAATAATTTCAATAATGAACATATTATTTACACATTTAACAGTTTCTATTATTGACAATAAGTATTTTTATTAATTCAGCAGTTAAACCTTTAATATTACACTGAATCAATTAATTATTTTAATATTTATTAAATACATTATACATTTTCAATTATTATTAATAAATACTAATTAATATTTTTAATACTTATTTCATAAATGTTTGAAACAGTTCATTTCTTTACAAAAATATTTTAATGAAACATACATTATTTAAATATATAAGAGTTTATTATTATTACTTAAGTCAAGATTCTATTTTAGTACAGATGCTGTCTATTAGAGCTTGTCTTGATTATTAAACCCAGATCATTTCTTTGAATCCAGATGTAGGCCACTTGCAGAACAGTCTGAAGTCTTTAAAAAAGTGTAAAGATCTGGTGCCCCTTCAGGCGTGGGTAATAAAAATGGCTGTAACTTGTAGTCACTACATTAAATTGACCTCATAAAGCATTCCTGGGGAATATGATCTCAGGAAACAACAAATGAATTGACAAGCTACAGCTAGCCAACACACACACATGACGTGCTGCTATTTTAACAAGGCCGTCCAGGGGTTTACACAGGCTGACATGATCTAGCTGACAAATGTGGGAAAAGTGACTGATAACGAAATATATTGTTCCTAGAAAGAAGGAAAGAGAGCAGGACAGCTATATTCGGTCTCCGAGGTCGCGCTGCCCTCCAGAAACACGGCACAAATAGCAGCTCTTTCAGTTATTCCAGACACATTTGTTTAAAACGCCAGATAGGAAAATTAAACTGCTTCGCAAAGGCTAGATCTGAAACAGGTTTAATCATTACAATGGAACGGTTGACTTTCCTTCACATCCCAAATCTCCCCCAAAAACATCGTTTTACTCCTCTCAGGCAAAGCTAGCATAAAAACGTAAACACTAACAGGGCACAGACTAAGTAAAACCGCTGTATGTACTTCCGTTAAAGTCGTTAGTAATCAATAAACAGCGATCAATGTGACATCTAAGCATGACTGTTGGCTTCACTGACAGCAAATTGACCTTGAGTTTCGTCCGTTAAGCCTGAGACAGGAAGACACTCATAACACCGTCATGACTGCTATAGCGACCCGTGCGAGCTGCGTGACATACAGCACATGTTCTCGGTTTCACTTGCTGTGTAAATTCCTCGACAGTAATTAGTTCCACATGCCCAGCTGGAGCGGCGGAGGAATATTTCCCAAATAATGACGTTTCTCGTCTGTTTCTGTTGAGGTTCATTGAGCAAGACAAAAGGTAATCACCTATAGACATCTATTCACTGCACGGGAAGATGTCTGGACCAAGAATATTTAATTACATTAGGACTTTTTTTTGCAAAAGGTGCGAGAAACTTGACCAGCGTCAAGATGCTTTTTAGTATTCTCTATATATACGCGATGAAACACGATGGTAAACACGATGCGTTAAAGGTGAAGTCCACTTCCAGAACAAAAATGTACAGATAATGTACTCACCCCCTTGTCATCCAAGATGTTAATGTCTTTCTTTCTTCATTGGTAAAGAAATTACGTTTCTTGAGGAAAACATTTCAGCATTTTTCTTCATATAATGTACTGCTATGGTGCCAAAATGCAGTTTAAATGCAGCTTCAAACGATCCCAGCTAAGGAAGAAGGGTCTTATCTAGCGAAGCGATTGGTTATTTCCATAAAAATAATACAATTTAAATACTTTTTAATCTCAAACGCTCGTCTTGTCTTACTCTCCCTGAACTCTGTGTATTCTGGCTCAAGACAGTTAGGGTATGTCGAAAAACTCCAATCGTATTTTCTCCCTCAACTTCAAAAATCATTTTAAAATCAGAAGTACCGACCCAGTCTTTGCAAAGTGAACATGCGAAGAAGATCAAACACCCTCAACAAAAAAGGTAAAACATCCATATAGGACGATTTTGAAGTTGAGGGAGAACATGAGATGGGAGTTTTTCGACATACCCTAACTGTCATGAACCGGAACAAAAACAGAGTTCAGACAGAGTAAGACAAGATGAGCGTTTGACATTAAAAAGTATATTAAATATATTATTTTTATTAAAATAACCGAATGTTTCGCTAGATACAACCCTTCTTTCTCGGCTGGGATCGTTTACAACCGCATTTGGGATCATTTGAAGCAGCACTTAAACTGCATTTTGGAAGTTCAAACTTGGGGCACCATATCAGTCCATTATATGGAGAAAAATCCTGAAATGTTTTCCTCAAAAAACAATTTCTTTACGACTGAAGAAAGAAAGACATGAACATCTTGGATGACAAGGGGGTGAGTACATTATCTGTAAATTTTTGTTCTGGAAGTGGACTTTTTCTTTAAGAGCTGGGGGGTGAAAACTTTTGAACAGGATAAAGATGTCCATATTTTTCTTACTTTGATGAAATATCATTTTGTTCCCCCATTTAGTATTGCCCTTTGGAAGCAATAGAAGATACCTTGATCTTCAAATTCAAAAAGTTTTCGCCCCCCCGGCTCTTAATGCATTGTGTTTTCTTCTGGAGCATCAGTGAGCGTTTGAACCTTTTTTAATAGTTGTGTTTGAGTCCCTCAGTTTTCCTCAGTGTAAAAAAAAATGGATCTCAAATCATACAGTCACTGCTGAAAAGGGTTAAAATAGGCAAAAGATGCTGGAAAACTGAAGAATCTGCAGAACCTGGATGATTTTTCTGAATAACAGTGCTCAGTTTAACTGTTCAGGACAAACAAGGGACTCATGAACAACCATCACAAAAAACAGCCGTAGATCTTTTGAAGGGGGTTATTTTAATAATTTCGGCTGTTTCTTGTCTTGTGGACTACATTTAAACATCTTTTAGGTAAAATATCTTACTCAGGACAGTACAAAATAAAAAATAACATGCATTTTTTTTATATATATAATGTTAGTTTTTTTTTCTTGATTTTATGTTTTGTTGATTTGTTGTCTTATTTATTTATTTTTTTGTATTGTTTATTTATTTTATAATTTTGTATTGTATCCATTTTTTATTTATATTTTTAGCCTATTTTATTAATATTTTTTTTGTTAGTTTTTTATTTTCTTGATTTTATCTGTTTTTATTTTATTTTATTTATTTATTTTTGTTTTAGGGATATCTGAACATTGTATCAAGCACACGTTCAAATTTTAAAGAGATTGCTTCAAAATGACAGATCACTTACAATAATCTCTAGATTATGTAGGGTGCTGACACGATTACCTTGGATGTCCTTGACTTGTTTTGTTGTTGTTGCTGAACTGAGATCAGTTTTGAAATTTGAGAGGATCAATCTGTAGGTCAATGGTCAGCGTATAATAGTGTTTTTATTTTACTCCGCTTCTAATGACCGGCTTCAATATCCTCTTACGTAACACTGGCCAAATCATGCGTGTGTGCATGTGTGCTGCGTTCTGCATTTAAAACACAAAGTCTTCTATTGTTCAGATATCTGCAAAGCCTCTGTTATAAACAGGTCGGCAGAAAGGCTTAGACTGAGCTGAATCACGCTGCGGCTGGATTTACCCTGGACAACAAAGAGCAGGCGGGTGGCTTTCTAGACTCTGGGCTCCACGCTTGTTTCACTTTCCTCCGGCCCTCATTGCTGCGGGTGTGTTTGTGCTGATCACCATGAAGTTACACCAACATGATTTTACATGCTTTTCACCACTCAGATTGTGGTGAGCTTGGTCAAGAGTTACGACCAATGGGATTATTGTCTTCATTCAACATGCTTTTAAGATATACATTTACAATTTCTACATAGATCTATTATATTTGAAATGTATATGGTTTTTTTCAATTATATATAGTCAAACAATGCATGTGTAAATAATTATTGATAATTATTGGTTATGATAAAATAAAAAAGAAAACAAAATAAGATCAAACAAATAAGTTAAAGTAAATAATCAAACAATACAAAATAAATAAATTGATAAGATAAAATAAAAAAGGCAAAACAAAATAAGATCAAACAAATAAGTTAAAATAAATAAAATAGTGTAAATAAATAAACACTAAAATAAAATAAAACAAAACATAAAATCAAGAAAATAAAAACCTAACAAATAAAATAAATAAAGCTAAATTATATAAATAAATC
The DNA here is from genome assembly GCA_036247105.1 of Cirrhinus mrigala. NCBI lineage: Eukaryota > Metazoa > Chordata > Actinopteri > Cypriniformes > Cyprinidae > Cirrhinus > Cirrhinus mrigala. Next base: position 23,165,921 of record CM070028.1, on the reverse strand, counting down.
GAAAAATAGACAGAATACATTAAAAAGTTAAAATAAAATAAACTTAAGATAAAACAAAACTGTTAATAAATAAATAAATAAATAAAGCTAAAAAAAAAAACTAAAAATAAAAATAAAAAAATCAGACCAAATAAAAAAAAAAATTAATTAAGGTAAATTCAAATAAATCAAATAAAGTGTAAATAAATAATTACATACTAAAATAAAAATAAAAATACAGTAAAATAAATAAGTTTACATAAATAAAAATATAAAAAAGCTAAAGTATATAATTAAATGCATACATATATAATACAATAAATAAGTTAAATAAAATAGCGTAAATACAAAAATAAAATAAAACAACATAAAATCAAGAAAATAAAAACCTAAGAAAAATAAAATACAGCTAAATTATATAAATAAATTGAAAAATAGATACAATACAATAAAAAGTTAAAATAAAATAAACTTAAGATAAAACGAAACAAAACAGTTAAAATAAATAAATAAGATCAAATAAAAATCTAAAATAAAACAAAATAAGACCAAATAAAATAAAATAAAAATTAAATTAACTCTAAATAAATAATTAGATACTAAAATAAAATAAAAACACTAAAGTAAATAAAATAAGCTTACATAAATAACATAAAAATATAATCAAATAAGCTACAATATATAATTAAATATAAAACAATAAAAATAAAACAGATACAATGAAATAAAATAAGCTAAAATAAACGAAATAAGATAAAAAGTAAGTTAAAATAAATAAAATAGTGTAAATAAATAAATAAATAAATACTAAAGTAAAGCAAGAAAATAAAACTAAGAAAAATGATATAAATACATAGACGCAATACAATAAAAAGTTAAAATAAAATAAACCTAAGAAAAAAAATAAAACAGTTACAATAAATTAATAAATAATGGAAATATCAATTAAATAATCGAACAACACAATATAAATAAATAAAAAGACACAATGAAACAAAATAAGATCAAATAAAATTTAACGAAAATTAAATTAAGTTAAAATAAACAAAAGTGTAAATAAATAAATAGTTAGATACTAAAATAAAATAATATACAATAAAATAAAAACACTAACATAAAATAAGCTTACATAAATTACTTTAGCAATTTTCTAAAGTAAATAATAAAATAGCTAAAAATTAAAATACAATAAAAACCATAAAACAGGTAATAAAATGAAAAATAATAAACAAACAAACAACCTTTTATCGATTATCTTCTCAGGAATGATTTGTGACCTTTTTTTATCAAGGGCAACAAGCGCTGGACGCTAAGCTAATATTACACCGGGCTGAATAGTTTGATGACAATCAGCTCGCTAATCCACAATAGCTGTTGAAACAGCTGACTGTCAGCTGCCAAAACGGTTGATGATAATAAGATGCATTATGCATTATGAACGAAGATAACAAAAGAGGAGCGCCGTGGCTTTGCCAATATTATGTGAGTCAGTACTTCAGAAAACAACCATTTTCCGCTGCAGATATCACAGCAGTTGTGTGCTTTCTTTCAGGATGAGGTTTGGGGCAGAAGAGCCTGTTCTTACAGCGGTATAAAGGTGAAGGCGCGTCCCCGTCCGCAGATCTCAGCGCTCCGCTCATACAGCCGTTGCCATGGCGCGGGAAAACTATGCGGAGTCCAGCACTCGCTTCCCTCGCTTTTCTTCCCTCTCCATTCGTATCTCCAGCAAGACCCTCAAAAGACAAGTCACGTGTCGCTGCTTTGTGGTCGACTATACTCCGCAATGAGTTTCACTTTAACAGCGTATCATGTTCATGAAGCCAGTAAAGTCTAATTAAAGTTATCTTTTACCGAAATACTGTTCATAATATTAAAAAAGAACTTACATTGAACATACACTATCCACCTTTTTCTTCAACGCGGAATCGTATGGGTAAGACTTCCGGTTCATTAGCCGCTATATGGAAATAACGAGAAGAATAGCAACGTGCAGTAAACGGTAAAACTGTTTTACTGTTTTTTTGTGTTCATAATTAAGATAATACGTTAAAATAATATGGAAAGACACACCAATTTGCAATATCCAGCAACAAAACAACCTAAAAATAGCTGGATTAGACCAGAAGCCTTGCACATAAAATGTACAAATTGCCCATACTGAAAGAAAAAGGTAGATAAAAAACGCTGATTTAAGAACTCAGCAACTGGGTTGTTTTGATCCAGCGGTTGGCTTAAATGTGTAACCTAACCTTCTGGTAGTTTTATTTGTTTCAACTATTGGTTAAAATGATTATATGGGTGTCAGCGCCAATAGACTTGTGGGCAGCGCGCCGACATACAGTGCCGTTGCGCTACGGGCGTCCCGAGTTCGAATCCCAGCTGGAAGACCTTTACCGATCCCGCCTTCTTCTCTCTCCCGCTTCACTTCCTGTCAGCTATGATCTATCATAATAAAGGCCGAAAAAAAACACTATATGGCTAACTTGAATGAACTCAAAATAGATTGTAAATTAAAAATTAGATGCATGATTACTAGAGGCATCCGCAATCATCAAAAGGTGAACATTTATTATTAAGAGATTTTAAAAATGTTTATTTACTTATCATTTATTCAACTTAATAGTAAATGTTAATTTATGGAATATATTAATAAACGATAATTTCCAACCTATTTTGGGTTCATTTTAAGCAAGAAATATAGTCATTTTTAAGCAATAGTTAAGTTGAATAAAACTACCCAGAAGACTGGGTTAAACATTTAAATATAAACATTTAATTTTAAACATTTAAAGAATTTTAATAATTCATTCTAAATGTAATGAATTATTATTATTATTATAAACATTTAACCCTACTGATGGGTTTGTACAAAACAAAAAAAAAAAAAAAAGATAAAATCAAGAAAATAAAAAGCTAACAAATAAAATAAATAAAATAAGCTAAAATATATAAAAAACAATAGGTACAATACAAAGTTATAAAATAAATAATAAAAATAAATAAACAATACTAAATAAATGCATAAATAAGATCAAATAAAATAAGTTAAAATAAATTAAAAGTGTAAATAAATAAATGAACAAATTAAAAACCCTTAAAATACTAAAACAAAACAAAACATAAACAGATAAAATAAATAAAATATAGTATTTGTATAATATATAATAAGCTACATTATATAAATAAATAAACAATAGTTACAATACAATAAAAAGTTAAAATAAACTTAAGGTAAAACAAAACACAAAATAAACAATAAATAAACAAACTTTAAATAAACTAAAAAAATAAAATATTTCATCCAGCACAGGGTTGTCTTTAACCCAGCATTTTTACAGGGTATGTTGAACTAAATTTGAATATCATTTATTATTGTAAATTCTCATCAAATCCTTATTTTTGTATGTTATTATGATTATTAAATATAACTGTAAAAAAAAAAAAAAGAAGTAGGCCTGACCAAGTCAGCCGAAAATTAGTCACAAGCCGTTATTTATTTTAACTGAAATATTGTTTAAATTAGGCTGCTCAAAAAGTTTAACTTTATGTAAATTTTTAAATCCACAAACAAACATATAAATGCTAAATATTTTAAAACATTTCTTCTACAAAACCTTAAACAAATGCATAAATAATGAATAAATACATAAATAAATACTACACATTCAGCCTGGTATTGAACTTAAATATTATGTTTTTCTTGTTGATTTTTTGTATGCTATTAAACATTATTGTTCAAAATAAGATAGCTTGCTGATGTCAGGTGAAATTTAAAGTCATAAGTGAAACATAACTTTGTCCTTCACATTATTCAAAAACATAGATGATTTTATGTTCATTTTAAAGCCCATAAATATATATATAGAGAGAGAGATATAAACATTTTTAAAAATACTTTTTTGCTTTTTTTTTAAATGTTATGCTTTTATGACTACTAACCATTTAAATGTTAGAAAATTAGTCATTACTGAGATATTATTACCATAAATTGTTAATGTTAATTCTATTTTTGTTTTAAATAAATAAATATTCTTTTAAATATATAATGTTGGTCAGCATCCCATCTAAAATAAATACTCAGGTCTCTTTTTTAATGTAAGTCTATGGAATTTTTTTCATCCACTTTGTCGTCTGCTAGAAGAAATTTTTAATTTTATCTGAAATATTATTATTAGCTTTATTTTCTTTACTTTACACTCTCAGAGAGTGTTCTTTTCTCCTCTAAATGCTTCACTGATATGCTTGAGTTTTTCAAGAACTGAGGGATAACAAGAGATCTATTTGATACTGGTGTGCAAGACAAGTGTGAAACTGGAAATGTTATTGTAGCTTCTTAGATGTCCTAGTTTCTTGGAAAATCATTTAGAAATGCATCTGATTGGATACCTTAAATGGCCACATTTGCTGAATATGCATTATGATTGGATGAAACAGGAGCATCCGGATTTGATTGGGGTTTAAATGCTGAGTCAGCGTGCTTTTCTTTTGTCCCTGCAGCCAGTTTGAATGACTGTTAAAACTGACTTTTTGTTGCAAGAAAATCTTCAAAAGACTTTTGTCTCATACCTTCATTGAAATGGGAAAATTTCCACAACATCCACTATGCAAAAACTGAAAATCCTTAGAAAAACAGAAGCATGGCTCTGCTCTCCATTTTGCAGTATTCGAGGTAAGTGTAATCGTTTCTAAATAGTTTAACACTATTTAGTACATCTGTTTTCTTGAAACACTATTCCAGCTTTCAAAAATTTAATTGGTGAGAATGACAAAACCTGTCCCAACACACACACGCATAATATATACACTGGCTCACAGTCACTCTCAAGAGGTCCCATGCTATTGTCACCATCTCTTCTCACTCTTTCCCTTTCCAATGACTCATTTCTTACACGTATCTGTCACAAATAGCTCTTGCACGGCTCCAATCGATATTCCACCACACTTCTGGAGGAGTATAAACACAACAGACCATCTCTCAGCAGCGGCTGGTCTGACTCACTCAGAGTTTATCAGGGCCGAGCTGCTGGAAGGAAGTTGAGGAAACGTAACTGGACGGGATGCTGACCGACGTCAATGCCGCCATTTGAACCAGGGTTAGTCTCTAAAATCGTATAATCTCCAAACCTGTGTGTCGCATGAGGACATAACCAACATTGATTAATATTTCATGCTGTCATCTGAGCTCATTCCTAATCTAGGATGACCCAGACCCAGCGCTTTGAAGCATATATTGCTATTTTAGAAGCTTGGATTAAAAATGATTTTTCTTATAAATATATACGCAATCTTACAAATTAACTAATATAATAATACTGTATTATATAAATGCAATTTAAAATTTAAAAGAAAAAGCATGCAATTCTGATTTATTTCTTTGATTTTAATATATATTAATTATGTGTATTTTAATTAACACACACACACACACACTATTATGTAAATGTAATTTAAAATATGAAAAAAAGAATGCAGTTCTAATAATGTCTAATGTCTCTCTCTATAACTATATAGCAATTAAATGTATTATTTTGATTATATTTTAATTTTATATTAATGCAAATCTCATAAGAATTGCATTCATTTATGATATAAACAATGTGCATACATTTATGTTAATTTTCAATAATATTTAATCATATTTAAAAATAAATTGTTACAGTTAAACATACATTTTCAAATTTATAAATTAATGAATACTTAAAACGTAAAGCAAATATAAAATTCTCATATTAACTGATGTTATTTAATATATATTAAAGTGTACACATTTACATATTAATTGTTAATAATATTCTAAAATACTTTACATAAATTATTTTTTATATAATTATATTATTTTATTTTATTTATAAATATTTATACATTTATATAAAAGTATATAAAAGCAATATACTTTAAATGTAATTGTTATATATATATATATATATATATATATATGTTATATATATATATATATATATATATATATATATATATTTATTAATGAATACTGTAATAAATTATATTTAATATAAAAATATTATATATATATATAAAAAATGATAAAAATTCTTATTTTATATAATATATATTAAAATGTATACATTTACATATTAATTGTCAATGATATTATACTTCATATAATACTTTCTGTAAATAATTTTTTATAATTATATTAATTTATACATAATTATATTTCTATAAATATTATAATTTGTTTATATATATATATATATATATATATATATATATATATATATATATATATATATATATATATAAATAAAACTACATACTATTTTTATTATTTTGATTATATCAAATATCATAAGAATTGCACTGATTTATTTATTGTATACATTATAAATAAAGTGCATACATTTCTACATTAATTTTCCATAAAACTTTATGATATTGTTTAAAAATAAATTCAAATGTTATGAATACAATACTGTAATTGAATTAAATTTAAAGGCAAATATAAAATTCACATATTAATTGATAGGTCTTATATAATATATATTAAAATACATTTACACATTAAGTGTCAATAACATTCTTCATATAATACTTTATATAAATAAATTATGTTTGTATTAATATTTAATAAAATATTTTACTTATTTATATTTATACATTGTGTTGGTGTGTGCATACACTGTATATAATTCAAAATAAGAATTGCATTTAATATATTACGTACACATTCACAAATTACAAAAATTCCATGACTTCTGCTATTCTAATCAACAGCCTTTTAACCACTGGAAGCCAACAGAGCCGAAATCTCATTATTTTAAATCTCACAAACACCCAGTTCTCAACCAATTGTCTAATTTCCTCCTGCAGATTGACTGCTCAGATAATGACCTAAGCCTCCCTGCTGAGACGCTAAAGCTTTCCTTTAGTCACAGACGTGCTTCCTACAGCTAGCGCTCTCCTCTTACCCTAATCCAATATTACACCGAAGGCCAAACCAAGCCTGCATCTACATCTTCAATTCCATTTGTACACTACAACGCAACAGTGTTTCCATTATAACCCTATGAGACCGAATTCTTGAGTGTTGCACATTAAAGGATACATGTTCCAGGATGCAAGTAGATGACTAAAGCATTACTCACAGCTGTAATGAACGTCTTGTTGAAGGACTGCCTCTTATTTTCCAATCCGGTTTCCTACACTCGGTTCCTTTGGTAAAATCCAGCACCACAAGCCCAACACAAAAGCCTGGCCCTGTCTTATCATATAATCATGCGGCTAGTGCCATATACCAGGTGGACGAGGGTTCACATCCCGGGAATATCCAAAAGTAAACTTTACACTGGAGTAACTACATGCTTCTAAAAATTCCATATGCAACCTTCCCATAAACTGACCATGAAGATTTTCACTATGTTTAAGATGGTAATTACAGCTTCAAATACACAAAATATGTAATATCAAGTATGGGAATTGAACCCATGACCTTGGCATTGCTAGTGGAAAACTGAGATTAGGATTTGCCTTTTTGTTTGGAAATATGCCATGTGACCACTAAAAAGCGTTCATCAGGTGCATACATTTCTCTGAAATTGCTCAGTTATGGAACATCCATCTGCCACCTGGTGTCCCATCAAACAGTCATATATAGGAACATAATTTTTAATCCCAACGGCCATTTTGTTGTCTGACCACAGTAATGATATGCTTAGGAAACCAAAGCCTCATGGCTAATGCTCATTTATTAAATGCAGGCTATATATTAGAAACTTTTCAATCCATTTATACAGGAGAAAAGGCCATTTAACAACACTTTCTAGCCGTTAGAAGACGTTGGTAGAACAAACAAACAAGCGGTCAAGTTCATTAATAATTCACCGGGGTTGTTTTGATAAATGCATGTTTTATTAATTAGACGCCAGTGGCCGTGATACAGCACTTTAAACAGATAATACCGAGATAATTTACATATTTTTGACATTTGTTTGAGTGGAAAGCTTATTATAATATGAAAGAACGCGCTTGACACAAAGCGCTTGTGTATCCAATCATCAACGCTTCAACTTGAAGCAAAATGTCAGCGCTCACAAAACACATATGCTGTGTATGAAAGGAGCATAAATCATCTATACAGCCATCAACGTTTCATTTACATTGCACAGAGGAGGTCTGACATAAAGAGAACAAGTCGTTGTTGTGTACGAGGCATGCGGGAGGGTTTCCTGCGGAGAATATAGGATGTTTACGAACAAAGAAACGCAACTGACTTATTCCGCATTAAACTTGAGTTCACTCGTGTTTTTTCATACTAACCTAAAATGCGCGTTTGTTTTGTTTCTAGAGCTCGCCTTAAACGGCTTGTTTACTTCCGTCCCTCTTGTTTAATTAGCGCTAATCTCGGGGCACCAGCCCGTCACAATGTTATTTCAGTTGATTACGAATTTAAATTAAATCACTGCATAATCAATTATGTCCAAATCTAATCAGCCACACTCCGACTGGATGCAGGCGCACTGCCAGATGTACGGCATCTTCATCTGTCCCGACATCATTACTGAATCGTCGATGCTTCAAACATGACACTGTTTGTCCGCCTTGAGTGGATACAGAATTGTTTCACAAGTTTTTTAAGACTTACCTTTGTCCTTACTATATTTGGTTTGAAAATTACTTCGTGACCGTTATAAAAGTACATTATATCTTCTATAGCTCCGCCCCTATTCCGTTTGTATTTCCACAGCTTGAACGTAAGGTTTAGAAATTTATGAATGAACCACTCCCGGTCTGCTGACATTTGTTATGATATCCGCCTGTAACATTACAATGCTTTCGTTTACTCTACAATATGTAATTTGACTTAAGATAATTATTCTTCAACAGCCATGCTATCCACCTTTTTCTTCCCGTAAGAGTGGGCGTGGCCGTTTGTAAACTTTATGGGTCTGGCTTCTGGTCTCTTCTGCGTCCAGCTATTTTTAGCGGTACAAAACAAATGGTTTTGCTGCTTGATATTGTAATTGGTGTGTTTTAACATATTATTTTAACGTATTATCTTAATTATGAGCACAATGGTTTGTAGCGCAAACAATTTTACCGTTTACTGCATGTTGTTATTCTTCTCATTATTTCCCGATAGTGGCTAATGAACCGGAAGTCTCGTCCATAGGCTTACTTCTAAGGTGGATAGAGCTACTAGAAAAATGGAAGTTCAAAGACAGAAGATTGCAGTGCGTTTGTTTCTCTAGCGAACAAAGTCTATACAGTACGAATTGGGTAACTTGAAATGTTGATGTGCTATATTCGATGTTGTTACCAGGGTCTTTACGGGATAGTAAAGTGTTCATTGAATGCACGCTTCAGAATTTAAATTTAATTAGGAAGTACTAATGTACATCCAAGTGCTCTTTTCCTTTTAGTTTTTTGAATACTATGACTTTTCACATACTTTTTTTTTCGCCTACTACGTGTTAAGTAGCACGGGTATATTTGTAGCAATAGCCAAAAATACATTGTATTGGTCAAAATTATTGATTTTTCTTTTATGCCAAAAATCATTAGTATATTAAGTAAAGAACATATTTTGTGAATGTCCTGCTGTAAATATATCAAAACTTAATTTTTGATTGGTAATATGCATTGCTAAGAACTTCATTTGGACAACTTTAAAGGTGATTTTTTTAGTTTTTTTTTATGTTTTTTTTTTTTTTTTGCACCCTCAGATTGCAGATTTTCACTGCCCACAAGGCTATTGGTGCCGACACTCTGTTAAAAAATTTTAACTTAGGTTTTTTTGTTTGTTTGTTTTTTGGAATTACACATTTTTGTATGCATCTAAATGTACGAATTCATACAAAAAAAAAAAAAAAAAAAAAAAACTAGCTACTAATATTTTCTCATGAGATTGGGTTGAGAATTACACTTAATCTTAGACTTGGCTTTTGAAGCTTCAAATATATATTTGGCACAATTACTAGTCTATAATTGGTGGAACAATTTGGTATGCAATAATTAGGTGCTTTTCCACTAACCGATGTTATGCAACTAAAATGTAATTTTTTGAAGATTTATACATCAGCTGAATAAATAAGCCTTCCATTGATGTATGGTTTGTTAGGATAGGACCATATTTGGCTGAGATAAAACCATTTGAAGATCTGGAATCTGAGGGAGCAAAAAAAAAAAATCAAAATATTGAGAAAATCACCTTTAAAGTTGTTCAAATAAAGTTCTGAGCAATGCATATTACTACTCAAAAATCAAGTTTTGGTATATTTACAGTAGGAAATGTACAAAATATCCTCATGAAACATGATCTTTACTTAATATCCCAATGATTTTTGGCATAAAAGAAAAATCGATTGTTTTGACCCATACAATGTATTGTAGACTATTGCTACAAATATACCCACGCTACGACTGGTTTTGTGGTCCAGGGTCACATATGAGGTGTTTTTTAAGGTTAAAGAACGATCATGTGACTTTTATGTACACAAGGTGACCTGCAAATGCGAAAAAGCAGTTTCCATTGCAGTTTTGCAAAATATTCCTTTTTGAATTGCCTGAAAAACCACCTCATGTGAGCATAAAAACTTTTTGCGAAATTGACGCGATTCCATTAGGCATATTTTCAATTCGCAATTTCAATTTGCGCAATTTGAAGGATAGAGGAAATGCAGCTATTGTTAAACAAACAAATACTTAGCTTTCAGACTTAACCACAGTCTAAACTTTAGAATCAACATTAGACTTAGCTTTAGATGCATCAAACTTGTATTTGCTAATAAACCTGTCGTTACATTTAACATCGTTTAGCGAATTTTCGCAAGCAAAATGTTTCAAAATTTTCATTTTCAATTGACGTGTGAATGCGAAATAGATTTCCCTTCGCACATTTAGGAACGGTTTTGAGTTAAACACAAACCTGCTTGGTTTAAAAGTGGCTTAATCATATTTCATATATCGCTTCACAATTTTGCCAAAACTTCGCTAAAGTGATTGGTTCTTAAAGGAATAGTTCACCCAAAAACGAAAATTCTGTCATTCTGACATTAATTTTTGGTAAACTATCCCTTTAATGCTGTAAATTTAAGCTGAGACTAACTGTGTAGAACCAGCATTAAACTTACCTCTAGACTAGGCTTAAACTTGAGACACTTTTTTGTTTTTTTAAATTCTTTTGTTAAATTACAATTGCTGACTGAATGATGTTGTAGCCAATAAATCAATCAGTCTACACAAACGCTGCTTTTTAGACTTAACTTAACAAAGCTTAACTTAGCCTAACTAAGATACAGCTTTTAAACCTCCGTTTTTTCACAGTAATTTCATGCCAGCTTTCTTAATTTGGGTGACTCTTCCAGCATCTGTAGGACCCAACAGCCACTAGGGCTATTAATAAAGCTCAAACTCTCCAGGGGGAAGGAAAGAGAATGAAGAAAAGACAAAAAAGGGAAGATGTGGGAAGGCATGGAATGAAGTTCAGGATCCCTAATATTGTATCCCACACAGTGTGTGTGTGAGTGTGGTTATCAGAGGGCTGTTAGTGATGGGGCACTCGGAGTGAGGCTCCTTTAGGGGGAAACTGAGGGTGGGCGGTGTATTAAACCATCCAACCAAGCGTGCTAAGGGAATGGAAATGGGATTTCACTGAATTGGAGCGAGCAAAAGCACACCCATAGGGAGGAGACTCCCACCCCGCTCGCTCAGATCCAGAGCCTGTAATTTACTAATGAGCTGCCCGCGCGGTTTCAAGCCCGCAGAACAGCGATAGTTGCATTGCATTTCAATTAATCACGATGCAAAAATGTGGATGTCTTTCCTGAGAATCTGAATCATGGTTTGTGGGACTCGTCGGACAATACGTGCCTTGTGGCCACGAGCTCCGAAGGACAGCGGCAGTGTGACGTGTATCGTGGCTCTGAAGTCATCTATAGATAGTTCCCATCAGCTGCACGGCTCTTGACAGACCATTTAGAGGCTTATGCCTCTAAATGGTCATTTCCTGGAGGCCTCCCTGAGAGGCATTTGTGGAAAAAACAGCGGAGAGGCAACTTTTCTTTCTTTTCTTCACATCCTTTTTCTTTTTTTTCTGAAGAGGACATAAAGGAGAGAGTCGAGAAAGTCAGATAGAGAGAAAGAGAGAGGCTGTGAGTAATGATGGTGAAAGCATTAGGCTGAAGTGAATCTTCCTCTTCGTCCGAGATCCTTTTTTTTGGTCCTCAGAAGCAAACCTACAAAAGAACAGATGATTATGTCACACAGAAAGACTGATTCACAGGTGCACTCTGACTCATAATGACCAGTAGCTGGAATAAACTACTATTGAAACTTTATATAGTAAATATAGAAAAATAATATATGTGAATGAATAAAACAATTGCATTGATAAATAGTTATTATTAAACCTTTACATTTAAAATATGAATAGAAACACATAAATATGTAACATAAGTATAAATAACTATTGTATTGGCATGTAGATATTATTAAACCTTTAAATATAAAATCAATCAATCTATATATATATATAGAAAATATCAAAATAAATATAAATAAATATACATAGTAAACTGTTTTATAAGTATATAACTATGAAACCTTTATATAAATAGCTAAATAAGTAAATAACATAACTTTATAAGTAAATAAATAAATAGTTATATGCCTATTATTGAACCTTTATATAAAATGTTTTAAAATAAATAAATAAATATTTTATTATTAAACCTTTAGATATTTATATTTATATCTCAAAATAAATATAAATAAATAAATATACATAATAAATAATCAAAACAATTGCATAGGTATATAGCTCTATTAAACATTTATATAAATAAATAAATAAATAACTATAAATAAACAAATAAATGGTTGTATTGCATATAACTGTTATTAAATCTTTATGTATCTCAAAATATATATACATAAATAATAAAAACAATTGTATAGGTAAATAACTATTATTATACCTTTATATATCAATAAATAAATACACAAATAAATTAATAAATAAATAATGTTGGAATTGGTATATAACTATTATTAACCCTTTATATATAAAATACATTAAATACATTATAAATACAAATACATTATTTTATTTGTAAATAACCATCATTAAACCTTTATATATATATATATATCAAAATAAATATACATAATAAATAATTAAAGCAATTGCATAGGTATATAACTATTATTAAACAATTATATAAATAATTATAAACAAATAAATAATTTTATTGTTATATAACTAGTATTAAACCTTTATATATTTCAAAATAAATACACATAATAAATAATTAAAACAATTGTATAGGCAAATAACTTTTATTAAATAAACAGACAAATAAATAAATAAATAATGTTTGAACTAGTATATAACTATTATTAAACCTTATAATAATATTTAATACATAAAACGTATTCAAATAAATAAACTAACAAATAAATAAATGCATTTTTGTTTTGGTATATAACATCATCACATCATTAAACCTTTACATATAAAATATCTCAAAATAAATACAAATAAATAAGTAAAACAATTGCATAGATATATAACTATTATCAAATCTTCATATAAACAGACAAACTGATTGCATTGGTATATAACTATCATTAAACCTTTATTATACCTTTATATTATATATATTTATGTGTGTGTGTGTGTGTGTGTGTGTTTTATATATAAAACCTATCAAAATAAATGAAAAATAAATCAATTAACAACGAATAAATAAATAAATAAACTCCCTAAAAGTTTTTTTTGAGTGAAGTATGTAAATTCGGAATGAATGAATATTAATACTTACTGTAAAATATGCAAGCAACATTGCTTAAATACAGTCGTACAAACAGACCAGCTTTTATGTAATCAGAGAGGGCCAATAAAAAGGTGTTTCCCCCCTCCAAACTATGAAATAGTGAAAAGGGAAACAATCGAGGGATGTAAGTCTGGTTATTAATGTTTGCGGAAGAGATTTTTATCATTTATTTGTCTCTTTTTCCTGCATACCACATTAAAAAGGGTCTGCGTCAACAACCAGAATGGAAAACAGGCACGCAGCTGAAATCCACACTGTTAATCAAAGCAAGAGGTGTAAACAGAGAGAAGCAACAGCGCATCAGGTACAAGGGAAATCTTTGAAAGAATGTAATGGAAAACCCAGGAGCAGAACGTCTGTATCCAAGACGGAATTCCCCTGTTTATGCCCCCGCTGCTCCTCTGATTCTGGGATAAGAGCAACTCAAGTGAGAAGAAAAAAGGAAGTCATGATAATTTCACTAAAACAAACCAGGGATACGGAAGCTCGGAAGTGGCACGAGTGACTTCAGACAGAAAGTGAATAGAATTATACTTTGTGTGTGTGTGTGTGTGTGCCTGGTATTTATCACGTTATGGGGACCTCTGTGAGGTCCGGATGAGGAAACAGGCTTATAAATCATGCAGAATGAGTTTTTTTGTGCACAGTCTCCTGTGAGGGCTAGGTTTAGTTGTAGGGTAGGTGTAGGGCGATAGAAAATACGGTTTGTACAGTATAAAAACAATTGTCCCCATAAAACATGGAAACACGACGTGTGTGTGTGTGTTCTGGTGATCATCTGGATTGTGTGTGTAAATGTGCCCTTATAATCAAGCATATCAACGGTGGAAATCTTTTAGACAAACAAACAATACAGAGAAAGAGGGGCGTGGTCACTGAAGCAGATATGTAAACACGGCGTAATTAAGGCGTCTCATTGGTCATTAAAATTCAATTCACTCTTACGACAACGGAAAGCGCTAATGACCAGATGTTGAGGGTGGAAAAACAAAAGATGCAATTTCTTATAATGGTATAGAGAAGAGGACAATAGTCAGTCACATATGGCAGTGCAATGCAGGCTTAATGGACTACTTGAAATAAAATCATACCTGAAATAAAATATAAAAAACTTCCTAATTTATTTTTACTTGATGTAAAATAACTAACACTAAAATAAAAATTTATAAAAAATAAAAATATATATACACATGCAGTATATATATATATATAATTAAAACTACTTAAAATGACAAAAACACACAACTACTAAAACTAAAATGAAACTGAAATGAGAAAATATGTAAATATAAACATATTTCAATATATTAATAAAACCTATAATAGTATCTAAGTAATACAAAAATAACACTGATGTAATGATGAAAATTTACTGATAATCAAATAAGTAGATTGTTATGTAAAAAGAAAATTTTTTTAATAACTTGATGAAAAAAAAAAAAAGAGGATAATCTAAAAATCTAAATATCTTTTAATTTCTCAAAAATAAAAATAAAATAAAATAAAATAAGACTGGGCCGCAGGTTCTCAGAGAAGATTTTGGTGCTATAAGGGCAGATGGCTTTTTTGTTCATCAGATAACAAAGATCAAGGCATAGTTCAGTGCGATACTGCTTCCTGTCGCAGATGTGATTGAATCACTTCTCTTAGCCATTTTGCACTGACTTTTAACCAGCTGCTAGGTTTCCTTTAAGTTAAAACTAGTGGTGTCAATCGATTAAAAAAACAAAACAAATTAATCACACAATTTTCTAAAATTAATCGCGATTAATTGTGAGTAAGGTTTTTAAATATATTTTTATATTGCAGTTATTTCACATTCAGTCTTCAAATTAATGTAGAAGCAACATAAAGACAGTGTATTTTTAATAGTGCTGTCAACTGATTAAAAAAAATTAACTAATTAATCGCATATTTTTTTCTGAAATTAATTGCGATTAATCGTGAGTAGTAAGGTTTTTAAATATACTTTTATATTGCAATAATTTCACATTCAATCTTCAAATTAATGTAGAAACAGCATAAAGATGGTATATCTTTAATAGTGCTGTCAATCGAATAAAAAAAACTAATTTATCCAATTTTTTTCTGAAATTAATCGTGATTAATCACGATTAATCCAACCTAACATTAAGGATTTTAAATATACTTTTATATTTGTATAACTTCACAATCAATCTTCGAATTAATGTATAAACAACATAAAGACTGTATATTTTTATTAGTGCTGTCAATTGATTAAAAAAATTAAAACTAATTAATCGCATATTTTTTCTGAAATTAACTGCGTTTAATCGCGATTAATCCCACCTAACATTAAGGTTTTTAAATATATTTTTATATTGCAATAACTTCACATTCAATCTTCAAATTAATGTTTAAACAAAGATATTATATTTTTAATAGTGCTGTCAATCGATTAAAAAAATAATCTAATTAAATCACATTTTTTTTCTGAAATTAATTGCGATTAATCCCAGTTAATCTGACCTAACATTAAGGTTTTTAAATATACTTTTATATTGCTATAATTTCACATTCAATTGTCAAATTAATGTAGAAACAACATACAGTATATTTTTAATAGTGCTGTCAACTGATTAAAAAATTAACTAATTAATTACACTTTTTCTGAAATTAATCGTGATTAATAACACCTAACTAATTTTAACATTTTTAAATATGCTTTTATATTGCAATAATTTCACATTCAATTTTCAAATTAATGTAGAAACAATATAAAGACAGTATATATTTTTTATAGAGCTGGCAATCAATTTAAAAAAAAAAAAAAAAAAAAAAAAAAAAAAAAATCACATTTTTTTCTGAAATTAATTGCGATTAATCGCAGTTAATCTCACCTAACATTAAGGTTTTTAAATATACTTTTATATTGCAATAATTTCACATTCAATCTTCAAATTAATGTAGAAACAGCATAAAGATGGTATATCTTTAATAGTGCTGTCAATCGAATAAAAAAAACTAATTTATCCAATTTTTTTCTGAAATTAATCGTGATTAATCACGATTAATCCAACCTAACATTAAGGATTTTAAATATACTTTTATATTGGTATAACTTCACAATCAATCTTCGAATTAATGTAGAAACAACATAAAGACTGTATATTTTTATTAGTGCTGTCAATTGATTAAAAAAATTAAAACTAATTAATCGCATATTTTTTCTGAAATTAACTGCGTTTAATCGCGATTAATCCCACCTAACATTAAGGTTTTTAAATATACTTTAATATTGCAATAATTTCACATTTAATCTTCAAATTAATGTAGAAACAACAAAGACAGAATATTTTTAATAGTGCTGTCCATTGATTAAAAAAATAACTACTTAATCGCATTTTTTCAAAACATTAATTGCGATTAATTCCACTTAACATTTAGGATTTTAAATATACTTTTATATTGTTATAATTTCACATTTAATCTTCAAATTATTGTAGAAACAGCATAAACACAGTATATTTTTATAGTGCTGTCAATCGATAAAAAAAAAAAAAAAAATTAATCACACATTTTTTTTCCTGAAATTAATTGTGATTAATTGCTCTCAATCCCGATTAATCCCAGCTAACATTAAGGTTTTTAAATATATTTTTATATTGCAATAATTTCACATTCAATCTTCAAATTAATGTAGAAACAACAAAGACAGTATATTTTTAATAGTGCTGTCAATCGATTAAAAAAATTATCTAATTAAATCACATTTTTTTCTGAAATTAATCCTGATTAATCCCAGCTAACATTAAGGTTTTTAAATATACCTTTATATTGCAATAATTTCACATTCAATCTTCAAATTAATGTTTAAACAAACATATTATATTTTTAATAGTGCTGTCATTCGATGAAAAAAATTATCTAATTAAATCACATTTTTTTTCTGAAATTAATTGCGATTAATCTCAATTAATCTCACCTAACATTAAGGTTTTTAAATATAATTTTATATTGCTATAATTTCACATTCAATCGTCAAATTAATGTAGAAACAACATACAGTATATTTTTAATAGTGCTGTCAATCAATTAAAAATAATGAATTTAACTAATTAAATACATTTTCTTTCTGAAATTAATCGCATTTAATTAATGTAGAAACATAAAGACAGTATATTTTTAATAGTGCTGTCAATTGATTAAAATATGAATTAATCACACTTTTTTTCTGAAATTAATCGTGATTAATTAACACCTACCTATAAGGTTTTTAAATATGCTTTTATATTGCAATAATTTCACATTCAATCTTCAAATTAATGTAGAAACAACATAAAGACAGTACATTTTTTATAGTGCTGGCAATCAATTAAAAAAAAAATTAATCACACATTTGTTTCTGAAATTAATTGCAATTAATCACAGTTAATCTCACCTAATATTAAAGTTTTTAAATACACTTTTATATTGCTATAATTTCACATTCAATCATCAGATTAATTTAGAAACAAAGACAGTATTTTTGTAATAGTGCTGTCAATCGATTAAAAATTAATCTAATTAATCACACTTTTTTCTGAAATTAATCACGATTAATAACACCTAACATTAAGGTTTTTAAATATACTATTATATTGCTAGAATTTCACATTATTAAATTTCACCTGCGTTAACATGCTAATTTTGATAGCACTTGTTAAAACATAACATCTGTAAAGTAAATCCCATTTGGAGTGAGAGTAAACTCAACTTTAGGGTTCACTTGAATTTGATTAGCTGTCCATAAACAAAAGATACCATACATTAAGTTCATAAATTAAGGCCCTGTTGATTCAACAAACACCCATTTGTACACCCATTGCTATTTAAGTCATTCAGAGAGAGATTAAAACAATACACACACACACACACACACAAAATCAAATACAAAGTTATTCATTACACTGGAGATCAATTTCACGGTTTCTTAGCCAGCAGCCTCTTTAAAAATGACATCAATCATAAACTAATCGAAAATATATGAACATTTTAGAATTGAATTAGGATTTTATGAAAGAGTAAACCCTGTGTTATCAGTCATCAGTTCGAGATGGACACCGTCTAGTCTTCAAGTGTTCATAACAAACAAAAGGAGTTTAATCTGGAGACGTGCAGGTTTTTGTGCGCGTCTGAGGTTTGCAACGACGCGAGGGTGAATAAATGATGACTTCTGGATGAACTTTGCCTTTAAGTGCATAATAAGCTACAACACTTCAATCATATAGCATGAAGATATGATATAAAAACTGATGTGATATAGAAAGTCCTGAATGTAATTGTTTGAGTGCGTCATTTCCATTGCCTCTTATCCGCCGTCAGCTGCAGACATCAGCACATCAGTGATGTGTGTGTTTATGTTTGGGTTAGGCAGAGTTAGTGGTCAGGATCCCAGACCACAATGTGCTCCTGTTACAGTAACACTGCAGCTGTTTCCAGGCATAGAGGTCAAAGGTCACGCTGTGCTTTTATGCATACAAGTGCGCCGATCTGTCATTAGAACATTAACGAATTATACACAAACACCACTGTATATAGAGCGAGAGTGTGTGTGTGTGTGTGTGTGTGTGTTTATGTATTGTCTTTGGTAGGCTTCTTGTTTTCCTGTTTAGGCCTCAAAGAAGAGGATGTTGTTTAAAGTGAGTTAGACTGATAGCATTGCAGCATGTGTAAACCTGCATCTTCGCACTCTTTCTTTTCCATTTCTGACTTCCTTTCTTTATTTTATTAGTTGTCTATATACATCACATGTGAAACAACTACAAACCAAGTGGAAAAAAAAAGCCCTTGAATGGAAGACCTTTGTCAAACTGAAGAAACCAGAATATCAGAGATTTGAGGTGGGCATTTACTGCAGGTTAGCAGCCATCCAGAACATCCTAGCAACCACTGAAAACACTCAGAAACCTAAGCAAACACACTGCAACGTCTAGAACTTCTTGACAACCACCTAGCAATGCCATAGCAACCAGTAAGAGCACTCTAGCATTGTAGCAAAGAGTATTGCATTGGAATACAACAATTCCATAGCAACCACTTAGAAAATATAAACAATTACATTGCAACACCATAGCAACCATCCAGCACAATTTAGCATTGTAGCAAACGATATTACACAAGAATACAGCAATTTCATAGCAACCACTTAGAAAACGTTGTCGTTCACAAAGCAATGCCATTGCAACCATTTAGAATGCCTTATCGAGCACCTAGCTACACCATAGCAACCACTGAAAACAGCTTAGCAACCACCTAACATCGCAAACACTCAGAAACCTATGCAACGACATTGCAACCCCTAGAACTTCTTGAGAACCACCTAGCAACGCCATAGCAACCACTCAGAACACTCTCACATTGTTGCAAAGACTACTGCACTGGAATACAACAATTCTATAGCAACCACTCAAAAAACCTTGTCAATCACAAAGCAACACAATAGCAACCATTCAGAACATCAGGCACCTAGCAACAACAGAACAACCACCGAAAACATTTTAGCATCTACTTAGCAACGCCACAGCAAATGCTCAGAAACCTAACCAACAACACTGCAATTAATTAGAACATCTTGACAACTACCTAACAATGCCATAGCAACCAATCAGAACACACCAGCATTGTAGCAAAGAGTATTGCACTGGAATACAACAATTCCATAGCAACCACATAGAAAACTTTAACAATCACATATCAATGCCATAGCAACCATTCAGAACACCTTATAAAGCACATAGCAACAACAGAACAACCACCAAAAACATTTTAGCAACCACCTAGCAACGCCACAGCAAACGTTCAGAAACCTAAGCAACAACACTACAATCGATTAGAACATCTTAACAACTACCTAACAATCATAGCAACCACTCAGAACACTCTAGCATTGTAGCAAATAGTATCGCACTGGAATACAACAATTCCATAGCAACCACTCAGAACACCTTAACAATCACATAGCAACACCATAGCAACCACCCAGAGCAGTCTAGCGTGTAGCAAATGATATTACACAAGAATACAGCAATTCCATAGCAACCACTCAGAAAACCTTGTTAATCACAAAGCAACACCACAGCAACCATTCAGAATGTCTTACACCATAGCAACCTCTGAAAACACCTTAGCAACCACCTAACATCACCAGAGCAAACAGTCAGAAACCTAAGCAACCACATTACAACCTCTAGAACTTCTTGAGAACCACCTAGCAATGCGATAGCAACCACCCAGAGCACTCTAGCAAAGACTACTGCACTGGATTACAACAATTCCATAGCAACCACTTAGAAAATATAAACAATTACATAGCAACACCATAGCAACCATCCAGCACACTTTAGCATTGTAGCAAACAATATTACACAAGAATACAGCAATTTCATAGCAACCACTCAGGAAACCTTGTTAATCACAAAGCAACACCATAACAACCATTCAGAACACCTTATAAAAGCACCCAGCTACAACAGAACAGCCATCAAAAACATTTTAGCAACCACCTAGCAACGCCTCAGCAAATGCTCAGAAACCTAAACAACAACACTACAATCAATTAGAACATCTTAACAACTACCTAACAACACCATAGCAACCACTCAGAACACTCTCGCATTGTAGCAAAGAGTATTGCACTGGAATACAACAATTCCATAGCAACTACTCAAAGCACCTTGACAATCACATAGCAACACCATAGAAACTACCCAGAGCACTCTAGCATTGTAGCAAACAGTACTGCACGAGAATAAAGAAATTCCATAACAACCACTCATAAAATGTTAACAATAACATAGCAACACCATAGCAACCATTCAGAATGCCTTATCAAGCACCCAGCTACACCATAGCAACCACTGAAAACACTTAAGCAACCACTTAACATCGCCAGAGCAACCACTCTCAACCTAAGCAACTACACTGCAGCCCCTAGAACGTCTTGACAACCACCTAGCAACACCATAGCAACCACCCAGAGCACTCTAGAATTGTAGCAAACTGTATTGCAAGAGAATACACCAATTTCGTATCAACCACTCAGAAAACCTTGTCAATCAAAAAGCAGTGCCACAGCAACCATTAAGAACGCCTTATTGAGCACCTATCTACACCACAGCAACCACCAAAAACAACTTAGCAACCACCTGACATCAACTGAGCAAACACTCAGGAATTTAAGCAACCGCACTGCAACCTTTAGAACTTCTTGACAACCACCTAGCAACACCATAGCAACCACTCAGAACACTCTCGCAATGTCGCAAAGAGTATTGCACTGGAATACAACAATTCCATAGCAACTACTCAGAAAACAATCACATAGCAACACACAGCACCGACATATAGCAATGCTGCGGTACTGGTGTCCCGAGTTCGAATCCCGGCTCGAGAACCTTTCCCGATCCCACCCCACTTTCTCTTCCACTTCGCTTCCTGTCATCTCTATAGTGTCCTATAATAATAAAAGCAAAAACGGCAAATATAAAAAAAACCCTACACATAAAATCCACCTAGCAACGCCATAGCAACCAATCAGAACACTCTAGCACTCTGTGTAGCAAAGAGTATCGCACAGGCAAACACTACTCACATCTTCAGGAAGACAGATACAAATCTAATTGTGAAGTTAGTTTATGTAAATGTCTACAGGAACAAAATGAAGCTCAAAGTAACAGGAAACCTTGCTTTGCTTTAGACAGCTTACAATGTCAGTGACACACACTGCAGTATTTATTTACAAAGTACTTGAATTTCCTTTGAACAGATTGTTCCGAAGTTCAGGAAACTCGGTCATTTAGGACTACTCATTCTCTGACTGCACCACACAAATAAATAAACACACACATGCAACTCAGAAAATGAACATAAACAAGAATGCTGTGAAACTTAAAAATCTTTGAAACATAACACCCTATGATTGTCAACGTCTAGTGAACAATCACAACTAAACGATGCATTGCGTAAGTGGAAGTGACATTCTTGGGATGTCTGATGATAACGTCTGACTCTCTTATCTGCTGCGCTACAACCAGCTGTGACGTTTCT
The DNA here is from genome assembly GCA_036247105.1 of Cirrhinus mrigala. Taxonomy (NCBI): domain Eukaryota; kingdom Metazoa; phylum Chordata; class Actinopteri; order Cypriniformes; family Cyprinidae; genus Cirrhinus; species Cirrhinus mrigala. The sequence continues at coordinate 23,143,104 of CM070028.1, read as the reverse complement.
TAATTACGCTGTGATACGATCTACATCCACATGGATACAGTTTATGAAGGGTGATCAAAAACATGACTGAACCACAGGTGGCCATTTTGAAGAGAAAGTGTATCAGCCTCATCATCCGTGACTTTTTTCTCTACGATACTGGAATGACTCACTGTAATGAGTCATTGTGAATAGGGATTTAGGATCATGATGGAGGAAATCATAATGAAACCATCTAGTAAGACAATAGCCACATACATACTGAAACCGCTAACACCAAATATAGGTTAAATTGTTAGCAACAACTTTTCAAACTTTGAGGTTTGTTCAAACATTTAAAGGGATAGCTAAACCAAAAATTAAATTCACCCCATGATTTACTTATCTTCAAGCCAGATTTATATCAAAAATGTCCTTCCAGGCTTTATAATGGCAGTGAATGGGTGTTAAGATTTCAAAGCAAAATAAAGTGCATCTATTGATCATAAAGAGTACTCCACATAGCTCCGGGGTGTTAATAAAGGCCTTTTGAAGTGAATCAATGTGTTTTTGTAAGGTTCGTCACTTCTCATGCTATGCCTACGTCCTACATCATCTGTATTGGTAAAAGAAAACGGTCTTAGAAGAACATTCTCTGAACATTTTTTTGATGTTATTTGTAAACGATTGAGGTTATCGTAATGGTAAGAGAAAATGTTGTTAGAACAACATTCTCGGAACATTCTTTTAAAGGAGAAGTCCACTTTCAAAACAGCAATTTACAAATAATTTACTCACCCCCTTGTCATCCAAGATGTTCATGTCTTTCTGTCTTCAGTCATAAAGAAATGATGGTTTTTGAGGAAAACATTTCAGGATTTTTCTTCCAAAATGTAGTTTAAATGCAGCTTCAAAGGGCTCTAAACGATCCCAGCCGAGAAAGAAGGGTCTTATCTAGTGAAACGATCTGTCAAAAATTTTTTTTTTTTAAGCACAAAAGGCTCTCGGATGCGCGTCTACGGGTCGTTCTTGAACGATTCGTTAATTTTGAACGAATCTTTAATGTAACTCGCAAAGAACGAGTCATCTCAAGAAGTGATTCGTTCAGTCACGCATACGCAACATCCTATTAGGTTCTGTACTGAAATTAGTTCATCTGTTTCGAGTCTTCGGGTTTTTCAAGTCGTTCGTTCATCTAATAAGGCTGTCACGTGATGTTGATTTTGCTAAAATTAACGGAATGACTCGAAAAAAGATTGGTTCGTTTTGCTGAACTAGACTCAAAGGTCTGAGTCGATAAAATGATCCGAACTTCCCATCACTACTACGAATCACGTCTAAGTTCATTGTCTGTGTACTCCGACTAAAAAAGGTAGAGTATGGCGAAAAACTCCATCTTATTTTCTCCTACAACTTCAGACTCGTCCGACATCGTTGTACCTTTTTGTTTGTAAACAGTGTTTGACTTACTTGCACTTTCTTAGTCTTTGCGTATTCGCTTTGTAAACACTGGCTCTGTAGATCCGCCTACGTTCGGCGTGACCTTTCAACATGATTCAATAGTACATTGTGAACGCGCATGCCAAAACCTGTGCTATACAAGCTTTTGTGCTTAAAAAATATACACATTTTTATTTTCCGAAAAAAATGACCGATCGTTTCGCTAGATAAGAACCTTCTTCCTCGGCTGGGATCGTTTAGAGCCCTTTGAAGCTGCATTTAAACTACATTTTGGAAGTTCAAAATCAGGGGCACAATTGAAGTCCATTATATGAAGAAAAATGCTGAAATGCTTTCCTCAAAAACCATAATTTCTTTACGACTGAAGACAGAAAGACATGAACATCTTGGATGACAAGGGGGCGAGTACATTATTTGTGAATTGTTGTTCTGGAAGTGGACTTCTCCTTTAAAGTTACTTGTACACGATTGAGGTTATTGTAACGGTAAGATTAAACAGTCTTAGAACAACATTCTCGGAACGTTCTTTTGTTGTTATTTGTACATGATTAAGGTTCTCATAACAGTAAGAGAAAACAGTCTTAGAACAACATTCTTTGAATGTTTTTTTAAAGTTACTTGTACACGATTGAGGTTATTGTAACTGTAAGATGAAATGGTCTTAGAACAACATTCTCAAACATTCTCTTGTTATTTGTACACAACTGAGGTTCTCGTAATGGTAAGAGAAAATGTTCTTAGAACAACATTCTCGGAATGTTTTTTGTTTTTTTTTAATTCGATTGAGATTCTCGTGGGGTTAAGATAAAACATTCTTAGAACAAAATTCTCGGAACGTTGTTTTGTTGTTATTTGTACACGGTAACGGTAAGACAAAACGCTCTTAGAACAACATTCTCGGAACATTCTTTTGATGCTATTTGTACACGATTAAGGTTCTCATAACAGTCTTAGAACAACATTCACGATTGTACACGATTGAGGTTATTGTAACTGTAAGATGAAATGGTCTTAGAACAACATTCTCAAACATTCTCTTGTTATTTGTACACAACTGAGGTTCTCGTAATGGTAAGAGAAAATGTTCTTAGAACAACATTCTCGGAATGTTTTTTGTTTTTTTTTAATTCGATTGAGATTCTCGTGGGGTTAAGATAAAACATTCTTAGAACAAAATTCTCGGAACGTTGTTTTGTTGTTATTTGTACACGGTAACGGTAAGACAAAACGCTCTTAGAACAACATTCTCGGAACATTCTTTTGATGCTATTTGTACACGATTAAGGTTCTCATAACAGTCTTAGAACAACATTCACGATTGTACACGATTGAGGTTATTGTAACTGTAAGATGAAATGGTCTTAGAACAACATTCTCAAACATTCTCTTGTTATTTGTACACAACTGAGGTTCTCGTAATGGTAAGAGAAAATGTTCTTAGAACAACATTCTCGGAATGTTTTTTGTTTTTTTTTAATTCGATTGAGATTCTCGTGGGGTTAAGATAAAACATTCTTAGAACAAAATTCTCGGAACGTTGTTTTGTTGTTATTTGTACACGGTAACGGTAAGACAAAACGCTCTTAGAACAACATTCTCGGAACATTCTTTTGATGCTATTTGTACACGATTAAGGTTCTCATAACAGTCTTAGAACAACATTCACGATTGTACACGATTGAGGTTATTGTAACTGTAAGATGAAATGGTCTTAGAACAACATTCTCAAACATTTTTTTGTTGTTATTTGTACACAATTGAGGTTCTCGTAATGGTAAGAGAAAATGTTCTTAGAACAACATTCTCTGAACATTCTTTTTATGTTATTTGTACACGATTGAGGTTCTTGTGCCGGTAATAGAAAACGGTCTTAGAACAACAGTCTTGGAACGTTTTTTTAAAGTTACTTGTACACGATTGAGGTTATTGTAACTGTAAGATGAAATGGTCTTAGAACAACATTCTCTGAACATTTTTTTGTTGTTATTTGTACACAATTGAGGTTCTCGTAATGGTAAGAGAAAACGGTCTTAGAACAACATTCTCGGAACGTTCTTTTGATGTTTATTGTACACAATTGCAGTTCTCGTAAAGTTAAAAGAAAACGTTCTTAGAACAACATTCTTGGAATGTTGTTTTGACGTTATTTGTACATGATTGAGGTTCTCGTAACGGTAAAAGAAAACGTACTTAGAACAACACTCTCGGAATGTTTTTTGTTGTTATTTGTATACGATTGAGATTCTCATAACGGTAAGATAAAACATTCTTAGAACAACATTCTCGGAACGTTGTTTTGTTGTTATTTGTACACGTTTGAGGTTCTCCTAATGGTAGGAGAAAACGTTCTTAGAACAACATTCTCGGAATGTTTTTTGTTTTTATTTGTATACAATTGAGATTCTCATAACGGTAAGATAAAACATTCTTAGAACAACATTCTCGGAACGTTGTTTTGTTGTTATTTGTACACGTTTGAGGTTCTCGTAATGGTAGGAGAAAACGTTCTTAGAACAACATTCTCGGAATGTTTTTTGTTTTTATTTTATACGATTGAGATTCTCATAGGGTTAAGAGAAAACATTCTTAGAACAAAATTCTCGGATCGTTGTTTTGTTGTTATTTGTACACGGTAACGGTAAGACAAAACGCTCTTAGAACAACATTCTCGGAACGTTCTTTTGATGTTATTTGTACACAATTGAACTTCTTGTAGTGGTAAAAGAAAATGTTCTTAGAACTAAATTTTTAAAACATCCTTTTGATGAAATCTGTACTCAAGATTTCGATTACCCACAGATAAGGGATAATCTGTAAAATGTTTTTTTATGTATTAACTAAATTTTACAAGTTTTTAAACTATAGCAATTTTTAATGCTGTGTTAGCCAACAGCTTTGGCTTGGCTGAGGCTTATTAATTTTACAATTGTCAAAAATATGACTTTTGAGTTTTCTGTTATTAAAAATAAAGAAGCAAGCCCAGCCCAAGTGACAGAAAGTAACACAAAAGTAACGTAATGCATTACTTTTCACAAAACGTAAATAAGCATAATGCAATTAGTTACTTTTTTTATGAAGTAACACAATATTGTAATGCATTACATTTAAAAGTAACTTTCCCTAACACTGCTAATGAGGCATCTCTGTATATATATCTATGGGGTACATGCACAGTACACGTGACTTGTTTGATGATAATGTCTGACAGCAGAAGTGACTTCCAGAATTATCTGCATTTAAAAATGAAAAATAACAACAGTATCATGAGCGTCATTAGTCAGGAGTCTTGAGGGACAACAAGTACAGATCCAGTAAAATCTCTGTTTATTGTGGTTATAATGACTGTCAAGAGTGTATTTATTTATTCTTAAGGTACTTCAGAGTGTACTTAGTGAATTTTCCATGGTTGGCGTTCCAATCGGTACCAACAAGATGATGTATTTTCAACAGAGAAAACCTCAACGTCTAGGACTCTGATTCACATCCAAGCAAGGTCTGCAAAACAAACACTGAGTTGGGTTCGGAAACGGATTTGAGCATAACCCGAACCGGATTCTTCTGCTTTTCCCCATGTTTGGTCAGCTGGGATTGTGGAATTGTGCTTCATCCAACTGAAATTGCAGAAGCCTGTTGATTGAGGTAAATGGGGAAATGGCGCACCACAAAAACGGATAACCAATCCAATAAATGCTAAGATTGAGACGAAAGCCACTCGCTACCACACGGCCTCCTCCAAAGATAGAAAACAGACGCTTTGAACTATCTTTACGCAATACGTTACACAAGAGATAAGAGACTGGGGCGTAATGAGGAGGACAGGGAAAAAAGAAAGATGGCAGGAAAATAGAGAGTGGGGCAGAGGAGAGACGAGAGAGGCCCAGCAACTCTTTGTTAGCCGCACAGAACGATCTCCAATTACCGCACAAAAGGAGCTCATTCAGGAGGCATGGACTGAACACTAGGGCTTTGCATGGGAAATGAAGACTCCACGGAATGCTAAGAGGAGCTCTGCTCCATGCAGGACAACACTCACACACACACACATTCCCTCAGTTGCTTTGCCATGTGGTGCCAGTAAGTCCCGTTTTTTGCAATGGCGAATACCGATCTGTCGCCAAAATCAGGTACGCGCAATTTCCTCAGGAGTTTCCTAATACGTCTGAATATTTCAAGTAGCCTTCAGACGCTATAATGGGACTTTCCAACAGTTGCTGAGGCAGCATCCTGGACTTCCCTTACAAAAAAGAAGTAATTTCAAGTGTGATATTAGTATACTTTTTTCAAACTAAAAAATAGGAAAGTATACTTTCAGTCTACTTTTTATGTACTTCTCAGAAATGTGCTTTATATACTTATCAGAAATATACTTAAAATGACATTTAAGTGTACTTGACTTATACTTAGAAAAAGTCTAAATATATTTGAGCTGTACTTGTGCTCTGAGAATCTGTTTTCATTGTTATACATGAGAGATGCTATTACACATCTTCTGTACAGAATTTCTGAACTACACAAGTAAAGAAGAAACCAAACCAGATGCTTCCACACTGTAAAAAATGCAAATACATATTTTCCATTTTACGAAAAAATTCGTATTCGAGTCTCAAATACTAAAAAATGCTATTTTCTTGAAACTATATAAAAACCCTTGTCAGACCAACAAAAGTACCACAAATGTTGTCCCAACTAGTCAAACACAGTTGTCTGAACATTTCATATTGTTGAAATTAAGGCTTTGTAAGTTCCCAGCATGCATTGCAGCATGAATAAATTATCCAGTTACTGTTATAGGATTATTGTTTTGCTGTTTGCTGACTTCATTTCAACTTTTTTGTTGTTGTTTTGTCATTATTGTTAGTTATTTGTTGGACTGTGATGTAAAGATCTCATCTTTTTAATATTTGCTGATTGCCCCCGTTCTTGAGGGTTGTGTATCTAGTTTTGAGGCCTAGATACTTTCAACTACTTATATCCATTCTGTGGATATCTTAATCTTGTAAAATGCTTTACAAACAAAGACAATGTTGTGTACATATTAGACTAAGTAGCTCATAATGTTTTGTATGCTCAGATATTCATTTAACAAAATATATACAAATTAATACCTAAATAGGGACATAGTAGTATACTTAAGGTATGGAAAAAGGGGGAAAAAATAAAAAAAAATTGAGTATACTTGCAGTATAAAACTATTAAACTATTAGTTTACTGAGACTATACTTCAAAGTGTACTAAAAATGCATAAAAAGTATTTCATTAGTAAACTATCAGTATACCTATAAGTTCACTTTTAGTATACTTGCAGTACAAACTGAAAACTTAGATGTAAACTAGTTGTGTACTGAAAGTTTACTACTGTTATACTTGAAGTATACTTAAAAGTATACTTTTATATACTAGAAAGTGGGCCAATTTAGTCCCAAGGAATATTAAAATAGTACACTTAAAAGTATACTACTAGTATGCTGGCATTTGTATACTTACTACATAAAGTATACTTGAAAATATACTTGAACTTTACTTAAGTATACTTAATAAAATAAACTTGAAGAATACTACTTTTTGGTAAGGGTTAACAATCTCAGTATGCGCTTGGCATGGCATTGTCGGCGTCTCTTTGTTGTTTGAGTCCATGCATCCGAAAATTCGGCGAACTGTTAAATCTAACTTTTACTTCAAGGATGTGTTGATGTCTATGGCATTTGTAGGGCACGCTCAACGGGACAAAGGTCAGCTTCTAAGGAAGTGGCTCATTCTGGCTAGTGCATCCCTTGACTGGAAATGTACGGCATTCCACAGGCTCTTCCTTGTCACTTTAGACTTTTCCAGGCCAAAACACAAAAAAACTGTAGTGTAATTGCACCGTGTTCATGACCTTACATTGTTAACACATGGCGAATATCCTCAATAATGCATGCTCATTACTCTTGAAGCATCTAATTCCTGATGTCTCAAATTGCTGGTATTCCCCAAGGTACGATTAAAGCAGGACTTGTCCGTTCACACGTTGGATGTTATTGGAACCGAATTCAAATGACTCAAATTGCCTAATGTTCCCAAAAATATTCATGTTTGAACAGGTATATATTTCTGAAAGCGATGCTGCCATCAAGTCACATTGGATTGATAACTTACGAAGTTATGAAGCAGTACAAAACCATCATTTACTGTGTTATGAACCAGTAGAAAACCAGTAAGAGATTTTATTATTTCTGACTTCCCAAACTGGGGACGTGTCAGAATAGAATCAATTTTGGTCATTATTTGTTGTAATTGTGAGCATCGATTAAAGTCATTTTTCATGTACTGACACTGATGAAAAATAGAGACAAAGTTTGCCTCATTTAGCTGTGTTTTTGAGTCTAGTCTTTTGTTTTCCAAGTCGGAGGCTTGTAATTTGAGGAATCATAGTAGAATTGAATCACTTTTACTCTAAATTTGTTTTATTTGTGAATGACGGTATTACAGTTTGGTCTGCATGTCTTATTTGTGTACTTAAATTGATGATACATAACAACAAAGTTTTCCAAGTTGGAGGCTTGTAATTGAAGGAATCATGGTAGGATCTAATCAGTTTTACTTAAAATTTGTTTTAATTGTAAATGACAATAGTACAATTTAGTTAGTACATCTTTTTTGTGTACTGATGTTTATGAAACGTAACAACGAAGTTTGTCTCATTTAGCTTTGTTTTTGATGTGAGTGGTCTGTGCAACAAATTGGAAGCCTGTATTTTAAAGAATCATGGTAGAATGGAATCAGTTTTACTAAAAATTAGTTTTAATTGGGAATGAAGATATATAATAATTTAGTTTGTACGTCTTTTTCGTGTACTGATGTCGATAAAAAAATAGCGACACATTTTACGCCATTTAGCCGTGTTTCTGAGGTGAGTGGTTTGCGCGATAAAGTGAATCAGTTTTACTTAAAATTGGTTTTAATTGTGAATGACAATAGTACAGTTTAGTTTGTTTGTCATTTTCGTGTACTTATGTAGATGAAAAATAGCAACAAAGTTTACCTCATTTAGCTAAGTTTTTGAGGCGAGTGGTTTGCGTGACAAAGTTTTCCAAGTTGGAGGCTTGTAATTTAAAGAATCATGGTAAAATCACATTAATTTTGAAAATTAGTTTTAATTGTGAATGACGATAATGCAGTTGAGTTTGTATGTCTTTTTTGTTTACTGATGTTGATGAAAAATAGTGACAAAGTTTGCCTCGTTTAAAAAATCATTGTAGAATCTAAGCAGTTTTACTTAAAATTTTTTGTGATTGTGAATGATGATAGTACAATTTAGTTGGTCTTTTTCTGTACTTATATTGATAAAAAAAATAGCGATAAAGTGTTTTTGCGGCGAGTGGTTTGCATGTGTTTTCAAAGTTGGAGGCCTGTAATTTAAAGAATCATGGTAGAAACGAATCAGTTTTACTAAAAATTAGTTTTAACTGTGAATGACAATAATGCAATTTAGTTTGTACTAGGGCTGTCAAAAGATTAATCGCGATTAATCGCATACAAAATAAGAGTTTGCTTAATAAATGTGTGTGTACTGTGTTCAATTATTATGTATACATAAATACAAACACATTCAGGTACATATATAAGAAATATTTACAAGTATATGCATTATGATTTTTATATAATTTATATTATATATAAATACAATTTTTTTTACATAGATAACATATTTCTCTTAAATATAAACATTAATTTGCGTGTATTTATATATACATAATAATTACACACAGTACACACGCATATATTAGGCAAACTCAAACTTTTATTTTGTATGCGATTAATTGCGACAGCCCTAGTTTGTACATGTTTTTCGTGTACTGACATTGACAAACAGTGACAAAGTTTGTGTCATTTAGCCATGATTTTGAGGCTAGTGTTTTGCACGACAACGTTTTCCAAGTTGGAGGCCTGCAATTTAAATAATCATAGTAGAATCGAATCAGTTTTACTCAAAATTTGCTTTGTGAATGAGGATAGTACAATTTAGTTTGCACATCTTTTTCGTGTACTGATGTTGATGAAAAATAGCAAAGTTTGCACCATTTAGCTGTGTTTCTACGGCAAATGGTTTGCACAACAAATTGGAAGCATGAAATTTAAAGAATTATGGTAGAATCAAATCAGTTTTACTCAGAATTTATTTTAATTTGGAATCTTTTTCACACTGATTTTTAGTTTGTCTTTTTTTTGTTCTTTTCCCTGTTGTAAATAAATTGTGATAAAGCATGATATTGTAAAGAACGATTGCTAAGAATGCTAAAAAATATAGCTAAAGCATTCATTATACACCTAATGCGTATTTATTTTATCCTAAATTTGTTGCATTAGTGCAAAAAAGCTAGCTGAAATTGCCCAACATGGCCAATTTTTCCCAACCACGTTGACTTAACGTACATTATGATGTCCAAACTCATAAGCTGAAACATCTCACGAGAATTTGAAGGTAGCAAGATTTGTGTTACTTGGTCACATGACGTACATCCATAACAGCAGACTGTTACTATTTTAGATCAGCAGACATTTTTTTCTTTCTGGTCCCACTGGTTATTAGTTGCTATTCAAAGCTTCATGTTGTCAGCTATGTATACCCTAGAGGGAGGATTACGGAGAAAAGGTGGGGAGTGAAAACACAACAGACCCCAAAAAAAGACATTCTTCAGTATTCCCCTGACACGTCTGCCTCACAGCAACGACGTACGCAAGGAGCCAGAGACTTCCCATCACCGAGAATCGTGGGAGAAGCCAGTGGCCGTTGGGGGAATATTAACGCCTGGAGCACAGGAATAGGAAACAGGGGGCGTTTTTCCTGTTATTGGTTTATTTTACCAGATCTGGGCATTATCAGATATTTATTGTTTGTGAGTTTGTTTGTATGGATGTAGAAAGTCCAGGTTAAACAGGGGGTTTTGTATTGGTTTGAAAATAACAAATTGGACATTTCTGTTATAAGCACAGAGACAGAATGTAAACTATGATGCCATGTATGCTAATAAGTTATATCGCTAAGAAAACAAACTTCACTTGGTATTTTAAGTCCCAAGATAAGACAGTGTTGGTATTTCAAGTCTTGAGATAAAGCAGTGACTAAGAATTCAAAAAGACATAAATTCAAAATGTGACATTTGTCCAATTAGTTCCCTCCAAGACAAATTCAGGAGTCAGACTTAATGGTCCAAAGAAACCCCAAATTCCCACTCACACCAATCTTAACCTCTCCTCTGGTCCTCTATTGGCGGTAGGTCCTGAACTGATGCTGAAGTGGTCCGACCAAACCCTGGCAGTGACAAACAGTTAATTTTTCTGTAGGGACCCTCTCTCTCGCCACAGTCCAACCAGATTGGCCCTTTTTGCTGGGACAATTTGCTACTGGCTGACTGGGCCCAAACAAAACAGGGAAAAGGGAGACGGGTACAAAGGGGGGATCCCAGTAGAAGCTGGCGTCGTTCCCCATCCATCGGAGAGCTGAATGCCCTTCATACACACACAGGACACCAAGAGACGCATTACATAATGTTGCGTTTCAAAACGAGGGGACGAGAATGATGAGAAATGAGCTGTTTACCACTTGGGATTTGGAACTAACTTGGAATTTTGTAGATATGAATCTAAATTTTTTTGGTCATTTTTGTATTGGCTCATATTGCTCAAATCAAATAAATTCAGAAAGATTTTGAAATAAACAACGCTCCATAAAACTTCTCCAGCATGCCTTAGAAGTTCAAGACAAGTATGCGGGATCCAGGCGCCTCATTCCTTCCTTCCTTTCTTTCCCCCCTTCTCCTCGCCCTCTCCCACCCCCAATTTTCCCACCATTTGCGCAAAGTAAATTCTCATTAAGAACCAAATTGTTTTCAGATGCTGGCCTGGTCCGGTTGCCGTAGCAACGAGCTGGGAGGCAGCGAGCAGCGCTGGCAGGGGAATGGACAGCACCGGATCCAAAGCCCACAGCGTAAAAAAAAACCCTCTCTTTGCCAGGCTCCACTAAGCCCATTCTGCCTGGCACAATGCAGACTGACGGAGTCCATTCTGCGCTTTACAAATGGTGAGGAAGCTCCACTGGAGAGGCCTTGAGACGAGTCATACGTTTTCACACACACACCTCGGCCTGAGATGTGCTTAACACGTCAGTTTGAGTTGAGGTAAACAACAACGCCTCGATGCGCCGTCTGCAACTTTAGTAAACAGGACGAGAGCTCAGTATGCATAAGAACGACAACATACTGCTACATATGACAATAAAACTCTATAGCTCACTTAAAGTACTTTTATTTGCAGTACTCTATTTTTTACTCTGTTTTACTCTACTATATTTTATATACCATACATTACGCTATATTAACTGTACATTTTAAACTATATCTTACTTGTGTGTTTTTCGCTTGCATTTTACTCTATTTTTTATTTACTTTTTTCTACTCAAACATTAGAGTAAAACAGAACCTAGAGTGGCATGGTGATGGAAAATATTATATATATATATATATATATCAAAACTTTCGCATTCTCTCATAAAATTTTTGCATACCCCAGAAAACATTTACAATACTGTAGTTTGCAGAACTCTTTGCATTCCCCTGCCAAACCCTGGCAAATACAGTTTTTGTTTGCTTGTAAAATCTTTGCATTCAACTAAGAAATTTTGTGTTAGCTTGCAAAAAACGTTTGCATTTACTTGCAAAAACATTTTCGTTTGCTTGCAGAAAAACGTTGCATTCGTTTCCAAATTTTCACATTCCACCGAGAAACTTTGCATTTCCTTGCAAAATCTTTGTGTTCCGCTAAGAAACTTTGCTTTGCTTTCAAAAATGTTTGTATTTGCTTGCAAAACCTTTGCGTTCCACTAAAACTTTGCATTTGCTTGCAAACCCTTCCACTGAGAAACTTTGCATTTACTTGCAAAAAACTTTGTGTGTTTTTGCAAGCAAACGCAAAGGTTTTTGCAAGTAAACGCCAATTTTCTGGCAAGTACTGTAAATGCAAAGCTTCTCAGTGGAACACGAAGATTTTGCAAACAAATGCAAAGTTTTTAGTGGAACGTGAAGATTTTGCATGCAAACAGCTTTTCTCAAGTAAACGCAAAGCTTCTCAGTAGAATACAAAGATTTTGCAAACTAATGCAAAGTTTTTAATGGAATATGAAAATTTTGCATGTAAACACAAAGTTTTTTGCAAGCAATCGTTACGTTTTTTGCAAGAAAATGCAAAGTTTCTCTGTGGAACGTGGAGATTTTGCAAACAAATGTGAAGTTTTTAGTAGAATGCAAAGGTTTTGCAAGCAAACTTTGCATTTCTTGCAAAATATTTTTGCATTTCTTGCAAATTCTTCGCGTTGCACTGTGAAATTTTGTGTTTACTTACAAAAACTGTTTGCTTGCTAAATCATTGCGTTCGACTGAGAAACTTTTTTAACTTGCGAAAAACTTTGCTTGCAAAAAAATGCTTTCCACTAAAAACTTTACGTTTGATTATAAAATCTTCTCACTTCACTAAGAAACTTTGCGTTGGCTTGCAAGACCTTTGCGTTCCACTGAGAAACTTTGTGTTTACTTGTAAATAACTTAACGTTTGCTTGCAAAACCTTTGCGTTCCCCTAAAAACTTTGCATTTGTTTGCGAAATCTTTACATTCCACTGAGAAGCTTTGCGTTTCCTTGCAAAAAAACTTTGCGTTTGCTTGCAAAAAAAATGTGTTACACAGAGAAGCTTTGCGTTTACTTGTGAAAAACTGCGTTTGCTTCCAAAAACCTTTGCGTTTGCATGCAAAATCTTCACGTTCCACTAAAAACTTTGCATTTGTTTGCAAAATCGTTGTATTCCTCTGAGAACCTTTGCGTTTACTTGCGAAAAACTGTTTGCTTGCAAAAAACTTTGCATTTGCTTGCAAAACCTTTGCGTTCCACTGAGGAACTTTGCGTTTACTTGCAAGAAACTTTGCATTCCACTAAAAACTTTGCATTTGCTTGCAAATCCTTTGCATTCCACTGAGAAACTTTGCGTTTTCTTGCAAAAAATTTGCATTTGCTTGCAAAAAACTTCACATTTACTTGCAGAAAACTTTGCATTTACTTCTAAAAAACTTTGCGCTCACAAAATCCTTTCGTTCCACTAAGAAACTTTGCGTTTGCTCGCAAGATGATTTAAATTCCACCAAAAAACATTCACAAAATGTTTGCATTCACAAGAAACTGAAACTGTTTGTCTCAACAAAATGTTTGCACGTTCCAACGAAAAACTTTGGGTTCATGGGTAAAACTGTATTCAACCGAAAAATGCTTATATTTACCCAAAAACAACTAAGTCTACTCACAAAACCTTACGCTCCCTTGAAAATTTTTTTACTCCATCTCTTAACCTTTGCGTTTCACAAACGGTTTCTGAGGTTTTTTTCTTACTTGTAGGAGCTGTGCTTAGAAATAGCTGTCTAGGAGCGTGACCAAGATGGCTGCCAGCTGACTTTCCAACTCTACTTTACTCTTCTAAATAAAGCAAATAGATTTAAATAATTATGTGTCAATCAAACCAATACACAACAGCCTGAAAAAACTGAAATGTCATTGTTTGACTTCACATTACAAGTTCATTGGGGGTGGAGACCAGATGGTCCATGAGCCTTTAGGGCTTGTAAGCCTTATATTTAAATTAAGGACCTTTGACTGCACTCTGTGTTCATTCATTACAGGTATCAGCTGTGTGCAACAAAAGGTCCTCACCCTAATTCACAGCATATTAACCTACAAATAAAACAGGTCAAGCTCAAGGTCCGCTAAACCGTGCTTATTAAGTACCATGGATTTATCCCTCACATTAGGAATCATAGTAAAGGCCTATGAATGTACAACAACTTCAATCCATAGATAACACAAGGAAATTATTTATCATCATTTGCCATTATTAAGATTTATGCACATTTTTTCGAGCAATCCAAACAACCCATCAGCAGTCTTGAAAACACCCTGAAATCCAAAAAGTGCCACACAAATCATAAAACAACAACACAAAGACATAAAAACTTGCATTCTGTGGTATTTGAGAAGATCGTGTGCACATTTATCTTCATGTTTTTCTGCAATTTGAGGGTGAAACTGATGGCTTTACAGAGTAAATAAACAGCAAACAGCACAGTAAATAGCCCTGAACTTGCCAATTATTCAGACTCTTGCACTGAATTGCACAACATAATGTCTGAACGTGTGGTTTTAAGGTTAAAGAAAGTTCGCCGATTAAATGCCCAGACTTCATTCTAAACTAATGGTTTGTGAGCTGTGTGGCAATTATAAGTCACGCAAAGATACATATGTGACAAAATAAGCAAAAAAGGATCTAAAAGCTATATATGGACTATATATAATACTGACATGAGAAAAGTTATACAGACATCTGCTAAGTATAAACAGCCCTAATTTATGTTAATACATAATATATTAAAATATATAATTGTGGCATATGTATACAATATTAAAAACGTGTATATAAATAAATTATATAATATTAATAGGATTATAATACAGATATCTATTATTTAACTTTTAAATGGCTTATGGGCAAATATTACCTGTGTACAACATCGTAGACACAATGAATGTGTTTTTTTCAATAAGCCTTGCTTAGCGGTTTAGTTCAGTCCATCCTGCAATCATCACAGCTTATCCTGTTTCTATGGTTACAATACACGACAATGTCGTGAACTACTCTACGCTTTACGGCAGCCGGTTGTCAGTTTCTGCATGTGGCACCATGTGAGTGCAGAATAACAGAGACCGGTGAAGAACTGAATGTATTCTGCAAGCTATTCAGTGTTTGATAAACGATCACATAGTACTATATCGTCAGACAGCTCTTTTGCATGTTAAAGCGCTTATGAATATATTATTTTTGTGATTTAGTGTTTTGGCGACGTTTAACTGTGCATTCTGGTGTCGTCTGTGATTTAGAGATGTTGTATTTTGTCGGTCTTGGTCTGGGCGATGCTAAAGACATCACTGTTAAAGGTTTAGAAATTGTCCGTCAGTGTAGTCGTGTTTATTTGGAGGCTTACACGTCCATACTGACCGTCGGGAAGGAAGCTTTGGTATGTGGATGATTAAACACATTATATTATCTGAATCCTGACAGCTGACAGCTCGATATACATCAAAATCAAAAACATATGATTACATTTTGAAATACTGCGTTCATGTGAGACATAAGATGGAGAGATACTCACGTATTCCGCAATATGCTGGTCGACGACAAATAATAATAAAATTATGTTTTACAACATGTATTTTAAAACACACACATGCTAAGAAATTTAATATTTGTGTTCATAACTTTTTCAGACATTTTTACAAAGGTTTATTTCATTTTTAACATAAATATGATTTAATGATTCGAAAAAAGGACAAATAAACGTTAAAGTTTTCAAACGTATTTATTTCATAATTCAAAACGTTTTAGAAATGTTTGAATCATGAACATTACAAATATTACTAATTTTGCAGTGTCTTTTCGTAAAAAGGTCAAAATATATGATATTTTTAAGAACTTTACTTACCTTGACATAATGCTAATCGTGCATTAATCATGAAGCTCTACAGGTGTCCAAATGTGATATCATCTCCTGTTTAATAGTTTTCTTGTCACATGACAACAAAATGGACAACTTACTGCACCATACCGATTATTTAACAGACAATTTTTTTTTTTCAAATATTAATTTTTGTAATAATAATAATAAAATTATATGGAAGCCCATTTCTGCCACTGAATAAGAAATAAAAAAGTAACTTTTTATTTAAACAATTCTGACTTTTTTTTCTCAGAATTGTAAGATATAAACTGTATCTTATATATAAGTTTATATCACGGAATCCTTAGAAAAAAAGTCATAATTCTGAGTTTATATGATGCAGTTTTGAGAAAAAAGTCAGAATTGTGGGTTTACATCTCGCAATTCTCACTTTATAAGTCACAATTTTTTTGTATTTAAGTTTATATCTCAGTTCTGAGAAAAAAAGTCAGAATTGCACATTTTTATGTCACGCAATTCTGACTTTTTTCTGGCTATTGTGAGTTTATATCACGCAACTCTAAGAAAAAAGTCATAATTGTGAGTTTATATCTCACAGTTCTGACATTATAACTCACAGTTGGTAATTTATATCACGCTATTTTGACTTTTTTATTCACAATTTATTCACAAAGAGTTTATATCATGCAATTCTGAGAAAAAATTCATAATTGTGAGTTTATATCTTGCAATTCTGATTTTACAACTCGCACTTGTGAGTATATATCTATAAAAAGCCAGAATTGCTAGTTTGTATCACACAATTCTAAGGAAAAAAGTCAGAATTATGAGATAAAACATCACAATAACCTTTTATTGTTTATTCAGTGGCAGAAATAAGATATTTTTCACCTCCTTGACATTTTGCCCCCACATAAAATATAAATATATACTGTATATGTATATCAGAAGTAATTGCATTTGGAAATGAAAAATATGTTTATCATATGTTCGCTTTGGGTAAGAGCATCTGCTAAATGAATCAATTTTAAACATTTACTGTATTTACAAATATTTTCATATGTTTCTGCTACTCATCTAATATCAAGTATTTAAGCATTATCCTTTCGATTACTTGGTACAATCTGATATGAAGTTTAAATACATTTCATCAGAAATACTGATATTTCGCTCTCAGATTTATGGTGCCGTTGTGTTCTCTCTCAGGAGGAGTATTATGGGCGCGAGTTGCTGCTGGCTGACAGAGACATGGTGGAACAACAGGCGGATGAGATCCTGAAGGGAGCGGATGTCAGTGATGTGGCGTTTCTAGTGGTTGGTGATCCTTTTGGGTAAGACTAACTAACTACTTCAAGATCTACTGTAGCTAGTCTCAGTCATATCTAATCCATATGTGCAAACTGCAAACTCATCCTAAACTGAAATATCCATCACTGAGTATTAACCATCGACGGTATAGTTTGTCAACTTTCACTTATGAGGTTTCTATGCATATTTGGCATGATGCTCCCTGATGTTGCCATCACATATGCCACAAACCCACAAGTGCAGTGATTCATCAAGAACTCAAAATCCAGACATTACACAGACTTTCACTGGAAAGCTTTATCACCAGTCTATCTGACTCATATTTCATTGTTCACAAAAGAAATTAAATGAGAAAAGGGAGGAAATGTTCGAACTTATTTGACTAATTAACTCCATTCTGATTGTGATAATGCCCTAAAGTACAACTAAGTGCACCTAAAAGCATGCACTCCTCTAAATAAATTTCTCTTTCCACCACAAGTGTGTCTAAGCCTAACAGAAGATAAATAATGGAAATGTTTCCTATTATTCAGGACATTTGTGCCTGAAGAACCACAAAGAAGAGTGGTTGGAGCACCAAGGCTCTGGGGTGCAATGTTATCGCTCTTACGAGAAGTGGGATGTGGACGTCTGAGGTGTGGGTACTTTGGAAATTCTCCAGAAGAGATGAGCTAATTAAGCCCGTCTCGGTCGCTTCTAGTCACGGTTGCGCTTAGCGTAGTTTGGTTCCAGCCAAACCCACATAGCGGGAGGGGGCCGGGGGTCTGACTCCTCATTTTCCTGCACTTAAGAATGTGTGGGTTTAATAAAGTTTAATGATATAGTCAAGATCGAACGGATAAGCGTTTTTGGCGCGATTTGGATTACTTCCACATTGTAAACCGCGTAACACAGTAAATGTTGATAAGTAGCCATTTTTCTGCGGTTGCCATTTGTTTTGGAGTCGTTTACGTGAAAAACCTCTGTATTTTTTATCTCTCCAGAGCTACGACCCACAGCGACCTGGTTCTGCGAGCGTTGAATGCTGGGATTCAGTATCGTGTTATTCACAATGCCTCCATTATGAATGCAGTGGGCTGCTGTGGATTGCAGGTAAGGCTCAAGTTGCTGTCACATTTACTGTTGTTCGGCGAATTTTTGCAAGCGAATTTCAGTCATTTCGATAGGATTTGACGCAAATGGGAATTCCAAGCTGGTCATGTAGATTCAACCTTGTTTGCTTCCAGAATTTTGCAGAAAATCCTACTCGATCGCACCCAAAGGGACAGTACACCCAAAAATGAAAATTATCTCAATATTTACTCAAGCCATTCTAGGTGTATACGACTTTCTTCTTTCATTAAAAAATGTCCTGGCTCGTCCAATCTTTATAATGGCAGTGAAGTCCAATAAAGTGCATCCATCCATCATAAAAAGTGCTCCGCATGACTTTAAGAAGTTAATAAAGGCTTTCTGAAGTGAATCGATGCGCTTGTGTAATAAAAATATCCATATTTAAAACTTTATAAACTGTAATCTCTAGCTTGTGCTATTTGTGGTATGTGCGTTCACGAGGGAGTACGATTTCAATGGATGATGTAGGACGTAGACGAACACAGAAGCAAAACAAAACACCGGTCACAAATTAGAAGTGCAAAATGACAATTTGTAAAGATTTGTAAAATGTTGGAGGATTTCGATATGAGTCAAGAGGAGACTGGTTTTCCTTTGCCGTAAACAAAACTTGGTTCCCCGTCATCCGCTGGAACGCCACTCTCTCGTTAACGTGCGTACGACAGTGTGCGGAAACTAGAGATTATGGCTTATAAACTTTTAAATATGGATATTTTTCTAACATAAACGCATCGATTCACTTCAGAAGGCCTTTATTAACACTCTGAACCCATGTGGAGTACTTTTTATGATGGATGGATGCACTTTATTGGGCTTCAAAATCTCAACACCCATTCACTCCCATTATAAAGCTTGGAAGAGCCAGAGCATTTTTTAATATAACTCCGATTCCATTCGTCTGAAAGAATTAAGTCATATACATCTAGAATAGTTTGAGGGTGAGTAAATCATGGGATAATTTTCATTTTTGGCTGAACTATCCCTTTAACTCACTGCTTTCCCATGGTGTCATTGTCCACATGTTTTCCAGAGAATGTACTTTGCTATAGTGCGTCATTCGTGCGCAGTCTCTTGTGAAAATGATCAAACGGTATTACGGCCTTTGTGCCGTAGGCGTCCCAGCGGAGTCTATCAACGAAGCCTGGTGGCCATCAATAACAGCGCCATGTATTGACCTGTCAGGGCAGCTTTGTGTGCCAAGAGGCCCCAGATGCCGCCCTAAACTCATGATAGGCACCTTCAGATGATCTGAGATCAGCAGTGCTGTTTTTAAAGGATATTATTTAGGTAGGAAAAGCAGGTCCTAAATCATCTACCGCAGCTGCTGCTCTCAGCCACAGAGGGATCTGGTAGGTCAACACACGCTTTGCAGTTACTGTTTGGGTGTAGATCGTGATGCACTAATTGGAAGCAATCAACAACCAGAGATGCCACAAAAAAGCATGAGTCAAGACTTTCTACACCCGAAGTGTGTGTTGTTTTTGTTACCCATAACATCTGGTTAACATACCATAAGACCTTCATTCATCTTCAGAACACAAATTAAGATATTTCGGATGAAATCCAAGAGCTTTCTGACCCTGCATAGTCAATGTGACAGCAGTGTGACAACCTTTATGTTATGAAGCTACAAGACTACATTTATACTGATGTCACATGGACTATTTTAATGATGTTCTTACTACCTTTCTGGGCCTTGAATGTGGTAGATGTGTTGCTGTCTATGCAGGGTCAGAAAGCTTAATTTGTGTTCCAAAGATGAACGAAGATCTTACAGGTTTGGAACGACATGAGGATAATTAATGACAGAATTTTCATTTTTGGGTGAACTGTCCCTTTAAAAAGTTGCAATGAAACTGAAGTAGCAACAAATCTTTTCTAACATATTGAAAAACATGTAGTCTGGGAATTTGGTTCTTTTCACTGGTTGTTGATTGGATAGAAACAGCTTAAAAATAGATTCATTTCATGCCCACTTTAAATGGATATTTCACTCGAAAATGAACCTTTTGCCCTTGTGTCTTTCCAAACCGGCTTTCATTCTTCATCTGAACACAAAAGAAGATATTTTGACAAATGTTTCAGCTGTTTTTGTTCATACAATGAAAGTCAGTGGGGTCCAGAACAACAACATTGGACCCCATTGACTTTCATTGTGTGGACAAAAACATTTTTCATGTTCAATAGACATTTTTCAAAATATCAGCACGCTAAAACCTGCCGAGGCCACACAAGACGTGGGAAAAAAATAGATATCATGTTCACAAAGAAAAAATTTGTTTCCACAACTAATTGATTTGTGGCCATGTTTTAGTTACATGCCATTTACATAACTTATTAATTGGTTTCCTTTTTTGGTAAATCGAGGCCAGGCTTGTTGCCTTGTTTTAACTTTATTTGACCCAATGGATTTAACTAAAATGAGGGTGCAAATTAATAACGTGTTATAAGCAGGGCCCTAAAAATTTACTCAGCCCCATGTAATCCAAGATGTGCATGTCTTTCTTTTTTCAGTCGAAAAGAAATTAAGTTTTTTGAGGAAAACATTCCAAGATTTTTCTCCATATAGTGGAGGATCAGCAATGGGAATCAGCGGGTTGAAGGTGCAAATTGCAGTTTCAATGAAGCTTCAAATGACTCTATACAATCCCAGCTGAGGAATAAGGGTCTCACTAGCAAAATAATTGGTCATTATAAAAAACAAAAAAAAAAACATATATACATATATAAAAACGTATAAACTTTTTAACCACAAATGCTTGTCTTTCACTAGCTTAACTAGTGCCGTTTACAAAAACAGTAAAAATTGGACGATTGGAGGAGAAAATGAGATGGAGTTTTTCGCCCCTACCTCACCATAGACATAGAGGGAGTACAAGACAAGCATTGGTGGTTAAAAAGTATATACATTTTTTTTTTTTTTTTCAGAAAATTATAGATCGTTTAGCTAGATAAGACACTTATTCCTCAGCTGGGATTGTGTGGAGATTTTTGAAGCTGCATTAAAACTGCAATTTGGACGTTCAGCCCATTGGCTCCCATTCAAGTCTACTATATGGAGAAAAATAATTAATTTCTTTTCGGCTGAAGAAAGACATGAACATCTTGGATGACATAGGGGTGAGTAAATAACCAGGGAATTTTAATTCAGGAGTGAACTAATCCTTTAAATACTCTCTCAATGAAGTTGTGACTCATCCCCATTTCATCCCCTTTAAATCACCACTGCTTAATTTGTTACAGATAAACAAAAAGGAATTCACCTCTATTTGAGGTCTATAATTGACCTCACTAACCGACTAGCTCCAGCCCTAATTAAACACACCTGAACCAGCTAATCAAGGTCTTCAGACTCACTACAAACTTTAAAGGAAGTGTGTTGGAGCTGGTTGGAGCTAAACTCTGTAGGTCCTCCAGGAGGAGAAGTGGACACCCCTGGTAGATGTGGGACGACTTCAACACTCGCCTGGAAGCTTATAACAAGTCTGAAGACCTTGATTAACTGGTTCAGGTGTGTTTAATTGGGGTTGGAGCTAAACGCATCAGGAGAGTGGCCCTTCAGTAGCAGGATTGGACTCTGCAGGACACTGGGCCTCCAGGAGCAAGATTGGACACCCCTGGACTTGGTAGACAGGATGACTTCAACCTTATGTCAGGGGTGTCCGAACTCGGTTCTAGAGGGCCAACATCCTGGAGTTTAGCTCCAACCAGCCAACACACCTGCCTGGAAGCTTCTAGTGAGCCTGAAGACCTTGATTAGATGGTTCAGGCGTTTAATTAGGGTTGGACCAAGTTTGGACACCCCTGACATAGGTGGTGTTGAAGTCGTCCCACATCTACCAAGTCCAGGGGTGTCCAATCTTGCTCCTGGAGGGCCGCTAACCTTCAAAGTTTAGCTCCAACCAGCCTGGCTGGTTCAGGTGTGTTTAATTGGGCTTTGAGCTAAACTCTGCAGGGCAGTGGCCCTCTAGGAGCAGGATTGGACAGTGTGGAACGACTTCAACACTACCTATGTCAGGGGTCTCCAAACTCAGTCCTAGATGGCTGCTGTCCTGCAGAGTTTAGCTCCAACCAAGTCCAATACCTGCCTGGACGTTTCTAGTGAGTCTCAAGACCTTGATTAGATGGTTCAGGTGTGTTTAGTTGGGTTTGGAGGGCTACTGAGTGTCCAAACTTGGTCCTAGAGGGCCACTGTCCTACTGAGTTTAGCTCCAACCCCAATTAAACACACCTGAACCAGCTAATCAAGGTCTTCAGGCTCATTAGAAGTTTCCAGGCAGGTGTTTTGGAGCTGGTTGGAGCCAAATTCTGCAGAACGTTGGCCCTCTAGAACCGAGTTTGGACATCCCTGACATACTGTAGGTGGTGTTGAAGTCGTCCCACATCTACCAAGTTCAAGGGTTTCCAAATCTGCTCCTGGAGGGCCACTGTCCTGCTGAGTTTAGCTCCAACCAGCTCCAAACACCTGCCTGGAAACTTCTAGTGAGTTTGAAGACCTTGATTAGATGGTTCAGGTGTGTTTAATTGGGTTTGGAGGGCTACTGGGTGTCCAAACTCGGTCCTAGAGGGCCACTGTCCTGCTGAGTTTAGCTCCAACCCCAATTTAGCACACCTGAACCAGCTAATCAAGCAGCTGGTTGGAGCCAAATTCTGCAGGACGTTGGCCCTCTTGAACCGAATTTGGACACCCCTGACATAGGTAGTGTTGAACATGTCCCACATCTACCAGTGGTGTCCAGTCCTGTTCCTGGGGGGCCACTGTCCTGCTAAGCTTGCTTTGAAGTTTCTAGCGATTCTGAATACCTTGATTAGCTGGCTCAGGTGTGTTTAACTGGGTTTGAGCTAAACTCTGTAGGACAGTGGCTCTCTAGGACTAAGTTTGGACACCTCTGACCTATGTGTTTGTTCATATCACACTTCAATACATGCTTCAGAGGGTCTATAGGAGTAACCGGTAACAAGTCTGCCTGCTGTAATGTCACTTTGTTGTGTCAGCTGTGCAGCACTCTAGTGTTTAAAATGATGTCAAGCTTACTGAATAACAGGAAGCACCTTGTCGGTGGCTAAACAGACCCTGGCTACTCGTGACCAACACAAAATAAGATCTAGTTTGAGTAAATTGAGTATGAATGTGATTGCGTTTTCCTCCTTAGCTGTACAACTTCGGAGAGACGGTGTCCATTGTGTTTTGGACAGACACGTGGAGACCTGAGAGCTTCTACGATAAGATCAAGAAGAACAGGGATATGGGTCTGCACACGCTTTGCCTGCTGGGTAAGCACTTCCTTTGACTCTTTGTGAACGAGATGTTCTAATTAGAAAGTTATATGATGTCATGAGCACGCATGAACAACTCTGTTTGTCCCTCGTCTCATGTCCCAAGCATATATGTTTGACGCATCTTTAACAGTCACTGTAGCAATGAAAGTGTCAAAACCAGATGCGACGACCCCCAGATTTTGACGTCCTGTCAAATAGACATTTCCCTTCGGGGCGCACATTAAACTTAGGGCCCGTCGCAAACGCTCTGGTACCCCCAAGGCAGATGGCCGCAAATAATTTACGTTTATATCTGTGTGCCGTGGAGATTTCCAGACAACTCTTAATAAACCCTCCGTTTTCCAAAGCACCAGTGGGATTTCCCATTGGAAGGCGTCTTTGGTAATGAATGTTGGTAGAAATCGTAGTCTGCTGGTCGGGGGTCGCATCTCATTGGCTGGCGGGACAGAGGGGGAGGGGCGGGAGCCCCCAGGTGCTTCCCAGCTGAGGAGACGAGGACAAAAATGAGCAAGAGAGGGATCAGGGTTATTAACCTCATTATTCAAAAGCAAACAGAGGAAGGCGGGGATCGGACACCTCCCCGTCCACCCTTGGCCGCAAGAACGCTTATCTAACACAATAACCTGCAGACACAACAAAAGCACGCACACACACAGAGACAAAACACAGGGACTTTACACCGCATCCATTCATCATAACGTTGCTAACAAGACGTGGGCTATTAATCAAGCTGGCAAATATTGGTCGATTTATTTGCTGGTGTTTCTAAATTAAATAGAACAATAAAATTAGATTTGTAATTCCAAAAATAGTCTGACACAGTGTGTACATCTGATGTGAACTTGTTCCATTTAAATTTTTGATGTGCTACACTGCTGCTACAGCCTCTTTATTTTTTCTTTTAAGCTAAAAAAAAACTACAAGTGTCGTTAATACATTTTGAATTTATATTTTAATTTTCAGTTTTTTTTTTTTTTTTAATTAATTAATTAGGAATTTTATGTCAGTTTTCTGGCTTCTTTTTGTCTACAAATATCATTAATGAATTATGAATGTTATGTCAATTTTTCTTTTTTTTCTTTCTTTTTTTTAACAATTATCATTCATTTTCTGGTTTCTTTCTTTCTTTTTACAAATATCATTAATTAATTATGCATTTTATGTCAGTTTTCTTGTTATTTTTTTTTTAAAAATATCATTAATGAATTATGAATGTTATGCCAGTTTTTTTTTTTTTTGAACAAATATCATTAATTAATTATGAATTGTGTGTCATTCATTTAAAGCTGTTTTCAGAAATATTTCATTAATTATTTTTTTTGAATACATTTTATGTCAGTTATCTGGTTTAGTTCATTCTACAAAATCATTATGAATGCTTTGTAAATTTTTTGTAATTATATATATATATATATATATATATATATATATTTATATATATATATATATATATTTATATATTTATATTATATATGGCTATACATATGGATTTTTTGTAAGTTTAACAATATGAATGAGTTTTGTGTAATTTTGTTTTGTGTTAGATTTGCGTACTTTTATTTTTCTATTCTAAAATGCATGCAAAGTCAGTTTTAATGTCATATTTCCATTTATAAAGAAAGCAGGAAACAAAGAAAACGTCCCATTTTACTGCAGCTGAAGTTTAGTCTTAAAATTTCATCTGATTGGTCCGTTACTGAGGTTAACGTTGACACTTTCAGTTTAGACATGGTGTGAAAACATGACTGGTCGTGATTTGTACATCTGTCTTTGTTCTCAATATGGGGCCCTCTCAGGTGCCGTCTGAAAATGTACTCACGCTCCAGACCGCGTGGGGTTAACAGCCCCAGACGGAGGGGCGACCTACTATTTATGACGTGACAGTAACATCCAGAGAGGCCTAGTTTATAAAACTCGAGCTTATTGTATCATACAACACTTACGACTCCCTTGTTTCACAGATATCAAAGTCAAAGAGCAGTCCATGGAGAATTTAATGAGGTAAGACTCTCACTTTCTGATTTTCAGTGAGGTTCAGGCTGATTTATATCTGGTCTGCGACGCTTTTTCGGGAGGGTTGATATGTGGTTTCCAGCAGACATTGAGTTAACATTTGTGCAAGTTGCTGGGGGGCTGACTGGTTGAGTTGGAAAAAAATAACAAAAGTAAAAACCGTGGCAGCTTGTTTGACTTGGACGCACGATATGTTATCATGGACCTTCCCTGGGCCGCCTCCAGAACTGCCACGGTATAATTTTCCCATATGAAACCTTCAGAAATATGTTCGTCGGCAACTTCGCTGTCTGCTTTCGAACTTGAACTCCAAGTCCTTCTGAAAAACCTTCACTAGTTGAATTATTTCTCGTCGTTGAAGACGGTTGTTAACTCCTTGCTCTCTCCGTGGTGTCCTGTAATTATCTCCCCCCTTGGTTGCGCACTTTGTGTAATATTATATCCAGTCCACATAAACCCCAAATGGGTTTTAGTGTTCCACTATGTACGCTATAAGGAGACGAGCATTAGGCCTGGTGCGTGCTCCCTGTTCAAGGCTGGAAAGTGTGCTAATGTCTCCCAGATTTATTGGCACTGTTGTACCATTACTCGGAAATGGAATAACCATATGCTGCATGATTTTGGTCGCAGTCAGATGCTTGTCCGGTGAGGTTGGTACACTTCACTGCAGGGAGGGGGAAATGGCCCCAAAAAGAAATTCAAAGCATGTCTTCCAACTTCCTTAAGTTGACTGATTTCATCAAGGATGGCTAATGCACCTTAAGTAAAGCATGCAGAGTATTTCGCTTTAAAGCTCAGATGTAAATTGCATTAATGGCCACCTACTTGCTCAGTGTTTTGGGACCACCTGCACAATGGCTTAATATAACATAAACGATGTCTCTTTCTGAAATATGTATTAGAAAACCCATGAATGATTATGTTATTTAAATGGTTTTATACATATTTTGGACGCCGTTTTTTTTGGTGCATTCTGCGTCAGTGCGGTCAAATGGTTGCACTCTCAGCACAACTCGGAAAATAAAATACTGAAACAGTGTCACATTGTGCAGCTTAAGTTTTAATTTTCAGTCGAAGGGCAAAAATAGAAGCGATAAGAAGAGGAGAAAAGTATGGGAAGATGCCTGTAGACGAATAAAGCTTCCTAAAGACTCGGCGTTCTCTCCACTTTAGCTCTGATGCCTTTGAGACATTTAGTAGACCACAGCTACTGAAAGAGCCTACAGGTGGTAATGGATATAAGCGTAGGGTTAAACCAAATGCCATATCGTCGATTTTTCCCTACAAGGAGTCTAAATGCCCCTGGATATCAAGTGAAATCCACACTGAAAACTCCTTCAGTGGCTGCAGCGTCATGACAAGCGTCAGCATGTTTACATTCTGCCAGGATGGCATCTAGCGTTTCTTGTCTCTGCCATTTGTAAGCTCTTTCAGTAGCTGTGGTCGACTAAATGCCTCAACGGCATCAGAGCTAAAGTGGAGAGAACGAAGACCCGAGTCTTTAGGAAGCTTTATTCGTCCACAGGCGTCTTCCCATACTTTTCTCCTCTTCTTATCGCTAGAAACGGCAGTAAAGACTTGCATCGCTTCGCTTGTTGCCCTTCGACTGAAAATTACAATCAAAACCACACAACGTGTGGCATCGTGTCAATATTTTACATTCCGAGGTGTGTTGTGGTAAAAATAGCAACAGGTAGTGCCAGTAGCTCACTGAGTGCAACCATTTCATGTCGTTTTAATAATGGCGCCCGCCTATAGTCCAAAATATAATTAATGTTATATTAAGCCATACAAGTCTTAATACCCAGGCTTCCCGTTAAGACTTGTATGGCTTAATATAAGGTAAATGTGGTCTCTTACTGAAATATGTAGTAGAAAACATGAAAGATTTGCGTTATTTAAAAAACCCACATGGTTTTATACATATTTTGGACTATGGGGGGTGCCATTATTTTTGGTGTGCAGTGCATTCTGCGTCGATGATGTCAAATAGTTGCACTCTGTGAGATAGTGGCGATACCTGTTGGTATTTTTACCGCAACACAACTCGCAAAATAAGATACTGATACGATGCCACATTGCTATTCAGTCGAAGGGCAATGTTGGCATGTTTACACCCTGTCAGGATGGCATCTAGCGTTTCTTGTCTCTGCCATTTGTAAGCTTTTCCAGTAGCTGTGGTCTACTCAAAGACTCAAGGGCATCAGGGGTAAAGTGGAAAGAACAAAGACGCAGGTCTTTAGGAAGTTTTATTCGTTCACAGGCATCTTTCCACTCCTTTCTCCTCTAGGAAAGCAGTGAAGACTTGCATCACTTCTCTTGTTGTCCTTCGACTGAAAATTACAACCAAAAGCCACACAATGTGGCATGGTATCTGTATTTAATTTTCTGAGTTGTGTATTCTGAATTGTATTGCGGTAAAAATATCAACAGGTAGCGCCAGTAGCTCACTGAGCCGTTTGCAGCCATTTCACGTCATTGAAATAATGGCGCCCCCTATAGTCCAAAATATTATTAACGTTATATTAAGCCATACAAGTCTTAATACCCAGGGTTCACTTCAAGACTTGTATGGCTTAATATAACGTAAATGACGTCTCTTACTAAAATATGTAGTAGAAAACACATGAAAGATTTACGTCATTTAAAAAAAATCCACACTGTTTTATACATATTTTCGACTATGGGGGCGCCATTATTTTTGGTGCGCAGTTTATCTGCGTTGATAACTTCAAATAGTTGCACTCGGTGAGATACTGGCGCTACCTGTTGGTATTTTACCGCAACACAACTAAAAATAAAATACTGATACGATGCCACGTTGTGCCGCTTTGGTTGTAATTTTAATGCGAAGGGCAACAAGAGAAGCAATGTAAGTCTTCACTGCTTTCCTAGCGATAAGAAGAAGAAAAAAGAATGAGAAGATGCCTTGGGACGAATAAAACTTCAGAAAGACCCGCGTCTGTATTCTCACCACTTTAGTCCTGATGCCTTTGAGGCTTTTAGTAGACCACAGCTACTGAAAGAGCTTACAGATGGCGATGATTATAGGTGTAGGTATAAACCAAATGCCGTACTATCAATTTTTCCCCACAAGGAGTCTAAACACCCCTGGATATCGAGTGAAAACCATGCTGAGAAACTCCTTCAGTGGCTGCGGTATCATGACAAGCGTCGGCATGTTTGCATCCTGCCAGGATGGCATCCAGCATTTCTTGTCTCTGCCGTTTGTTAGCACTTTCAGTAGCTGTGGTCGACCAACAGCCTCAAAAGCATCAGGGCTAAAGTGGAAAGAACAAAGACGCAGGTCTTTAAGAAGTTTTATTCGTTCACAGTTCACAGACGTACATCGCCTCTCTTGTTACTCTTCGACTGAAAATTACAACCAAAAGCTACACAATGTGGCATCGTATTTCCAGAGTTGTGTATTTCAAGTTACGCTGAGGTAAAAATAGCAACAGGTAGCGCTAGTAGCTCATCGACTGCAGCCATTTGACATTATCGGCGCACTAAAAACAATGGCGCCCCCCCCCCAGTCCAAAACGATGTGGATTTTTTAAATAACGTAAATCTTTTATGGGTTTTCTACTACATATTTGGTAAGAGACATCATTTATGTTATATTAAGCTGTACAAGTCCTTTTAAAGTTTACCATTTTCCTCTCTCTCTAGGGGTCGAAAGATTTACGAGCCTCCCAGGTACATGACTGTTGCTCAGGCAGCTGAGCAACTCTTGGAGATAGTACAGAACCGACGGGAACGGGGCGAGGAGCTGGGTAAGTAACTTTCTATAAACCTTTGTGAACTCTGTGGTAGAACCATCTGGACGTCTGGACGACTTGAGACAATGGCGAGCATTGACGGAAAATTGGATTAGGTTTGATTGAACGTTTTGCAAGCGTTGGTTTTATGGTTTATCCCGTGTTCTTTCCTTTAATGCAGCAATGACCGAAGACACAGTGTGTGTTGGTCTGGCTCGGGTCGGAGCCGAGGACCAGACCATCCGTTCCGGGACGCTCCGAGAGTTGGCGTCCTGTGACCTGGGAGGACCACTTCACTCGATGATCATCAGCGGACACCTTCATCCTCTAGAAGTGGACATGTTGAAACTCTTCAGCGGTCCTGAGGGATTGAATTCGTTGAAGATGACCGATAGTTCCACATACGTTTCTTGATATCTCCTCAAAAAAAAAGCTCCCTTTCCAGTGCTCCTGAAGCTTCTTAACAAGAAAAAACAGACGTCCACGTGAGAGCCTGAAGCTGTCAGAGGGTCAGGAGAGCACGCAAATGACACAGTTGTTATTCCAGATCAAGTTTGACCACTTTAACCTTTAAGTACCAGTCAGGGTAGGGTTGCATTTCATTACAAGATTTAGATTGGGAGTGGGATGATTATTTTGACATGTGACAGTCATGTTCTTGCTGTCAAAGACGTGAATGATGGGGAAATGGAAAAGGTTATTGTGGACCAAATGCATCTGGTTTGCATTAGTTCCTCTGAAATT
This sequence comes from Cirrhinus mrigala, assembly GCA_036247105.1. Taxonomy (NCBI): domain Eukaryota; kingdom Metazoa; phylum Chordata; class Actinopteri; order Cypriniformes; family Cyprinidae; genus Cirrhinus; species Cirrhinus mrigala. The sequence goes on along the minus strand of CM070028.1, from coordinate 23,112,940 downwards.
GAGCTTTCTTCGAAATTGGCATAATGTTTCCGAACCAAGAAACTTTCTTAATGGAACTTTCTCAGTAAGAATGTAAATAAGATAAAAGCGAATACTGAGATTCCTTTGAGCCTGTCATAATGGATGAAGATTGATTTTCGTACATTAAAGACGCCCATATTGTCGCCACTGATTATATCAATGCCTTACATGTGGTTTGACTGTTTTGGTCTTCATCTGTAGTTTTGTTTGTGATCTTTCATTTCATTTCTGTCAGCATGAATTGCATAGGAAGTGAACAGAGCTACTGTCAGAAAGTAGATTGCCTCTGCTTTATGCACAGACAAATTTGAGCTCATGTTGCATTTATAGATTACTGGGTTTACAGATCTGCATCTGCTTTTCACACAAAAAAGTTTAAGAATATTCTTTAGATATTTGCATGTTGGCTTGTGGTTTAAGTGTGGGCCTGCTTTGTCATATTTCTTAGAACAAACATCCTGTGTTTCTCAAAGCAGCCTGGTTTTTTCCTATAAAGGAGAAGTGAAATTTTAATGTAAAAAGTATCTGGTCCCTTTCTGCAAGAGGCTGAATACAGTGTGTTCAATCTGTAAAAAATATTGTGGTTCATGGATATTTTCAAAATTTTTACCCAACATTAAAATGGAAAAAAAAAAAAAAAAAAAAAATATATATATATATATATATATATATATATATATATATACATTTTAGATTTACAGATTTATATTATAGCATTATATTGTAGACAGATTAATCCTAATAAGCATGCCGCTACACTAAGAGCAATAATATTAAAATACATTTAAAACTATACATTATATCTTCTATAATGGAAAAAACATTGTTTTAATGACATATGTCATTATTAGGAGAAAAAAATTTGTTTTAATGAGAAAAAGATGTTTCTTTAATGACATAACATGTCACTATGAGAAAAGATGTTATTTTAACTTAATACCAGAAAAGATGTTTTAACATTATCTCATTACGAGAACGGATGTCGTTTTAATGATAACATCTTGTTATTATGAAAAAATAGGTTGTTCTAACAAGAAAAAGGTGGCATTTTAAGGGCATATCATTATAAAAAAAAAAAAAAAAAGATGTCATTTTAAACAAAAAAAAAGTCATTTTGATGACATATCTTGTGATGGGAAAGGATGTTGTTTAAATGGCTCGTAATCTCATTACGAGAAAATATGTTTTAATGACAACATTTTATTACGAGAAAAGCTGTTGTTTTAGTGAGAAAAAGATGTAGTTTTAACGTCATCTTATTACAAGAAAAGATGTTGCTTTAACAAGAAAGATGTAATTTTAATGACATATCTCATTGCGAGAAAAGATTTTATCGACAGCATCCTAAAAAGAAAAAGATGGCATTTTAACGACATATCTCATTACGAAAAAGATGACATTTTAACGAGAAAAATTTAACATTTTAACGACATAACATCCTGATATTTAAAAAAAAAAAGATGTTCTAAAAAGAAAAAAAGCAGCATTTTAACCATATCTCATTACGAAAAAGATGTAGTTTTAACAAAAAGATGGCATTTTAACTACATCTCATTACGAAAAAGATGACGTTTTAACAAGAAAAATATTACATATTAACGATATAACATCCTGTTATGAAAAAAGCTGCATTTTAATGGCATATCTCAATACGAATAAAGATGTTTCACCAAGAGAGATGTTTTAACGACATCCTATTACGAGAAAAGATGTTTTAACAAGAAAAAGATGTAATTTTGACGACATCTCATGAGAAAGAATGTAATTTTAACGGCAGCTCTTTTTGAGAAAAGATGTTTTCATGACATTTTATTACAAGATGTTTTAGTGAGATGTCGTTTTAACGGCATAACATCTTGTTATTCAGAGAAAAGATGTCATTTTAACAACATATCCTGTTATCATGAAAAAAGATGTGATTCTAATGAGAAAAAGATGACATTTAAACGACATATTGAGAAAAGATGTCGTTTTAACCAGAAAAAGATGTTTTAACGACATTCTATTACGAGAAAAGATGTTTTAACAAGATGTAATTTTAATGACATATCTCATGAGAATGTCATTTTAACAGCAGCTCATTTTGAGAAAAGATGTTTTAATGACATTTTATTACAAGATGTTTTAGTGTGATGTCGTTTTAACGACATAACATCTTGTTATTCTGAGAAAAGATGTCATTTTAACGACAACCTGTTATCATGAAAAAAGATGTCGTTCTAACGAGAAAAAGATGACATTTAAACAACATTGAGAAAAGATGTCGTTTTAACAAGAAAAAGATGTTTTAACGACATCGTATTTACGAGAAAAGATGTTTTAACGACATTCTATTACGAGAAAAGATGTTTTAACAAGAAAAAGATGTCATTTTAACGACATATCTCATGAGAAAGAATGTCATTTTAACGGACGCTCATTTTGAGAAAAGATGTTTTAATGACATTTTATTACAAGAAGTTTTAGTGAGATGTCGTTTAAATAGCATAACATCTTGTTATTCCGAGAAAAGATGTCATTTTAACGACATATCCTGTTATCATGAAAAAAAGATGTCGTTCTAACGAGAAAAAGACGTCATTTTAACAACATATTATGAGAAAAGATGTTTTAACAACATCCTATTACGAGAAAAGATGTTGTAGTGAGGTGTCGTTTTAACGGCATCTTGTTATTCCAAGAAAAGATGTCATTTTAACGACATATCCTGTTATCATGAAAAAAAAGATGTCGTTCTAACGAGAAAAAGATGACATTTTAACAACATATTGAGGAAAGATGTCGTTTTAACAAAAAGATGTTTTAACGACATTCTATTACAAAAAAAACTGTTTTAACAGAAAAAAAGATGCAATTTTAATGACATCTCATGAGAAGGGATGTCGTTTCAACAGCATCTCATTTCGAGAAAAGATGTCATTTTAATGACATCCTTTTATTATGAAAAAAATGTCATTGTAACGAGATAGTGGTTTTAACGACATATCTCATTACGAAGATGACGTTTTAATGAAATAACATTTTATTATTAGAAAAAATGTTTTAACGAGAAAAAGATGTTGTTGTAGCATCTTGATGTAATTTTAACAACGTATTCTACAAGAAAACTGGTTTAATGACATCTTACGAAAAAGATGTCATTCAAATGACAAAAAGATGGCATTTTAACAACATAACATCACATCACGAGAAATGTTGTTTTAATGACGTAACATTTTGTTGTTATGAGAAAAGATGTCATTTTAAAAAGAAAAATGTTATTTTAACATCTCATGAGAAAAGATGTTGTTTTAATCAACATATCTTGTTATTACGAGAAAATGTTAAAACTACATTTCTCATTATGACGACATAATTGAGTGGAAAAAGTAATACAGTATGTGTGTGGCCGTAACGAGTCACTGTATAACTGTATATATCAACTGATTTAACACTTATATGATGATCATTCTGTCCTGAAAATCGTACCTCAACACTCTTCATCCTTTCAAACCCTCTCAAATGCAACTGAAAATGTTCCAGTGTCCTTTCTTCAACCCATTCCAGAGTGGAATTACCTTCATTTTAATTTAAAGTGCAGCTGAAAAACACAAAGTAGGAGTATTTATACTGAGAAAAATCACTGGAGGAAATCTTGATCAATTTTAAACTGGAAAAGGTCTGTGTGTCCAGACAGGATCAGCCTTGATGAACTGTTTCCACCTATTACTTGAAAGGAAATAAACAGTAATAGGCTCTGACATATTACCACAAATATGCTGGACTTGCCTACTGATGCTTGTACCTTCTTGTGGATAAAAAAAAAACACAAACTCCGTTTAACTCGTTCATCAGACGTATGGATGAAAACAAAAACAAAAAAGGTTTTAGGAACTTGTTCATACAAATTTTACACCATGCGAAGCCAAATGCAAAGGAATGTTTTAATTGTAGACAGAACTCAAGGTCAAAAAGATCCAGTTTTCATCGCATTCACGTTGACCATCAAACACGGTGGTCCGAGCGATTGTCCATGATCATTTTTAAAAAGGCACTTAAGAAATGCAGACAAATGTTTATGTTTACATAATGGCATTGGCGAACGAATTCTGCACCTCTTTACAACTGTGCAACTGAAAAACAAAGCAAGTGATGTACAAAAAGTCAATGAATCACATACTGCTATTTTTTTTTTTTTTTTTTTTTTACAAAAGTCCACTGAACTCACACTCATACCACCGATAATTAAAACCCCATTCTGATGATGGAAAAGGGCAGCGATCATGAGGAAAAGAAACAGTTTGTTTGGGATTATAAAAATCAAAAGCAATGGGGAACTTCAAAAAAAAACAAACAAAAAAAAACAACAAAGTTCAAATGATCAAGAGGGTGCACAAATGTTGCAAGTTCTTGCTTCCCTCAGAAACATCACATTGTTGTAGCTGGTCAAGTTGTTTTCTGGTAAGAGTGGAGTCAGACTGCTGGACTGCACCAGCTCCATCTTGATCCAAGATGGAAGTGGAGCGACAGAAACCCAAAGACGTGGGTTGAGGTGGAGAATTTCCCCACAGCAGCACAGAAGGCCTTTGGTCCCGGGACTCCCAAAGATCAGGAGAAGTGTGGCGGGCTTCTACATGGCTGCCACGTCAATCTGAACATACAGTTGTCTGACGCCAACCTGGGCACAGGGCAGAAAGGAACATGTGATGGAAACTTTGAAATGTTTCAAAAAGGGATAGTTCTGTCATTAATTACTCACCCTCATCACGTTCCAAACCTGTGAAACCTTTGTTCATCTTCAGAGCACAAATTAAGATATTTTTGATCAAATCTGAGAGCTTTCTGACCCAAAAAAAGCAGTAAGAACATTGTTAAAATAATCAATGTGACATCAGTGGTTTAACATAAATTTTTTGAAGCTATGAGAATACTTTTTTGTGCGCAAAACAAATGTAACTTTATTCAACAATTCAAAAAATTAAATAAAAAAGGTCTTTGTCGTGTGTTCACAAGAGTACCATGATGCACGTGTGTGAATAAGAGTCGTTATATCTTCTTATGAGAAAAGATGTCATTTTACCAACATAACATCTGATTAATACAAGAAAAGATGTTATTTTACCAACGTAACATCTTATTAATACAAGAAAAGAAGTCGTTTTAATGAGAAAAAGTTTTACCAACATAACATCTAGTTATTACGAGAAAAGATGTAGTTTTAGCAAGAAAAAGATGTTGCTTTACCGACATATAATCTCGTTATTACGAGAAAAGATGTCGTTTTAACAACATAACATCTTATTACATGAAAAGAGGTCAAGATGTTGTTTTACCGACATTACATCTTATTACGAGAAAAGATGTAATTTTAACGACATAACATTTTGTTATTATAAGAAAAGATGTCATTTTCATGAGAAAAAGATGTTTTACGACATTACGAGGAACGATACTGTTTTAACAACATATCTTATTACGAAAAAAGAAGTTATTTCAACAACTAGTCGTTATTACGAGAAAATATAACGACATATTATCTTGTTATTAGATGAAAAGATGTAATTTTAATGGCAAAAAGATGTTTTACCGACATATCTTCTTATGAGAAAAGATGTCATTTTAACGACATATCTTGTTATTATAAGAAAAGATGTCGTTTTTACGACGTATCTTGTTATTACGAGAAAAAAATGTAATTTTAATGAGATGTCGTTTTACTGACATAACATCTCGTTATTATGAGAAAAGATGCTGTTTTAACAACATGACATCTTGTTCTTGTAAGAAAAGATGTCATTTTAATGAGAAAAAGATTTTTTACGAAAAACGTCTTGTTATTATGAGAAAAGATGTTTAACGAAACATCTCGCTATTATGAGAAAATGTCTTTTTAATGACAACATCGTTACTACGAGAAAAGATGTTATTTTAACTACATGACATCTTGTTATTATAAGAAAAGAGGTAATTTTTATGACATAACATCTTGTTATGAGAAAAGATGTAATTTTAATGAAATAACCTCTTGTTATTACGAGAAAAGATGTTGTTTTACCGACATAACATGGATGTGACATCAGTGGATTAACGTCAAATTTTTTAAACAAAATTAACTTTAATCAACAATTTCTTCTCTTCAGTGTCAGTCTTCGACACGAGTGTACACAACGCACGGGTGTAAATAAAGTTATTATTTTTGTGGGTTTTTTTGCACGCAAAAAGTATTCTCGTAGCTTCATAACCACTGACGTCACATGGACTATTTTAACGAGGTCCTTACTACCTTTCTGGGTCTTGACGTATCAGCTGTGTGCTGTCTATGCAGGATCAGAAAGCTCTTGGATTACATCAAAAATATCTTAATTTGTGTTCCGAAGATAAACGAAGGTCTTATGGGTTTGGAACGACATAAGGCATGAAACATGAGCAATTAATTTTTCCAACGGTCCCCACCTGTGTGAAAATGTTGTGCGTTTGGCTGAGAATCCATCTAGAATCTGCATCGGGCGCCACGAGGAGTTTGAGCGTACCAATGTAGACGTCTGTGCAAAGAGTCCAGAAGTGAGGTTCTTGGAGGTTATAGACACCCTGAAGCTGCTGGACCTGCAGGGAACATTAGTAGTTAGCAACATAACCCCGGTTTTCACAGAAGTTGAGAAGGTTCTGATGCTCAATAGGGTGCTTGAACCATCATTGGCTGGCTAGAATCACTTTCTCGCAAAAACCTGGAACTGCCATCTTGCAGCAATATGAAGATTGAGGTTCTGACCCTCAGTAGAGTGTCAAGTTTCAGTTCTTCAAATGTGGCTACTTGGTTACCTAGTTACATTTTGAGACAACTTAGCCCCTGTTTGCCTGGTGTTAAGATGCATTTTGATCAATCAGATCGCAAGTGGATGAGGAAGACATTCCCGTTCACACTTGGCCGCTTCTGTCCTAATTTCTTTTGAGGGGAGGAGAAGGTGATTTCTTTAGGGGCTATTTGAACGCATTCAACCACATGGCATTGACTACTTTTGGAAGTGGTCGAAAGTGGAGCGTTTTACACCGTTCACACCGGTTTTTAGCGTTGTCCACTTGTGATCAGATTGTCCAGGTGTAAACAGGGCCTTGGCTACAATTCCAGTTGATATCCCAGGTTAACTCTGTCTAACCAAGTAGCAAACTTTCTTTAATAGGATCCAGAAGATGGAAATGACTCACCCTTTGGTAGCATTCAGGAAGGGCATGGTCCAGAGAAGGAGGCGTCCGTTGCATCAAGATCCCTATGGATTCCCTGAGCAGAGGAACCACACTGTGGGAAAGAGGGAGGCGAGAAATGAGTTGCCGTTCTATGAGACATAAACTCAATGGAGCACCGAGCGCTAGGCAAACTCTGGCAACAGGAAAGGACGCCACACATAAAGACGTCATTGGTTAGTGACTTTACAGCTTGACACATCGTGTTATAAGCCGAGGAGAGGAAATTCTGTCGTTAACATGACAAACAAGAACTCCTTTCATTAGGATTATTTCAGGGCATGCTCAACGTGGTCCAACATAAACCCCAACATAAATGGATGGGGTGGAGTAACAGAAAGCCGTGCTGATGTCATTTCAACAGCTGTAGCGCGCGTGAGTCGGTAAGCAACTCCGAACGCACCAGGATAGACATCCAAACCCATTCATTCTGCTGAAGAATCACTTGGCAGAAACGGTTGACCGGTTAAGAAAGGACTAGGACTATTTATCTCCTAACCAGTCAGCCGTTTCTACCCCATCAAAGCTAGGTCTTGGCTAGGCCAGCATCCTACAAAGTCATCAGTCCTCCTTGAAATCTTCAAGGCCTGACCACTGCTCCATCTGGGAGCCATTAGAGGGTTCCTTGGTTTGGACTTTTTTTCCCCAGTCCCTAATCTACTACAGTATATCACCCCCACATTCTCCTGAACTCCTCCCTGAAACCCCAGCCTCAGTTTTGGGACACGCCAAAGCGGAGAAGCTGATCGTTGTCTCATTTGGACGTTCGTGAAACTGAAGGCAAATGTTGTCTTGTTTCACAACATCTGACCTTGCTAAACACTCTTTGGCACACGTTGTGTGCCTTCAGAATATTTTGCCCCAACATTGTTTTGATACAATTTTAAAAATGGCAATCATGTTACTCACAAGGCGTCGATTTCGCAATAGTCGTGTCTTGACCCGTGAGATGGCACAAACTTTCTCTACCCTACATTGAGAGCAAAGATGAGTAATATCAATAGAAGCACTATGCTCCAGACCAATTTATAACTATACTGACTACTCAGCACTCTTTGTGGTAAAGTTACATTAGGTAATGTGTTTAAAATGCAAGCGCTTCTGTTCAATACCAAGATGACTGTGGTTTACCAAGCCATGTTTGCAAGCAAACAAGCTTGTAATCTATACTAAAGACATATAGGAACATGAAACCGGAGCTTGATTGGTCTGTCTCGTCCTTATTTGGATCGATTAGCTTTAGTACCTGGCAAGTAAAATGAATCAAGTCTACTGGCAGACTGACAGATTAGATCTATTCTGAGAGTGCAGAAAGCCAGGTAAGTTTAAAACGCATGTGATAATTCAGCAAATGTAATTTCCGAATGCAGTTGGATGTCTGACATTTGCATTGTTCACCTTTTTGCCCTCATTAGTTTATGTAAATAAAAAAGTTAGTTTTTTTTACTTTTACTTTTTTATATTTCACCAAGCTGATTACTCACTAAAAACTCCCACAGATTGTTTTCATGCCATTTCAAGTCTTATTTTGACGTAACAAGGTGGTTATATCCAAGTGTGCGAGTTGTTTACTTACTTTTTTAAATTAGTCTTCCTATTAATGCCATTATATTGTTTATTCAGACTGTTTTTTGCAAACGCGAAACGTGCACAAACACAAAAAGCGGGAGTTATCACATGAACCAATCACAGCCGAACAAAAACAATATTGTAATATTGGTGTTGTTTTATTTTTGTACTACACATTTTTTTCTCATGCAATATTTTAAGGAGGCACTGCCTCACTTGCCTCCTCAGAGGAAATGCCTTTTACCTCAAATTTTGTATGTATGCAAATTGTATAATATCCAAGGAACACATTTCTCGTAATTGTGCAGTTAATTCTCATATTGTATTTTCAGAAAGTTTTGGAATATTTGTCCTCTTCCCAAATTTGTCACTACCGAAACACAAGGATATATCATTTAATTAGAACGGTTATATTGACCTATTAAGATTTTGCTTCCATCTAGATTGTAAATACATATTTTTGCTATTTTATTAAAAAATTTTCAGAGGCGTCTGCGCCAATAGCCCTGTAGACAGTGTACCGACATACGGTGCAGTTGCACCTTGGGCGTCCCGAGTTCGAATCCCGGCTTGAGACCCTTCCAATCCCCAACCCCAATGTAATTTATGAGATTTGTTGTATTTTGAATTCAATTTTTCATTTTAAAAGGCAAAAATTTGATCATACTGATTTCAAAGTTAAGGATTCATTAGTGTGAATACACACTGAACCAAAAACTATCATAACGTCTTTTAGTATACTTTATTTTTGACAAAACATCCCATGTTTCGGTAGTGAAAGTAATGCTTTGGTAGCGACCACGTCACATGACAATTTTAACTCGCATACTAAAACACTACTAAAACACACTACAATACAAAAAAAAAAAAAAAAAAAAAAAAAAATGCATAACTGCTTTAAAATGTTCATTTCCACCAAATATGAGGATTACGTGTTCTCTTTTGTCACTAGCGAAACAATGATGACATGTTTCAGTAGTGACAATTGTATGGGATAACACCCAAAAAACAAAGATGTCACTACTGTAACTCTACCAAATGTTTCGGTAGTGACAATTTTAGATCCCTTTGAACCTAGCTCAAAAATGCTAATCAGCACATGGTTAGCTAGCACAGTTCTGAACAGTGGTACACATCTAAAAACTAAATGCTATGGAATAACTCCCAAAAAAATGTGCATAGATCATTGAATCAGATCAGACCGTTAGCATCTCGCTCGATCTAACGGTCTAATCTGATTCAATTATCTATTCTAAGCTATTTTCAAAAAAAGTGGAGTGTTCCTTTAATTGCAGAAAAAAAAAGGTTCAGTAGCGACGCTCCTTAAAGTTACACACAGATTTTTCAGACTTTTAAACGCATTTCTCTCAAAATGACGAGACCTATCTATTCACACCTTGTAGCTATGAGGGAGAGGGACACAGGAATATTTACATAAAGTTTCATAATTTACAAAGAAAATATACATTTTTAAAATAATCAAAACGATACTTTTAAAAATGATTTCTAAAAGAAATACTAAAATTATTTCAATATTTTTTATAAGTTGAAATTTATATCTCCCAGTTAAAAGTACTCAACAAATGATGATTTTAAATATATTCAGCTTACTGATATTTTAAATATTACTGTGGGTTTCAATAGATAGGATCTTAATAAACGTCTAAGATTTGAATACTGCCTTTTAAATGTGTTTTTTGGTTGTGAGACAGCGGTTTGCACTAATTCTGTAGAATGGCCCATTTATGACATTATATTTTAAATGTTTACTTATAATCCATGTAGATTTGCTGTTTAAAATAGTGTTGGATTGAGATGAGAACATGTCAACTTTCTAAAGGTTTTTCTATTGTCAATTACCATGTTTCCATCAACATACTGTGACTGTGCATAATAAAGCTGGCCACTGCATTCCTCTCAGTAACCGGAGTGTTTGTCCCTCTTTTGGACAATAAAATGAAAACAGGAAAGTACTGCATGAGGGTACCTCAGACCTCTGACATCATACTATTGTTCCACACCTTCCTGTTCAGTAAAACAGAGGCACTCTTAATCACCACTCGTTGGCGCTTGATGGCTAACCTGCCCCGAAAACTCTGTAATGTAGTTACACGAGTGACTCAGCTGGCTGAAATACAATTACGTGCGAGCATCAAGGTTAGCCTGTCCAGTGACACAGACGAAATGTCACCACCTAGGTCGGGGTGACAACCAGGATGAAATATTTCTGCAAGGACGCTTCTAATGACCTATGGGCTTTTTCGGAAAAGCAGGAAAACAGCTTGGAGTCACGCGGCACGAAGCAGTCACTCGTAAAAGCAAAAGCACTTCTAAACCGCATGGAAATGATTGGTTATCACGCCCCAGACAACCTGAGTACCTAACTGGAGCACAGAAATATTTATGACACCAGAAACGCCTCAAGAATGAGGCGACTGTAGTGAAGTCTGCGTCTGAAACGCCACAGTGGGAATTAGAGCAGGTACATTTAACTTGAGATTTATATGCAATAGAACCTAACAAACTTTTCCATTTCTAGGGCAAGATGTTATTGGGATTCCACCACAAAAAGCTTTAGATGCTTTGCTGCTAGGAACCAACTGCACTATGGTCCTAACCACAGGATTGTATAGCTATTAGGCCTTGTGGATAAAACTTATGGCTGGATTCAAGGGCTCATTTTTAGTATGAGTGTCTGCAAATGTTCTTTACTTTACTGCAAATGAACACTGATGTTAAAAGGTACGAAAACGAAACAATGCCAGTATTAAAATACAACATTAAAAAGTGTATAAATCACTTGTTTTTCCAAAGAAACACTGTCCGGCAGCGACACCAGCAGGTAAAGTTACAGTGGAAGTTGACGTCTCTCTCGCCTCCCCTGAGCCCATTGAGTTTTAACAGATCCCCTAAAGCGTGCGGTAGGATTGTTGGGGGGTAATTGAGAATGAATGGGGGAAAGTCACATGAGATGAGGCAATGCCTCCATTGCAATATGATTTTGCAATAAAGCCTGCTTCGTGTTCAAGTGCATTCGCAAATCAGTCTGAATGAACAATATAATGTCGTTAATGGGAAGACTAATTTAAAAAAGTAAGTAAACAACTCACACACTTAGATTTAACCACTTTAAAATGGCTTGAAAACATGATCTGAGGGAGTTTTTAGTAAGTTATTCAGCTTGGTGAAATTTAAAGCAAATCTCCATGTTTGTGACCAATATTTACTAGCGCTGTCAAACGATTAATCACGATTAATCACATCCACAATAAAAGTTTTTGTTTATATATGTGCGTGTACTGTGTAGCCTATATTTATTATGTATATATAAATACACACACACATGCATGGATGTATTTAAACCAGTTCTGTCAATGATTAATCGCGATTAAATCGCATCCACAATAAAAGTATTTGCTTACATAATATATGTGTGTACTGTATTTATTTATTTATTTATTTATTTATTATGTATACATAAATACACAGTACATATTTTGAAAATATTTGCATGTATTTACATATATTCATACGATTCATATGATATATTCATATTTAATATAAAACAATTTCTGCATACACATTATATATATATATATATATATATATATATATATATATATATATATATATATATACACACACACACACATATACATACGTGTTGTATTTATATATATACACATAATAAATATACACAGTACACACACATATATTATTAATCGTTTGACAGCACTAATATTTACCAAACTCTGATGACCTGAAAAATTTAAAAATAGTTTAAAGTTAACTTTTTAAAAAAAGCAGCTGAACATAAGTTCACAAAAAATATATATTTTTAAATTGTTATGTCTTGAGTTTACATAAATGTGAAATGCTAAAAAACACTAACTTCATGAGATTCATACTTGGCTTTAATAAACAGAATATTTATTAGATTGATAATGTAAAAATATAAAATAGAATTGTTTTTTTGTTTTTTGTTTTTCTTATAGTGCAAGTAATGTTTCTTTAACCAAGAAAATGTGACTGGAACATGAATTTACATTTGATTTAATAAAAAATAAATAAATAAATAAACTTTGATGACCTCACCTTCTCATTTCAGAACACTAAATACTAAATATTAAAATATTTAAATATAAATACATTGATTGTATTATATTATTTACAATCATTAAATGTAAAACAACATTAATATTCATATTCAATTTTAATAAATATTTAAAGCAACATACTTATATATTTAAATTAGGGCTGTCAAACGACTAATCGCGATTAATCGCATACAAAATAAAAGTTTGAGTTTGCCTAATAAATGTGTGTACTGTGTAATTATTATGTACATATAAATACACACAAATTAATGTATATTTAAGAGAAATATGTTATCTATGTAAAACTGTTTTTATTTATATATAATATAAATTATATAAAAATTATAATAAATACGTATACTTGTAAATATTTCTTAAATATGTACACGTTAATGTGTTTGTATTTATATATACATAATTACACACAGATATACTAGGCAAACTCAAACTTTTATTATGTATGCGATTAATCGTGATTAACAGCCCTAATTTAAATTAAATATTTTTCCTTAACGTGTATAAGATTTTATTTTTTAAATAAAGTTAGCTTATGAAAATATGATTGTAAATTATTAAACTATCATCTTTCGTTCTCTCTCTTCTGATTCGGTGTTAAATTAGTTTTAAAAGATTCCCCACTTTGACTTAAACCAAAACCTTTAACATAAACGTGCAAGAACCTTGGAAACTACATTTTAATGTTATATTAACTGGCCAGTTAATATGAAATTAAAATGAAATCAATTCAGGTAGCTCAAACAATAACCTGCAATTAGTGAAAATGAGTGAAACCCAATGGAAATCAACACTCCAATCAGAAACTCTCCAGCCCTCAGTTAACATAAATCACTTCTATATGTGAAGCTGAGTGTTAAATAAAGTGTTGCATGCATATGTGGCTTATTCCCCACCGTAAATTAGCATTCTAAAAAAAAAAAACAGTGTTAAGTAGCTAATAGCCGGCACAGATCTAAAGCGCATTATTATGTGAAAAACACAGTAGATCAAAGAATAACACAATAACGTGCCACAAAAGCAGCTTTGGAGTGCCGTTTAAACACATTTGCACTGAGGACTCACAAATGAATCCATCCTCAAAGGCCCAGCTTAGTACAGCCAGAACAAATGTTAATTACTGTTAACGTTCTTTACGCACCCATTCCTCGGGACCCAAAGCGATTAGCGGTCTTTGGAAGACTTTGGTGGTGGGGGAATGCTGTAGGTCACAGCAGCAGGACTCCTCCACTCCCTCCAACTAATCACAGGGTACCGGGACACATCCAGCCGCTGCAGCCGTACCCAGATATCCCCCTAAAGCAAGGCTACCGCACCCAGAGCGACCTTAGTTAAACACGCCCCGCTTCGTGTGCGGCGGGGGGTCTTTTGCGGAGAGTCCCGCGCAAATGTGTCACGCCTCAGGTGCGGCTGATGAAGGAGAAGTCCATCATCCTAGCGAAAGGTCAAACATCCAAAGGCTGGATCAAAACAAGGCGCTCTTCTGAGAATATCAATCTCACAATGAGGGGTACATGGGAAAAATGCTGTCCAAACAAAGCAGAGTCCATCTTAACGATCAAACTGAGAACCACAGACATTCCACGCGGCCAATTATGGTCGGTCGATCTCAAGACTCGAACGATGAATGATTCTGCTGTGCCAGACGAACACAGGCATGAAGTTCAAATGCGTAAGAGAGTCTAGAGTTGCAGATGAACTCATGCTTTGCCATCTTTCACACCAGCATATCATGTGTTTAATAAATCTATATACATAACAGCCATGTTTCCCCAAACACATTAAGTCTACTTCTGGAGAACACATCAGTTTTACATTTCTACAGTTCACACTACCGGTCAAAAGATTTTTTTGTTTGTTAAAGAAGTCTCTTCTGTTTACCAAGCGTGCATTTATTTGATCCCAAGTACAGTGAAAACAAAACAATTTTGAAATATTTTTACTATTTAAAATAAGGAATATATTTTGACATGTAATTTATTCCACATGTGACGCTCACAGTGTTTTCAGCCTCTGCTGCCTCAATATACGAGTACATGAACACATAAACAATCTCTAGAACTGCTCTGAGAGTCACTTCATGAGCATTTTATCGTTGTTGTTGATTTTTTGTTTGTTTGTTTGTTTTAAGAAAAACTACAGTCATATCATATTATGGTCTTCACAGCAACCCGTCCAAATAAAAGTTTGGTTTATCTTGAAGAAACAGTGACAGAAATATATTACTTAATGTAATGATGGTGCTATTACTAATAAAAATTATTATTAAAGCATTTTTTAAAGGAATATTTACCATAAAGAATATTTACCAGAAAAATGAAAATACACAACAAGTATTTCTGGGCGCAAGGGGAAAAAAAATTAGTAATTTTTTATGAACTTTTTTATAAAATTAATTAGAGGTGCTTTTGATTATTACAATTTAATGAAACCAGTATGGAACACAGAAAATTACTTTGTAATTGTAAACTGTGTAAGTTTCATAATTTAAATTAATTAGATGTTTTGATCAATATATTTTACCAATATAATTTAACCATTAAAACAGAGTCTAGAAAAATTTAAACGACAAAACAAAAAAATGGAATTGTGAAAAATTCAAATGGAAAAAATGGAATTTGGGGGAGAAGAAAAAGGAATTTGAAATTAAACATGCATTTTGATTCATATTTTTAAATGTAATTATTGAAACAGTCTAGAAAAACTATAACAAAAAAAAAAAAAAAAAAAAAAAAGCAATCCCGAAAATTTAAAACATAAAAACTGAATTTAAAAAAAAAAAAAGGATTTCATAGGGCCCTAATAATATTACAATTTTATTCAAAGAATCCTGAAAAAAAATTCATTATTATGGTTTCTACAAAAATAAGAATTGTAACTGTTTTCAACAATGATAAAAAAAAAAAAAAAAAAAAAAAAAACAGGTTCCAAAAAAATGTATCTTTTGCTAAACTTTTAATTAATTGTTATTAAATTGTAAAAGTATCATGATTTCAATTGAAAATCCTGAAAAAAAAATTGGGTAAAAAAAATAAAATGGAATTTTGAAAAAAAAAATAGGGAAAAAATGATTTCATAAGGCCCTATTAATATTACAAAAGATTTGAATTCAAAAAATCCTGAAAAAATGTATCATGGTTTCTACAAAAATATTATATAGTAACTGTTTTCAACATTGATAATAATAATTAGAAGAAAAAAAAAAAAAACAGGTTAAAAAAAAAACTTTGTATCATGTATCATGGTTTCCACAAAAATATTACACAGTAACAATTTTCGGCACTGGTAATTATTTACAGCACTTTTTATAATTAATTAAAAATAAAAAAATAAAATGAAATTTTTTTTTCATGTTTCTTGTGCAGCAAATCAGCATATTAGAATGATTTCTAAAGGATCATCCGACACTGAAAACTACAGTAATGATGCTGAAAATTCAGCTTTACTATCACAGAAATAAATTACATTTTAAAATGTATTAAAATAGAAAACAGTGATTTTAAATTGTGATAATACTTCACAATATTACTGTTGTGCTGTATTTTTAAATAAAAAAAATAAAAAAACACTGCTTTGGTGAGCAGAAGAGACTTCTTCCAAAACCAACTAAAAAACAGTGAACAGTAGAGTACACTGCACAATATACCAGTATTAAATTCCCAAAACAGTCCAATCTTTTGTTTAATTTGAGGTCTGGGAAAACCAATCCATGTTTAGTCATCTCAAAACCCAACTAGCGTCAATAGACACAACATCTACAGATGGACCGCAGGAACGTGAACTCTTAAGCTTCACGAGCTCTTTAACGAGCCCATTTCTGCTTTGCAACTGTTTTAAATTATCCACTCAGGAATTTAATGGCTTTCCATACTCGTGTGATACCATTGTACGTTCGCCATACCAGACCGGCCTCCAGATTGCACCTGAACGAGACCGAGACGCTGTCACGCAGGTGCAATGTGGGGGAAAACAGCCTACTCTCAATTCCGAGGATTCGGCCGCTGGACGGAAAACTGAAGAAGAGAGGGAAAAAATGTCTAAGAAAGAGTCTCGATGACATAAACCCCCCCTTTTTGAGAAACAAAGAGAAGGAAAAATCCATCTTAAAAGATGCCTTTGTTGAAGTAACATTCACAGATCGCCACCACATTCCAGAGAGGGAGAAGAAAAGCCTCAAACACGGACAAGAGGGAAAGAGAGAGAGAAAGGGGGGTTGGAGGGACGAGATGAATATGCGGGAAAGGCTTCGTGCTTTTTGCAAAAAGGGGCCACGAACGGTGCCTCTTCACTGGAGCACAGTAACCACAGGCCATCTGCAATTTAAAAATGCTTAAATTTACACATGCATTTACCTACATCACACAAAAATAAAAGCATCTGATGGCATTTTCAAGACTGGTAGGTTTAAAAAGCGAGGAAAAATGCACAGCATTTCATCCTCGACTGGGGTTGTTTGAAAAATGCCACATGAGAGAGGCAAATCCTGGGTTTTCTGGCTTCGCCACATGTTGAGAAAGTGCTCCGGGCTCCACCCTCTCTGCGCGTATCCTGTAATTCACCCGGCTGGAGCGCCAACGGCTTCACGGGGCTCTTGGTGAAGGGCACTGTGAAGTGGCTTTTGTATGATCTGTGTTAGGTGCTGTTGAGGCTTTCTGGGTGGGGTTTGAGGGTGGAGGATTGTCTCGAGTCGAGTCGAGAGAGGTCAGGGCTTATTATAGCACGGGCCGGGGTTTGCGTACTCACCTCACTCCTATGAGAAGCGCGATGAGCATGGAGCAGATGGGGTCGGCGATCATCAGGTCGTATTTTTGCATCAGGATGGCTGAGATGATGACGCCGACGCTGCCCAACGTGTCCGCGACAATATGGAGAAAAACTCCTGAATGGAAGAAAAAGAGGTTTTGGTTTATTTTGTTCAAAAAATACACACTGCTCAAATGTTTGGGGTCGGATTTTTTAAAATAAAGTAAATGCAGAAATATTGTAAAATAATATTACCATTTAAAACAACTTTTCTATTTTAATATATTTAACTTTAAATATATTTAAACTATTTATTCAATTGATTTAATATATAATATATATTAACATATCATTTTTATATATATATTATAATTTTATATTTTAAATAAAAAAATATATATATATATATATTAAATTTAATATAATATTTATATATAAATATAAATATATAAATTATATATAATATCATTTCATTTTTAATTTATTGCTGTGATGGTAAAGCTGAATTTCCAGCATCATTACTCCAGTCTTCAATGTCACATGATCTTTCAGAAATCATTCTAATATGCTGATTTTGAGAACAATTTCTAATTAATTTTAATGAATATTATTTAGAAAATCTGACGCAGTTTTTCTAGTTCTAAAGAACAGCATTTATTTCAAATAGTAAGAACGTTTATAATGTTACAAAACATTTATCAGTTTGGATCAATTCAGTGCATCCTTACTGTATAAAAAAATATTAATTTCTTTTTTTTTTAACTACTGACATCAAACTAAAAAAAATAAAAATACAAAAATATGTTCAAAAATATTTATTATATCTTTTAATATAGCTCAATATTAATATAATTAATGTTAATATTAAAGCTAATGCATAATGTATATCAAACACATTAAGTATATTTATACTGAGATAAGATAATATAAGAGATAGAGATATATCTCTCAATATTAATATACTCAAAAAACATTAATATTTATAAAATGTTATATTAATATTATAAATAAAATAATATTTTATACATTTAAAAAACAATCAAATTAAAAATGGACTTTTAAAAAACATCAAACTATTAGAATCAATGGTGAGTTGAAAAAATATTTAATATAAATTCTATTTAATAAGTAAATTTATGGATTATATTGTGTAATAAATATATTAAGTATATTTATATTGAGAGATAATATATATCTCAACATTAATAATAAACTAATAAGTTAATATTTCTTTAAAAAACCTATAAATTATTATATTTGTTCTTTTTAATATTAAGTATATTTAATATGTATATTTATATATTATGTATATTAAATATATTAAGAATATTTATATTAAGATATAGTAAATTACAGAATAAATACATCTCAATATTAATATACTCAAAAAACATTCATATTTATGAAATGTTATATTAATATTATAAATAAAAACAATCAAATGAAATTATTTAATATATTTTAAATTTAAGCTTAATATAGGTTTTACTAAATGTCAATATTAATATACTTTATGTTAATATTAAAACTAACATTAATATTTATGAACGTATTTTTAACATAACATTATGTACATTAAATATACTAAGAATATTTATATTACGATAGTAAAATATAGGATAAAACTTATATCTCAATACTAATATACTCAAAAAAACATTAATATTTATAAAATGTTACGTTAATATAATTAATTATAAAAAAATCAAATTAAAAATGGACTTTTACCAAATATTTCTGTGTACTTTTAGCTTAGCAGCTTGCTAACATCAAACTCTATTAGAATCAATGGTTAGAAAAAAAAAAAAAAATGTAATATTTATATTAAAATTAATAGATTAATATTCATGACATTTAAAATAACTACTGCATTTATGCTTATTTTAATATTAGTTATATTAAAAAAAGTATATTTGTATATTACTTATATTAAATATATTAAGTATATTTAAAGAGATAGGATAAATATATATCTCAATATTAATATACTCAAAAAGCATTAATATTTATGAAATGTTATATTAACATTACAATTAATGAAAACCGAAAATAACATTTTTGTATAATAATAATACAAATAAAAATAATAATAATAATAATAATAATAATAATAATAATAAACATAAATGGTTATAAAATATTAAAATGATAAATATGAACATATTTATATTTGATTAAAAATTTATATTTATATTTGATTATTAATTTGTTTTTGTATCACTTTTCCAGAAATAATCTACCAGTAATCTACTTTCATAAAATGTTATACTAAAATTACAATTAATTAAAATAAGTGCCGAGTACAAAAATAAATAAATAAATGAATAAATACAAATAATAAAGTTCTTCCAAATCAGTCACTTCTGAAGTAGACAGTTTTTCAACAGCCTGTGTAGGTAGTTTTTGTCTACACGAATGGCCCTGGTTTGTCTTAAAAAGCACTAATAGTGAGTTAATATTGTGTCTGGGATGAAGATACAATATTTGCTAGCACTCATGTTTAAACATGACTACTGCGGACGGAACGAACCCGCTGTCTTGGATACGGTCTCTCGCGGTAACCCTCAAACTGATGATGTCATTCCACAAACAGGTCATACGAGTACATCCTCGAATGAACGGTCAACCTGCAGGACTGCATTTCCAGAATATATCATAGCATACGCTACTATGTTAAAACCAACACGAGTGAGTCAGTCAACGTTTCCTGATCTCGAGGGTCTGTACTGGCTGTCCCGATCGACACTGGAGAATAGCTGTGGACGGCGGTGTGACGGCACGCTATGAGACGCTCCACTAAGTCCTTTCCTTCCCTCAGAATGAGATGACATACTTGCGGTTGCTTTCAGATTTGCAGAAAGCACGACCGCAGTAATGGAGCAAACTCCCTAATATGTGAAGACCCCGTCCAAATGTGGTCAAAACAAATACTGGAAAAAAAAAAAAATGCTAGAGCGCTTAGTGTCCTTAAAAACACCGGCTGTGTTCAGAATAAAATTCTAATAGAAATACTAGCTTACTACTAACAGTACTAATAGCTTACTATGCTGTACAAACTGTCTACAATCAACAAGGGGAAAAAAAAAAAAAAAAAAGTCTATCACTAACAGAATTAAAATAGATATTTTTAATAATAATAATAATAATAATAATAATAATAATAAAAATAATGTATTATTATAAAATTGATAAATATGAAAATACTTACATTTTATTAATATCATCTTAATTTCATTAATGCTACAAATAATAGTTGTTATACTATTAAACTATTTTATATCACTTTTCAACAAATAACCATCTTACAGTCTGTTTTTATATAAAATAATGATGATAATAAGAATAATAATAATACATTATCATAATATTAAAATGATAAATATGAACATATTTATTTTTATTAAAATATCTTCCTTTCATTAATACTACTACTAATAAAAATTATAACATTAAACTATTTTTATATTACTTTTCCACAAATAACATCTAATAGTCTGTTTTTTGTAAAACAAAAAAATTAAATAGTAACAATAATAATAATAATAATAATAAAATAATAGTAATAATAATAATACATGATTATAAAATATTAAAATGATAAATATGAAAATATTTTTTTTATTAAAAATATATTTTTCATTAATACTATTAATAATAATTATATAATTATTTTTGTATCACTTTTCAAAATAATCTACTAAACGCGTTTCTGTAAAAACAAAAATAAATCAATTAAAACAATAATAAATGCATTATAAAATATAAAAATATACAATATAAATATCATACATATGAAAATATTTTATTTAATTAAAAATAACTTCAGTAATACTACCACTACTAATTATATTAATGAAATTTTTTTACCACTTTTTCACAAATAATCTACTAATAGACTATTTTTGTAAATAATAATAATAATAATAATAATAATAATAAAATACATTATACAATATGCTTATAAAATTTTACAATGACAAATATGACAATATTTATATTTCATTTAATATAATCTCTTTCGTTAATACTACTACTAATAACAATATTATTAATCTGTTTTTGTAAAACTTTTCCATAATCTACTAATATTGTTTTTGTAAAACAATAATAATAATAATTCATTATAATAAAATGTTAAAAAGATCAACTTTTCCTTAAATCTACTAATAATCTATTGTTGTTAAATAATAATAATAATAAGAAGAAGAATTCATTATAATAAACAATTACACTAAATTAGAATTATAAATATAAAAATATGTATATTTTATAATAATAATACATCATACTAACATTAAAATAATTATGAAAATATCTTTTATACAAAACATCCTCCTTTCATTAATACTACTAATAATAATGATATTATTAATCTATTTTTGTTTCATTTTTCCACAAATCACCCACTAATCTGTTTTTAAGGAAAAAACAAAATAACAAAATAACAAATAATACTACTAATAATAATAATATTATAAAATATTAATATGATAAATATGAAAATTTATATTCCATTAAAATTATATTTCTTTCATTACTACTACAAATAATATTTATACTATTAATCTATTTTTGCACTCTGTTTTTGTAAAATAATAATACAATTTATTATAACAAATTAAAATGTATATTTTATTAAAAATATTTTCCTTTGATTAATACTACTAGTAATAATAATTATATTATCAATCTATTTTTGTATCACTTTTCCACAAATAATCTACTAATAATCTGTTTTGTAAAATAACAATAAGAATTATGATTAATGAAAATATTTATCTTTTGCAATATAACAATATTCTCATTTAATAAAATAAATACAATAATACAATAACAATAATAAAACATTCAATTACATCTGTGGTAAAAAAAAAAAAAATTTTTTTTATAAAATAATAATAATAATCACTATTTTAATTATTATTCCAATAACAGTAATTTAATAATAGCAAAACAGATACTAATCTATTTTTCTGAAATATAATACTATTAAAAATTCAAAATATTTTCATAATAATAACTCTGATGAGGAACAATATTTACTTTTATCAAGTAAAAGTAATAATTAATTTGTATTACTTTATTATTATTTATCTTTTGTAAAAATCTATCAATAATAAAGCCTTTTTTTGTCTAAAAATAGTATATTAATAATAACAATAATATTCCACAATATTTCTATATTGTTGTAAAATAATAATTATTAGTATTGTTTTAATAGGTAATAACAGTAATTAAATAAAAATGCTTTCATTAAAAAATAAAAAATAATAATAATAATAATAATAATAATAATAATAGTAATACCCA
Organism: Cirrhinus mrigala; assembly: GCA_036247105.1. Lineage (NCBI taxonomy): Eukaryota > Metazoa > Chordata > Actinopteri > Cypriniformes > Cyprinidae > Cirrhinus > Cirrhinus mrigala. The sequence goes on along the minus strand of CM070028.1, from coordinate 23,089,967 downwards.
TGTAAAAATGTCTTAACAATATGATATATAAACAGATTTTTAGATAAATTATGGTTCATTTGTCACTGCAAAAGGAAAGTCAAGTGCATTGCATTCTGGAACACAGCAGTCTGTGCAGTGCACTAAACTGCACGTTTTCTAAAACAGAGTACATCAACCAAGCATTCTGTGTAAAAAGTAACCATAATAAACATAACCAAAATAGACATAAAAATCCTCGAGATGGGAGGCTGGTACAATCTACTTGCAATTCATCACGGGGAGTGGAGAAGAGGTCCCTCGGCTGGGATGGAGGCAGCGTAACCTTTTGCACTGTCACCTCCTCTCCTCCCCTCCCCCCACTCCACACGGTCCTCCCCTCCATGCCCCGTTCTTTCTCCCCTGAGCAGGCCTCCCAAAGGATCCATTCTCTCTCTGTGTGTGCCAGGGTGAAGGGGACAAACTACTTTCTCTGCTCTGCTCTTTCCCACACAAACTCGGACAAAAGGTTTTAAAGCGACCGCGTACCGCGTTTGCTCCGGTGTCAGCGTTAACCCAGTTAGCCCCGAGTCAAAGGTTAGAGGTTGGGATGGTCAGAGGTGTCACTTGGTTGCACATAAAAGTCCATCATCCAGTCAAGCCTGAGCACTCATTTCAAGTGGGTAATGAAGAACATTTTTTTTTTTTAGGAGTTATGACTACAGGACCTCATCTACTAAAAATTCAAAATATTGACCACCTACAAAAGAGGAAAAAGCTGTCTAGACCTGATAGATGCGATCGGAAATATTTTCATATCTGGTGCCTATCTGAAAGCAAAGCAAATATTGCACGATCTCTAGCGCCATCTGGAGAACAAATACAGGAAAAAAGCCATACCTTGTAATATCTGCTTGCTGGAGCCTTTTCCCGGCGTGTGCAAGTGGTCATCTGAGGACACAGACAGATTAGAAATGAATCACGCTATACCAGGCACCATTACGATCAAAACAGCTTCTGCAATTTTCACACAGCATGAGGACCGAATAACACATCTGATGCATTATAATGGTCCTGAGTCATTACAGAAACTGCACTCAAATCAATGAAGCAGCTTGAGGTCTGACCATGGCAGTGGGGATCGTCATGTGAATGTCCGTGTCCTCCATGTGAATGTCCGTGATCGCCGTGTGAATGCCCGTGATCGTGTCCGTGTTTGGACTCGTGACTGTGGCCGTGTCCTCCGTGACTGTGTCCGTGTCCCACGCTGCCATTAAACAGAGAATGACTGTGGCCGTGACCTGAAAAATAAGAGGACACAACTATAAACAAACTATGCACTTTATATCAGCAAATAACAATAATATATATATATATATATATATATATATATATATATATATATATATATATATATAAAAACGGAATCACAGAATATTGTCAAAAATTGGAATTCACTGTATAACATGGAATTGTCAAGGAATTTGCCAAATTTTGGATGAAGAAATTACAAGCACACCTAGATCTACTGGTAAGGTCTTCACAGCCCATCAAGATAAAAGTCTGGTTTAACGTAAAGAAACTGCGACCAAAATATATTACTTATAAAATCAATTATTAAGAGATGCTGTTGATTATCAATATTTAATGAAACCATTTAAATGGAATCTAGTGAACTAATGGAAAACCGAATTTGGTTTAACAAAAAAAAGAACTTGAGAAAAAAATTAAATAAAACATATTTCATAGAGCCTTAATGTAAGTTTTGTTGAACTTTTCATAAATTGCTGTTAGATTGTGTTAATTTTTACGATTTTAATTAATTAGACCTGCTTTCTGGTTAATACATTAATTAACTGAAACTGAAAAAACAGAATAAAAAAAAGGAATAAAATAAAACTGATTTTGCCAAATTTTATATTTGTAAATGTAACGATAACTATAATAAATTAGTTTTTGTTTATAAAATCTATTATTTAGAGATGCTTTTGATTACCAATATTTAATGAAACCACTAAAATGGAATCCAGTAAACTAATGGAAAACAGAATTTGGTTTAAAAAAAAAAAGAATTTGAGAAAAAAAAAAAAAAAAAAAAAAAAAACATATTTCATTGGGCCTTAAAAATATAAGTTTTGTTAAAGTTTTAATAAATTGTTGTTAGATTGTGTAAGTTTTATGATTTTAATTAATTAGACCTAGTTTTTGACTGATACAATTTAATTAAATTATTAAGAGTCTAGAAAATTTTTAAAGGAAAAAAAAACTGAATCCAGAAAAACTGAAAAAAACAGAATTTAAAAAAAAAAAAAAAAAAAGGGAACAAAACAGAACTGATTTTGCCAAGTTTTATATTTATAAAATTATATACAGTATATAACCTATATATATATATATATATATATATATATATATATATATATATATATATATATATATATATATAATTTTTTAATATCATAAACTATTTATATAAACTTACCGTTTACATTTATTAATAAAAATACATTTGTATATAGATTATATGATTTAAAAAATATGTATTTATATGTATAGCATATCTAATATTAACATTTATATAAAATGGATAACATATTGCACACATATATATATATATGGATAAATAGACAGATAAGCAAGATATTCAATATTAATATTACGCATTATAAAATATAACAAAATATATATTTTTGTACTATAAATTTGTATTATAAATAAATATGAAAATAAAAGCTTTTATAGCAATCATATGAATACTTTTTTTTTTAGAAAAAAATTATACACAATATTTTATATAAATGTATACAAGGATAAAAAACATTTTTAAAAATGTATACACAGTTTAGTAATATCAAAAACTAGGAATATATTTTATATATAAGTTACATTTTATTTATTAATAAAAATATAATTACATATAGATTGATTTCAAGAATATATATATTTAGATGTGTAACATTTAGAACATTTATATACAAACACTTTTATAAAATCTATAATATATATACATCATTTATATAATTTAGATTTTTTATTAATATAATTCTATACTTATGTATTTTTGATATAGTTTATAATATAAGATGTACATATGCATGTGTGTATATGTGTGTGTGTGAATTTTCGAAAAAGATTTTCTTCATTTATAAAAATTTATATAAAACAGAAGAGCTTATCAAAAAGATGTACATAGTTTATGTTTTATATATAAAAAAATACATTTATATAAAAAGTTATTTTACAAATATACATTTATATTTATATATCTTTATGTTATTTTTTTATTATTATTGTTATTAATATAATTTATTATAATAAGTTTTTATTTATTTATTTTTTACTAAGAAATTTGGTTGATTTTGAATATTATTGAAACTTAATGGGTGGGAATGATTTTAATGAAAAACATTGCATGCTTATGTGTGAGATACTTGCCTTCACCACCGTGTGAATGTCCATGTCCTCCATGTTGAAATACAAATATTCCTACAAGATTGACCAGCAGCCCTGCTATAGACACCGGGAGCAAACGTTCATGGTGCACATCAGGGGGTTCCAGCGCCCTCTGGTGACAAGACAAGACGCCATCATTCAACAAAAAAATGAGTGCATTATTACGTCACTTATTAAAGTTGATTTACTTGCTCTTACACTAGTACATACCTCTACTCCTTCCGAGAAGATAAAGAAGGCAGTAAAGATGAGGAAAAGGCCATTCACAAATCCCGCGAGCACTTCTGCTCTCACATACCTACAAAAAAAATCAGATGGACTTGCAAAACAACCCAGTGATGAAACCAAAGACACGCAGTTTCCTGTCAACAGCACTCAGGCAGAAGTGAATGCATAATTTTTAGAAAACTTGTGTCATTGGTACTCTAACCACAATAGCTGTTTTTAAACTCTAATGTTCTCTCACCCATATGAGAAGGAGTCATTGGACCTCCACCGTGAAATGACCGACGCTGCAAGGCCTGCCAGGAGAGCGGTGCAGTCAAAGAACATGTGAAAGGAATCCGATATCAAACCTAAACTGAGAATCAAACCAAAACAAAAAGGGAAGTGTTAAACTATCGTGAAATCTGAGAAATATATCCTACCCCATATTGAGGTCAGAGGCACATTGTGTAGGGCCTTTTGTTAGACATTATTCACTCCTTCATTTAGAGACAAAAATAAAACAGTCCAAAAGGTCCGGTCATGCTGACAGAGATTTGGTTGTCAAGTTAGTTTTCAAGGGGGTCAAACTACATTACATAAAATAAAATAAAATAAAATAAAATAATAATAAATGAAAAAAATATATATATATAATAATTAAATATTAAATCATATTTTAATATGGTGTATCATATTTAATAACAGATTTAAACAGATATATTGTATATATGATGTATTACATAAATATATTGTACACACACACATATATATATATATATATATATATATATATATATATATATAAACAGTAATAATGAAAACAAATGCTAAAAAAATATTATTATTAAAACACTAATAATAACAACAATAATAATAATAATAATAATAATAATAATAATAATAATAATAATAATAATCCAAGCATTGCTCTTGCTTCACCGTCTACAGTCCCATTCATGGGTTTGTGTAATTTGCATAATATTATCAAATTACAAAGCGTATTAAACAAATTTTTATAATAAACAACAACAAAAATAATAAGCTAATAATAAAAAAATAATAATCATTGTTGGATTGTGCAATTTGAATAATATTATCAACTGCATAATATTATCATTGTTTTAAAGTATTATAAACAACAACAACAACAACAAATAAATAAGTATACTACTATATATTATTATTATAATATACTATATTACTGCTAGTACTATTACTGATTAAATAATAAATAAAAGTTATATTATTATTACTACTACTACTACTTGTACTATTATTAAATTATATATATACATATATATACACACACTATATAGTACTGTTATTGATATTATTGATTTAATAATAATTTAAAAAGTATATTACTATTATTATTACTACTGGTACTATTATTATTTAACAAATAAATAATTAAATAAAAATGAAATGCCTACTACTATATATACTATTATTACTGGTACTATTATTGATTTTAAATAAATAAATGTACACTACTATATATTACTGGTATATTATTACTAATGGTACTATTATTAATTTCTTCATCATCATCATCATCGTAATAATAATTATTATTAAATCCATAACACCAGTAACAGTAGAAATAAATAAACAAACAAATAAATAAATATTATTATATTATTACTAGTGGTACTATTATTGATTTAATAAATAAATAAATGTAAACTACTATATATTACTATTATATTATTACTAATAGTACTATTATTGATTTCTTCATCATCATCATCATCATAATAATAATTATTATTATTATTAAATCCATAATACCAGTAACAGTAGAAATAAATAAACAAACATACATATATATATATATATATATATATATATTATATTATTACTAGTGGTACTATTATTGATTTAATAAATAAATAAATGTAAACTACTATATACTACTATTATATTATTACTAATAGTACTATTATTGATTTCTTCTTTTTCATAATAATAATAATAATAATTATTATTATTATTATTATTATTATTATTATTATTATTATTATTATTATTATTATTGTTGTTGTTATTATTAAATCCATAATACCAGTAACAGTAGAAATAAATAAATATATAAATAAATAAATATTATTATATTATCACTAGTGGTGCTATTATTGATTTAATAATAATTGTTATCATCATCATCATCATTATTATTAAATCCATAATACAGTACCAGAAAAACAAACTAATAAATAAAATGTTTACTATTATAACATTATTATTGATTTAATAAATAAATACATAAATAAATACTACTACTATAGTATACTACTATAAATCACTATTATATTATTACTCCTGGTACTATTACTAATTCAATAAAATAAATAATAAATAAATATGTAAAAATGATGTATACTATACATTACAATTTTATTATTACTACTGGTACTATTATTGATCTAGTAATAATTAATAAATAAATTAAATTATTATCTCTATTGTTACTACTATATAAATAATAATAATAATAATAATAATTATAACAATAACAACAACAATAATAATAATAATAATAATAATAATTATTATTATTATTATTATTATTATAAAGCTTTACTGTCTGCACTCCCATTTTCCATTCATGGGATTGTGTCATGTTTTGCATAATATTATCAAATGATAGATAGCATTAAATAAGTTATAATAACAACAACAAAAAATACCAAATAAAATGATGGGACTGTATCACTTGCATGATGCTGAAATGCTCAACTCTGTTGCAAGCTTAACCACAATGTCAACTATCACATCAACTAAAAATAAATAACTTCTAGTCATTGAGTCACTGCAAACTACTGTCAGTGCATGCCGCCTTTAATAAACATCAGATATGAACATTAACAATAAAAATCTATTTATCAAGCCTAACCCAACACAATTACAGCCTCGGTGAAAGTCTAAACACGAATACAAATGAGAAGACATATAGTTGTAAACACACAATGGCATAAAAAGGGTTAATGCCACTTCCTTTTATGAGTTGGATTTTCCCCACAAGAGTTATATATAAAAACATAACAGGCGTTTTTTTCAAAACCAAGTAAGATCTGCTTATCCAAAAAGCATTTTCAGGCATCGGAGGCGTGTTTGACCATTCAAACAAACCTACAACCTCAAATATGCTGTGTAGACAGGCATCTAAAATAGGTTTTGTGACGTATCCTGTATTTGCTGAACTTTGATCAGCCCTCAATCTCAACTTCAAGGACGACTACGATAACAGAAGAAGGGAGAAACTCTAATCAAACCACCGCTAACAGACGTTAAGGCCCAAAACAAAAGCACACTAGCTCATCCCACATTTAGACCTACGTGGCATATTCTTGTGTTTGGCCCCCTACTGTTACCTGTTACTCCATATGCCGTACAGCAGCTCCACAAACGCGAACGACAGGTTCAGGCACAGGAAGAAAAACAGATTGCGAGAGGTTTTATCGGCAAGAATGGATCTGGGGAAGGACACAAACACAAAAGGAGAAAGTGGTTTAGGACCGATTCATTTATAAAGTGGCCTGACCTGACAGACTGGCTGAAGGAAGTCACAGCTAAGCAAATTCACTACTGTAGTTTATTCAAATAAAATGGTCTGGAAAAATGACATGTGGTCGAAATAACCTCTTGATAGACGTATTTTACTGCGGAACATATCTGAACACAATTTATGAAGAAAAATGAAAGATATTACAGAATGTGTCAAATGTTTACTTCGTCGTGCTAACATCTGTCTGGCTAAAAAAATTACTTGAAAATGTCCGCTTCTGTATTGTATCTATTACATTCACGTTTAAACTCATAATTATTGTCTTTGAAAAAAATAAAAAGGTTAAATTGTGTTTTAAAGACTCAAGTTTAATTTCTAATATAGTCTAGCGAGCTAGTTAGCATGCTAGCTGCCTTAGCCGCACGGAGCCGACAGCTGTAAGTGAAATTCAATGAAATCTTTCGCATTTTGCTGTCTTTACCTGAACCAGCCCGATATCTTGACGAACAGGTTGAATTTGGCAGGCTTGTACTCGTCATCTTTGATGGATAGCGGGAGCATTTTTCAGCTAAGCGTCTCCAATAGCCGTTGAGCAGCACTGCGGCTTCAGGAGCGTCTGGACGCAACACAGCGAAGAGTCCTAACGTCGACGTCGCCTGCGTCATGTCACTGACCCGTGTAGTAGGATTAAACAAATCAATAGAAATGTCATTCATTCATCCATGTTAGAAATATGCAGACATTTTATTTTATTTAGAAGTCAATTGTTCGTTCATTCATTCTGTCTTTCTTTCTTTCGTTCATACATGCTAGAAATTCATGCTGGATTAAATTTATGGATAAAATATTCTTCTAATAGTCTGATAATGTAAATTAATCTTTCATGCAATTTTCATACACAGATGCATAATTTGTCTTTGTTTGGATAACTTTTTAAATCTATCCAATAATTTTAACCGTTTGCTAACCATTTATTTATTTATGAATAATGGCATACATAAATTAATTAACATTTAAAACAGGCATTCATAAATTATTATTTTATTTCGAAATAAATAAAGCTTAAGCTGAATTAAATGTTATTTTTTCTGTAAAAAATAATTATATAATTACAGAATTCAGAAACTATTTTGTATTACTCAGTAAGTCTGAGCACTTCTAATAAAAAAAATAATTGTTTATGATTATTAGAAATATCCTTCAATAATATGATAAATTATTCTTTCATGCAATTTTCACAAACAGGTGCAAAATCATTCATTTAATGTCTTTTGTCATTTGTTTGTTTGGATAACTTTTTAAATCTGCCCAACAAATTTTAACCATTTAACCAACACTATTATTATTATTATTATTATTATTATTATTATTATGGATTAATGCCACACATTAACATTTTAAATAAAGAATAAAATGAATTAACGTTTTATATATTTTCTAAGAAGAATTATATGCCTGTAGGAATTCATACATTATTATTTTATTACTAAATAAGTAAAGCTGAATTTTTCTAATAATTTTATTTTATAAATGTTAGTTTTTATCTAAAAATAATTATATAGTTACAGAATTCAGAAACTGTTATTTATTACACAATAAGTCTGAGTGTTTCTAATAAAATATATATTTTTTTATTTATGATTATTGGAAAATCTTTTAATAATATAATAAAGATTCATGCAATTTTCATAAGCAGATGCAATATCATTTATTTAATGGTTTTATTTGTTTGTTTGGATATTTTTTTTAATCTACCCAACAATTTTAACCATTTGCTAACCATTTAACCAACAATTTATTATTATTATTATTATTATTATTATTATTATTTTGCATTAATGTCATATATAAATTAATTAACATGTAAAATAAAAAATAAAATACATGAACATTTTATATGTTTTACAAGAATAATTATATGCCTGTATAGGCATTCATAAATGTTTATTTTATTACTAAATATAAAGCTGAACTTTTCTAATAATTCTATTTTTTAAATGTTCTTTTATCTATAAAAAACAATTATATAGTTACAGAATTGAGAAACTATTTTGTAATATTCAATAAGCTTGAGTATTTCTAATATTTTTTTTATTTATGAATATTAGAAATATCCTTTAATAATATAATAAACTATCCTCTATTCTGCAATTTTCACAAACAAGTGCAAAATCATTTATTTAATGTCTTTATTTGTTTGTTTGGATAACTTCGTAAATCTACCCAACAATTTTCACCATTTGCTAACCATTTAACCAACTATTATTATAATTAATTAATTAATTAATTAATTTATTTATTTATTTATTTATTTATTTATTTTTCATTATTGGCATACATACATTAATTAACATTTAAAATAAAAAAAAATTAAATTAACGTTCTATGTATTTTATAAGAAAAAATATATGGCTGTATTTTATTACTAAATAAGTAAAGCTGAAGTTTTCTCATATTATATATAAATTTTAAATAATAAATGTTGTTTTTATATAAAATACTTATATAGTTACAGAATTCAGAAACTATTTTTATTACTCAATAAGTTTGAGTATTTCTAATATTTTTTTATTTATGATTATTGAAAATATCCTTTTAACAATAAAATAATATAAATATTCTTCAAACTATTTAAGTTTTTCATTGCATATGCAAAGTAGTTATGTAATTTAATATCCTTATTTATTTGTTTGAATAACTTTTTTAAACCATCCATTCATTTTTAACAATTTCAGAAATATCCATAATTTCATTGTTTTTTTTTTATTTTGTTTTTTTTTTTTTGTTTTTTTTTTGTTTTTTTGCATAAATGTCATGAAATAACTTATATTTTAAGAATTGTTATATAGTAAGGTTCCACAAATGTATGTTACATGAGTATCATTTATTTTTTTAAATACTGTGAAATATCCTCTGTTCAACCCAAAAGGCAAAAGTTCTCTATGATTTAGAAAATATAAAATATTTTTCAACTAATACTGTTTTTCATCTCATTTTGAAAGTAAGTTGACAATGTTATATAGATATCTTTTTATTTGTTTATGTGGGGGTTTTTTAACAGCACAACACCACCAGGTGTCACTCTTTTCTCAGGTAGGTCCATTACAGTTATGCACGATTTCAGAGAAAACTTTGTAGAAAGATTTGTTCTCTCAAACTAAATTTACAACTAATTTATGGTCTAGACTCTAGATCGTTATAACATATAAATAATTTCCTTTTCAAAAAATGTAGGCCTATAAAATTTTAAATGAATACTAATAAAGAGAAATAAAGATCTGTGACTGTTGTTACAGGAAACACTTAATGTCAAATAAAACGTGATATACATTACTATAAAAAGTGAGGTATATCTCATCATCAAGTTAAAACCTCAGTCTTTTTGATGCTTTCTAAACTAAATAACAAAGAAATAAATGTATAAATCTAAATAAATTTTACATATAACTTACAAAATAAATGAATAAGTTGCTAAAAAATAAAACAAGTATTCAATAATAAAGTATTGAAGCAGAATGAAGGACTTAAGTGCAATAAATAGCTAGTAAGCACAAGTTTTAACGCCCAAAGATTAACAGAAACTAAGTGCTAAACTGTGCAAGACCTGCATTTCAAATACTTCAAAACAACACTTCAATGCTTCCTCAATACTAGGGGAAAAAAGGGTGTTCCCATGGTAACTGCTTCAGCAGACAGGAATGGGAACTCAAGCACAGCCTGAGTTACACGATCGCCAGACGCTCACAATATGCTTTCCCTGATATGCAGAAATGTGAAATGACACTTCTGCTATATAACGCTGATCATAAGCAAATCTGAAAAATGCTAGTTCCTTGTAGATGGTACAGTAGCTGTTCAAAGATACGGATCCGTTGATTCTAGTGCAGCTGAAATGCAAGCTCTCCAAAACAGTTTTGATCAACATTTAGTATGCGCTAATGCATATTAAAATTGATTCGAACAATCGGATCCTTATGTTGAATCGCAGTCTGACACGCACGAGCGTCTTAAAGGGCATGGGAGAGGCTTCAAAGTGAGATTGTATTCTCAAAGACATCACACATCTCATTCATTAATCTCATTAATATGCATGAGGTGACCCATCGCGGGCTTTTGTTAGTTTAGAAATATCATCAAACTTAAGGCGCTTTCTAAGAATAACCTCTCAAAAGCGCTGCAGAACGTCACAGTTTGCTGTTTAACTAATGGTAAATGTGAGGAATAGACTTGTGCAACATCTGAAATGGACTACAGTGTTCAAAAACAACAAAAACATTCCTCCTGCGGGACATGGTGGGGTGTTTTTCTGGTTTTGAATTCAACAAGCTGTTCTTTCCAAGCAAATACATGTAGGATACAAAATACAAAAGGGATACAAAATCCTTAAATTGTATTGGATGTCTTCTCACAGTCAAGGCCCGTTCATATCATGAATTTAAGCTGCTGTAGTGCCCACACCAACGAACGATAACATTTTGTTTAGGCTATTAAAAGAAAGAAGTTTGCCGCTTTAAATGCTGGAGAGCGTCAAAGTCAGGTGGATTCTGATCATCACGTGGAAAAAAACGTTCCGTAAATAATTCCAACAATATTTTCCTTTTCGTCGTCATCATTAGTTGTGGTTTCTCTTGAAAACACAAAGGCATTGCGAACAAACTGAAAAACGTGAAAGTTTTGGTAAGTGAAGGCAACATTTTCTGCAAAGAACACAAAGTTTCTTGGGAAAACGCAAAGGTTTTGTGAGCAAACGCTAAATTTCTCAGAGGAATGCTAAAGCTTTGCGAGCGAACACAAAGTTTCTATGGGGAATAAAGAGCAAACAAAACCAAGCAGGCAAACAACATCATAAGACGTTGACATTTGGTTAAATTTAGGTTGAGAAATCATGTGACCAAAATTCAATGTCAATTCAAAATCTAACGTAAATGTTAATTTGATGTCCAATACCGAAGTCAGCTGACATTGATATTGTGTTGTTTTTAGGTCGTGTAACCAAAATCCAACATTAAGTCAATGTCAAATTGACGTGAAATACTGACGTCAACCTGGTTTTCATTCTCAACTAAAATGCAACGTCTTTTCGATGTCTGGTCCAACGTCAACCTGACGTTATACTGATGTCTAGTGGCTGCTGGGAATGTTTCTCAGGAAAAGCAAATGTTTTGTGAAGGAATGCAACATTTCTTGATAAATCACAAAGGTTTTGTGAGCGAACGCAAAGTTTCTTGGGAAAATGCAAAGGTTTTGTGAGCAAACACTAAATTTCTTGGGGGAATGCTAAAGCTTTGCGAGTGAATGCAAAGTTTCTCTGGGGAACAAAGCTTTAGTGAGCAAACTAATGTTTCTCCAGAAAAACACAAATGTTTTGCGAAGGAATGCTACATTTAGTGATAAAATGGGTTTTGTGAGTCAAATGCTATGTTTCTCTGGAAAACACATATGTATTGTAAGTAAATGCAAAGTTTCTCTGGAAAACGCAAGATTTTAAATGGTAAAAGCAACATTTTCGGAAAAATTTTCAAGAGTGAACACAGTGTTTTGGGAAAACACAAAGGTTTTGCAAGTGAATGCTAAATTTCTTGGGGGAATGCTAAAGCTTCACGAGCGAACACAGCATTTCCCTGGGGAGCAAAAGTTCAGTGAGCAAAAAAATGTTTCTCAGGAATGCAACATTTTGCGATAAAACAGAAATTTTGTGAGGTTTTTTGACTAAAAGTTACATTTTTGAGGAAAACGCATTGGTTTGGTGAGCGAATGCTAAATTTCTTGGGGGAATGCTAAAGCTTTGTGAGGGAATGCAAAGTTTTTAATAGTAAAAGCAACATTCTCTGGAAAATGCAAAGGTTTCGAGAGTGAACACAAAATTTCTTGGGAAAATGAAGATGTTTTTTGGCTGAAAGCAAAGTTTCTTGGGAAAATGTAAAAGTTTTGTAAGCAGATACTACATTTTTTGGGAGGAATTCTAAAGTTTCTCTGTGGAACAAAAGTTTAGTCAGCAAAGATGTTCTTCAAGGAAAGGAATGCAACATTTTGCAATTTGTGAACCAAACGCCAAGTTTCTGTGGAAAACACAAAGGTATTACCAGTAAACTTTTTTTCTATGGAAAACTCCCGGAAAACACAGGTTTTGAATAGTGAAAGCAACATCCTCAAAGAAAATGCAAAGGTTTCAAGAGAGAATACAAAGTTTCTTTAGAAAACACAAAGGTTTTGCGAGCAAATGCTAAATTTCTCAGAGGAATGCAAAAGCTTTGCGAATGAATGCAAAGTTTCTCTGGGGAACAAAAGTTTAGTGAGAGAACACAATGTTTTTCAGGAAAATGCAAATGTTTTGTGAAGAAATGCAACATTTTGCAATAAAACTGAAATTTTGTGAGCCAAACGATAAGTTTCTCTGGAAACCACAAATGTATTGTGAGCAAACGCAAAGTTTCTCTGGAAAATGCAAAGGTTATTAAAAGGGAAAGCAACATTTTTGGGAAAATGCAAAGGTTTCGAGAGCGAACACAAAGTTTCTTGGGAAAACGCAAAGGTTTGGTGCGCAAATGCTAAATTTCTCAGGGGAATGCTAAAGCTTCATGGGCGAACGCAAAGTTTCTCTGGGGAACAAAAGTTTAGTGAGTAAACAAATTTTTCATAGGAAAACGCAAACGTTTTGCGAAGGAATGCAACATTTTTTCACTAAAACAGATTTTGCGAACTTTCTCTTGGAAAACACAAAGGCGTTGTGAACAAACGCAAAATTTATCTGGAAAACGCAAAGGTTTTGAAAAGTGAAAGCAACATTCTCAGGAAAATGCACAGGTTTGTTCAATGAAAACTTAGTTTTTGGGGGGAACCCAAAGGTTTTGCAAGCGAGCGCAAAATTTCTCAGGAATCTTTGGCTGGAATACAAAACTTTTGTGAAAGAATGCATTGAAAAACATTGAAAGATATTTTTCCCTCTCATCTCATATTTTGTCCATCACTATTTCCCTTTAGGGAGTTATTTTTATTAAAACTTCATGGTTATAATTAGCACTTGGTGTGAATGACCCTTTAGAAGTGTCTACAAAGCCATAACATAAGAACTTTGTAGTCTGATCAAGTTTCAAGAAAATCAAGGGGTCATGATCTCATATTACAACTGCTTATTTCCATAAGAAAATGAATGCAAGCTAAGAACACAAACGTGTGTATGTTGTGAAAGGACTGGAGATGGTTTTTCACAGTGTTCGTGGTTTGGATTGGACAGATACAGCATTAGATTAGGCCTCTATTTGGCTACATTAACTGTAAATTAAACAAGAGGAAGGTACGAATGTTTGTTCTGGTCGAGTTGTATCTGATAAAAAGAGAGAGTCAGTGGGGTGCTAAAACTTAGTGGGAGATGTTTTTGAATAACATTCCCATCTTAAGGGGACAGTTCAAGTGAACGTGGTATTTTGCATGTAGCAACATTTTAAGTGTCATTTAAAGGTATTTAAACCTTAGTTTTAATTCACATGTATTGGTGTTTCCTTTTCAGTTGCTAGGGTAAGGAAGGTTGTTTCAAAAGTCAAGTGACAACTGTGATATTCTGGTCCATATATGGCTCTTTCAATGTAAGATTAAGGAATTTTTGGCCAGGTTCATTGTCCACCAGGCGAATAAGTCAAAAGTCTAACTGGTTAGAAAAATAATTTCTTCTCCAAAAGCATATTTGAGATATTCATGTGTGTACCACAAACATTACGGTTAAATATAAGCAAAAATAATAGCAATCATCACTAATGATGATTAATCTCAGTACAGTTTTCTAAATGCTCTGGTTAATCAGAATAAACAGGGTCAATAAGTATTTTAAGACCACTTAGAAATTCTTCAAAACTATTTTCCTGACAGGCAGCTCTTTAGGTCACAGCGTCACAGTGTCTGAACAACTGAAGCACAGTTTGTACTGTCGTTGGCAGAGCTTGTGCTGAGCTTGCACCTCAAGCTTCACGCCGAACATGTCTTAATAATCACTGTCTTCAAGATGTGCACCATATACATAGGAAGGTCACACAACCGTATTGTGGGTTAATCTGTGTTCCGGAGTACATGCTGATAGAGTATACAAACCTCTGCTTCCTGTGGAACGGCATGAGGTTTATGCCATGTTATGTCACGAATGCATTAAGCATCGTATCCTCACAAATTTGAAGAAAAGCCAATGCCAACAGAAAGATTTACATTTGACATTTTCATTGTGCTGAGGTGGAAGACACACACGTTTCACAAGAATGGGTCCGGAGCTCAGAGAGGGCAGTGGATATTCAAGGTCATTTTTAATTTAAAAATAGACCACTCTTGTAAATATGTAGGTATGCATGCTTATCTATATAGGCTAGACTGATGTGGGCATGAGTATTACATTACATGAACTATGGTTAGGTTTGTATTGTTGAAGCAAGGCAAAAATCACTATTACTATTGCTTATGCTTGAGATTATGAATTTAAAAAAAGAAGCCTAGCTCTAAAAATTAAATTAAAGTTAAACTTATGATATAGACATAAATGTTACCTTAAACCATAACGGCAAAACACGCATCATACACAATATAGAATTTGATGCTGGAACGTTTCACGCGTCGTCTATTTAAAAAAGAACCCTGTGACGTTTCGCCGTTTGAACTTCGCTTGTGCTTGCGCCATTTCGCGGGCTTTTTAAAAGTTGAGGCGTTTGCGTTTGCGTTTACCCTCGTGTAAATAAGCCGAGCGGTGTGATTTAGCTCAGCGAGGAGCGGGTTTTTTCAATGTCGGACCGAATGCGTTTTCTTTCTCGGACGTTCCTCTGTCAAGGACCAGTATTTGAGGTAAAAACAGGAGTGTAAATTAGTCCGAGAATGATTACAGAATGTGCGGTTATATATCACCGTTGGGCGAATTTTCGCGGGTCATTTCAATAGGAATCTATGCGATTGGATTTCCAAACGCAGATTTTGTATCTGATCCACACAATTGTGCTGTGTTGCTACTTCGTTTGAAAGTGTGAGAGCCTAAATTTAGCAAAAATTTGAAAACTAGTAAGCTTTATGCGGCTTTATGTCGCTGCTTAACTCCTACACAAAAATCTGCATAGTTTATGCATTTCTTTGAAACATACACAGGATTTGTTTGGTTTTGAATGTTTTAAGTTGTTAGATTTTTTATGTATTATGTTTTTTATCATTTAAAATATTTTATTTGATTGATCTTGTTTTTTACACTGTGAACACCATCTGCATTCATGAGTGTTGCTACTGTACCAAAGGCATTTTTAGTATTTAAGTATTTCTCATATATACACTATACCAGTCAAAAGTTTTTGAAAAGTAAGATTTGTAATGTTTTTTTTTTTTTTTTAAAGAAGTCTCTTCTGCTCACCAAACCTGCATTTATTTAATTCAAAGTACAGCAAAAACAGTAAAAATTTGAAATCTTTTTACTATTTAAAATAACTGTTTTCTATTTGAATATATTGTAACATGTAATTTATTCCTGTGATTTCAAAGCGGAATTTTTAGCATCATTACTCCCGTCACATGATCCTTCAGAAATCATTCTAATATTCTAATTTGCTGCTCAAAAAATAAAAAAAAACATTGATTATTATTATTATTATTATAAAACAGTTGAGTAAAAAAAATCTGGTTTATTTGATGAAAAGAAAGCTCAGAATAACATTATTTATCTGAAATAGAAATCCTTTCTACCATTATATGTCTTTATCATCTTTTTATTTCAGATAAATGCTGATCTGTGGATTTTTTCATCAAAGAATCTTGAAAAAATCTACTCCAATGTTTTAATTATTATTATTATTATTATTATTATTATTATTATTAATAATAATAATAATAATAATAATAATAATAATAAATGTCTCTTGAACAGCAAATCAGCATATTAGAATGATTTCTGAAGGATCTTGTGACACTGAAGACTGGAGTAATGATGCTGAAAATGTAGATTTGATCACAGGAATAAATTACATTTTAAAATATATTTAAATAGAAACCAGTTATTTTACATAGAAAAAATATTTCTACATTTTACTGTTTTTGCTGTTCTTGAATCAAATAAATGCAGGCTTGGTGAGCATTAGAGTATTCTTAAAAACATTAGAAAAGTTACTGTTCAAAAATGTTTGACTGGTAGTGTAATATGCATGCTTATGGCCGAATCATGCTGATATTCAGACTGACAGCAGTGTCTTTTTGTTGCCATGCTCACATAATCCAAGTTTTGATAAACAAAACTAATGTTACAGCATCAAAACGGATGTTGTCTTACAAAACTACAGTACATGGGCAGTTTTATAGCACTCCGTGCTGTCCGAAGCAACATTTGGGGAGTCAGCATGAAATAGTCTGTAAGTGATGAAAAGAATACTCAACTGACTTGCACTGATAAACTTGCCAGCCAAATGAAACATTCCTCATGTTGTTGGCTGCTTTTCTTGGAAGAGATAATCTTTAATTTAATACGCAGATGGACCTGTGAGGCATCTGTGTGCAGTTTAGTGCTTATCTGCATCTGTTTGTGTGCATCTATAATGTACCAGTGCCCAAAGAAATGTAAATACATATAAGGGAAACAATAAAAACACAACAAATCTCTCGGAAAAGACAAAGCACTGGGGACGTTGTTAAAAAGCTGCTGATCTGCTATATCGCCAAAGGATGCACTGCAAGAACACAGAGACCCTGGGTCAAACGCCATCTGCTGAACCAGGGGGTTCATCTCCATAAATATTCTGTTTTTCTTTTTAGACGGCAATCAAACAAACAAGCTGGAGTGGAGGCATTCAGAGCCGCTATGCTCGAGAGATGTTCTGTGTCCACAAAGAACCAGGAAATACCAATGTCTTTAAATGATTAAAAAAGACAGGACTCTGCACAAATCATTGTTGCTGTTCTTTTTCACCGGAGGGTTGCATAACCAGGGGCATTTAGGGGCCCTCGGGTTAGAATGTGTGACAGTCTTGCATAAACTCATCATAAGAAAGCTTTTAAAGTGATGGTGGTTTCGCAAGCTGCATAAACTATTGATCTTTCTCGTCCTTGGAGGGGTTTTGTGCTAAATGTCACAGGAGTGGTTCATTCCCCTCGTCTAAGCAAACAGAGTACAAAAAAACATACTGTAACTGTCAGGGACAACCACAATGGCCAATGAAAAACAAGCAAACAATGATAATGTAAATGTAATGATTTGTAATGCTAATACACTGTAATGGTGTATTAGAGGAAAATTAAGAAAATGCGGTTTCTAAGGTGTTTTAGGTGGTTTTATCATGATGCTAAGGTGTTCTGAGTGGTTTAGGGTAAGACCATATTTAATTTTTAACAGAAATTAGATGAAGGACAAACCTGTGAGGGTTAAAAGTGCGATGTGTTCAATGAACTGTACTGTTTAACAACATAGCAACTGTTCAGCTGATGAAACATTTATGAAAAAAAAAACTTCAGTAGACAAAAACTCCATAAAAGAATTTTGAAAGTTATGAAACTTTTATAGAGTGCACTACGTGCCATTGTAAAGACTAGAATCTAGAATCTATCCCTCACATTTTATTTTTCATTAAAAAAAAAATCAGTATTGCTCCTCTATTTTGCTGGATTTTTAACACCCATTTTCAACAAACCACACATTTTGAGGTGTCATTTATGGCCGTAATACAAAACTGCAGGCCAGTGTTAGGTGTTTGTTAATTTCATTCATAGAGGGTTGGTTTGCACTTACTTCACCATACTCGGATGTAAACAACAGCATGGATTGCATGGTTAATGTACTACTGAATATGTTGTTCTGCTAATTTATGCTGTCTAAACCACAGAAAAATGTGTGGAAGCTGTTAAATCATTTGGAGAAGGACTTAGTAAGCAGGAAAATATTTTGACAAATTAAAGTTAATCGGTGGTAAAGATATGTACGAGCAGTATTAATTAAGATATTAGCCTAATATTTCACCTACCTGACCGAAAATTAAAAGAACAAACACGAATATTGTCAAAATTCTTGCCCTGGAAATCCTGGTTCAATTTGGCCAACGACAAACGCCTGTTGTTCCTCGGACAGTTTTCTCCACTCTTCTGCTTGATTTGTTACAACTTTTGGCAATCTATAGTAAGTTACTCAAAGTGTTTTACCTGGTCCGACGATTAGTACAGCCCAAAACATGACAATAATTGACCATTTTCAGCAGAAATAATTGTTATTAGAGTTTGCGCCAGTGTTTCCTTCACGCAATGATTCTCGAACAAACAGCTCTTTTAATGACTGAGATAAAATTCACCACACAGTGTTGAACTCGCTCCCAGGTTAGCATTTTGAATTATACTCACGTCTTCAGTGAATCATTGAGAGCCGCTGATGAATTCCGCGAATTCCTTTTTCGATTCAAAATTAACCGGGAATGGTAAGTACCTCGGTCTGTTTATCAACCATTTTACAATTTAACAACTAAAAAAAGTCATATAGCTCCTAAATATTTATTTTTTGTTACCATTAGCATTCATTTTGTCTGGAGTCCTGCTAAAAACAAGACACTAGGTAAGATGAATCACTGTTGAAGCCTTTCTTCAAACATGAGTTACTTCAATCAGATGTCAGCAGACAGACTGATATGAAGCGGTTCTTTTTTAATAACTGAGATAAAATAATTAAATTAATTATAATGAATTGAATTATTAAATGAATTCGCTAGCAGGTTAGCAGTTTGAATCATACTTGCGCAGTGAAAAATTTAGAGCCGTTGATTAATTCCACGAGTTTTTCGATTCGAAATGAACCGGGAATGGTAAATAAATACATCGGTCTATTTATGGACTGGTCAATGTAATTCTGTAATTTATCAACTAAAAAACGTCATATGGCTCCTAAATATTTTATTCTTGTTACCAATAGCATTCATTTTGTCTGAAGTCCTGCTAAAAACTAAACACTAGATAAGATCACTGTTGAAGGGTTCCTTCAAACATGAGTCACTTCAAAGAAGCAGATGTCAGCAGACAGACTGATTCTTATAAAGCGGTTCTTTTAAATGAGTGAGATTAAAAAAAATAATAATAATTAACTAAAATGAATTGAATTATTAAATGAACTCGCTCGCAGGTTAGCGGTTTGAATCATGCTCACGTAGTAAATCATTAAAGCCGTTGATGAATTCCGCGAGTCGTTTTTCGATTCAAAATGAACCGGGAATCGTTACTCAAAGTGATTTGGTCTTTTTACAGGCTGGTTTGAACAACCATTGTACCGTGCAGCTCTCTAATTTATCAACAAAAAACGTCTTATGGCACCTAAATAAATTTATTCTTGTAGCCAATAGCATTCATTTTGTCTGGAGCCCTGCTAAAAACTAGACACTAGATAAAATTAATCACTGTTGAAGCGTTCCTGAGTCACTTCCGAAGAATCAGATGTCAGCAGACAGACTGATTTTTATGAACCGGTTCTTTTAAATGACTGAGATAAAATAATCAAATTAATTAACATGGATTGAATTATTAAATTAACTCGCTCGCAGGTTAGCGATTTAAGTCATACTCACGCAGTGAATCATTTAGAGCCGTTAATGAATTCCGCGAGTCGTTTTTCGATTCGAAATGAATCGGGAATCGTTATACCCCAAGTGATTCGATCTATTTACCGACTGGTCTGAACAACCTTTGTACCACTAAAAAACGTCATATGGCTCCTAAATGTTTAATTCTTATAGCTATTAGCATTAATTTTGTCTGGAGCTCTGATAAAAAACTATAAACTAGATAAGATGAATCACCGTTGAAGCATTCCTTCAAACATGAGTCACTTCAAAGAATCAGATGTCAGCAAACAGACTCCGAGAACAAGAATGAGATGTTCTTGACCATGATCCAATTATTCTGATAGTAGGTTCACAAGGACGGCACTTACACCCCTAACACACAATTCTCACATAATCACCATGTTCAAAAACACTTCAAGTGCAATGCCCTTAAGGACGTGGTAAGTGTTTTACTGGAAAACGCTTATAAATCAGGATGTCACTTATCACTATTATTACTCAGAGTAAGTCAAACACTAGGCAGCTTCTTTGAAAACATTTGTGAGGTATAGTGTCAAAATAATGACAAATATTAGCACAAGTATGATAAAATGCTGCCATTTTTATTACACAAGAACATCACTTACTGCTGGTTCTTTAAAAAGATTGTGCTAAATTTAATATCAAGAGGTTAAAAAAAGAAATGGGTGAGTGGCACTCCATCTTTCTAAAAGAACACAGTTCCATTCGCACCTTTGCTTCTCCTTCTTTTCCCTGTGGAACATGAAAACACGACCCACCCCCCTTTCCCATTGCATCTGGATGGTCACCATGGCAACAGCCTTTTATAGCAACACTGACAAAAAAAATCAATAGAAGACACTAAAAAAGGAGCGAGGAGCTCAATTTTGAATCGTTTGGTCTTAATTTGCAGGCCAAAATAAATGGGAACCAAAAACGGGTGTTTTTCAGAGGGTGTAATCGGTCTAGAAAGCTAAGGACGGAGGCACATATCTGGAGTGGTTTATTTTTGGAACATGAGCTAGTTGTTATTTTGATTAACTTGTTCCTGTCCTGTTGGAATTTCGGAAATGCCTTGTATACATGCAAAGGCGCTTTTCCATATCATCCCATCTTTCATTGTGTTTAATGGATAGTTTCCAGGAAAACGAAAAGCGAAAGTGAAATATCAAAAAGTAAGTGAAGCTAAAACAGACGCTGTGGATTCCTGTTATGCCCTGGATTTTCCCATAAAAACTTTCCTAGATCAAATGACAGAAAGCTGCTAGTTTAATAAATATGAAAATGAAAGCATCTGACAAGACTTCACATATAATTAAATACAGAATTTTTTAGGACATGGTATTTACTTCGGTACGTCAGATATCTAAAATGTACCAAACAGTTCAGTTAAAACTCCGTGGTTATTTTCACTTAATGCTAAAATGTTTAAATCTGTGTTCACAGTTTTACATTCATGCTTCAAGCTTAGACTTTCACACTTCTTTAAGTGGAGACAAGGTGGTTTTTAAAACAGCAGACACTTCCCAACACAAAGACCAAGAAGAAACCACACCGTTTCGATTTCCTTCCTAAGAGGATGGGTGGCAAATCACGGTCACATTGATTGTCTCTGGCTGTGGAGAATGCAGGCTCCCATCCAGCTGGGTTATTGTCACCTAATGTTCAAGGTGATGAATCCAGTCACCTGCAGTTCTCACTTTGGGGGGGCCCTGGGCCCTGACAAGACAGTTCAGCTGAGCACAGCTGCTTCCAAAACTGTCCATGGAATGTAACAACAGTCTACACGGTACTCAGATTGCACTTGGTGAGGTCGTATGATCCCTTCTTTCTAGCTCTCCACATGTACACCACAACACCGAGCAGCGCAGAAGTGACTCCCAGGCAAATCGCAGGGATTAAAAAGTCATTCCAGCCTAATGGAGAGCTGACTCTTTTCTCTGTAACAAAAAGTCAAAAAGATTGGCAAATTAGTACAGCAAAAACAGTAATATTGTGAAATATTTTTACTGCTTAAAATAACTGCTTTCTATTTGAATATATTTAAAACAGCTGAGTACATTTTTTCAGGATTCTTTGATGAATAGAAAGATCCAAAGATCAGCATTAGAATATTAGAATGATTTCTGAAGGATCATGTGACTGGAGTAATGATGCTAAAAATTCAGCTTTGAAATCACAGGAATAAATTACATTTTAAAATACATTCAAATAGAAAACTACTATTTTAAATAGTAAAAATGTTTCAAAATTTGACTGTTTTTGCTGTACTTCAGATAAAATTAATGCAGGCTTGGTGAGCAGAAGAGACTTCTTTAAAAAACACTAAAACATAAAAACTAAAAAATAATTTGTGACCTGGCTGTCTTAAAATTTTAAGTTCAGTCAACTCAAAAAAGTTTATTCAACTTAAAATGTTAAATTATACTAAGTGACAACTTAGATATTTTAGTTGATTCAACTTAAAATTTTAAGGCAGCTGGGTTACTTACCCATCTGTTAAGTTTAACAAACAAAAATATCTAAATTGTTACTTAGTACAACTTAACATTTCAAGTTGACTAAACTTATTTGAGTTGACTGAACTTAAAATTTTAAGGCAGCAGAGTAACAAATTATTTTAAGCTGACTCAACAAATTGTGTTTTTTTTTTTACTTGTAATTACCTAATATGATTTCCAAAAGTAGTAATTAGTAATTAATAAAGAAGTAATTACCTTTATTTATTAGTTAGAATAAGTGTAACTCATAATCGTTCTAATAATCGCTAGATTGATTGATTATCAGAATAATTGTTTGTTTCATAAAGTCGATATTTTTGTTTTCTTTGCGCACGAAAAGTATTCTCGTAGCTTCATAACATTACGTTTGAACCACTGATGTCACATGGACTATTTTAATTATGTCCTTACAATGTTTTTTGAACGTAGTAGTGGCGTTGTTGTCTATGCAGGGTCAGAAAGCTCTCGGATTTTATCAAAAATATCTTAATTTGTATTCCAAAGATGAACGAAGGTCTTACAGGTTTGAACAACATGAGGGTGAGTAGATAGGGTGAGTACTATCCGTTTAATGTGGCATCTAACCTGACTTAAAATCAGAATGTGAAAAGAGTAATATGCCTGAAATTCCTAAAATATTCAGTAAACATCTGATTGACACTTTACTATGCCATCAGGCCGTGGGAGAGAGGATGTGAATGATAGTGAAGCGACGCAACTGATGCCGGATATCAGTGAAGCGACGCAATTAATGCTAGATATCACATATCAATGACAAGTTCATTCCTAACTAAATATAGTACTCACAGTATGCGAATCTGGTCGCATCTGGGTACCAATACTTGACATAAAAATTCTACTTCACATAAATATACATTAAATATGCTCCGATTGGTTGGAATTTTGCAGATTCAAACAGGTTATTTATGCACAACTTGTCAGGTTGTGTTACGTCTGATTATGACATGGTGTTCATTCACAAACAGAATGTTTTATGTAGTCAGTGTACTCAGAAATGCAATATCCTAATATGAAGTATGACCAGTTTCACTCACCAATCACATTGATCGTAAAAGTCTCCGTCTCGTAGCCCAGGTCGTTGGTGACGTTGACCTGATATAGGCCTGTGTCGTTGGGAGTGAGGTTGATCAGCAGGAATACACCATCAACGGAATAGACATTTTTCTCACTATCTAGCTTGCTGAGGACCACCGCAGGTGGAGGAAAGCTCACGGAGTGACAACAGATGGTGATATTCTGCCCCTCTAGAACATCTGTAGATGGAAAGATGTCTATTGTTGTATTCCTAGGTGGTGCTGGGATAAGAGAGGCATAATAATAGTAAGTCGCCTAGCCAGGGTTTACTTAATGAGAGCAAAAACACAGTGGAATCGAAATTTATCCATTTTAATGAAAAGGAGAACAAGGCAAAATGGAGAGCAAGGCACTTAAAAAATTTTAACTGTTGAAATTTCAAATACTACAACATGTTGATACTATGGCCAATGATTGATTTTGACCGGATGCAATTAGTATTGTACCTTTCACGGTGATCTCCACACTATCATTGTGGCTTCCATACATATTCGAGGTTTCGCAAATATAGATGCCAGAGTCATCCAATTCGATCGAAGGAATGGTAAACAATGTTTCAAGCCCATCACTGGTCATTAGCTCTGTTTGTACGCCATCCATCACCCTGCTCAGCACTGTACGCCCCACTGGAAAGCTGTCGGAAAGGCAAGAAACACTCATGGATTCTCCTTCTTTCAACTCCGTCAGTGGGCTCACAGTAATTCTGGTTGCTCTCGGTGGATCTGTAGAAAGAATGATAAAAACCGTTAAAAAAAGAACCAAGACAAAGTCATTTTTGAACAAAGAAACAACCTTCACTTACAGTGAACAGACAAAGCAGTAGATGCAGTCTTTACTGCTTGACCGGCTGGCACACCATGCATTTCCAGCAGAACTTTGCAGGTGAAGCGTTTGTCCTGGTCTTCGGTGTTTACGCGGTAAGAATACTCTGAAGTCAGATTTATTGTACCACTTGAAAATGACCCAGTTTCGGAATGCATTTCTCTCTCTCCATCCATCCACAGGATTTGGAAAAGGTTGGCTGGGAAAACTTCCTGAACAGTGCAAGTCAATTTCATCATCTCTCCCACCAGAGAAGGTCCAGAGTTCTTTACGACAGGACTTGCTGGAAATGCTGATAAGAGAAGAAAATGGAACATGTAAGTACTTTCAAACATAAATACACACCGACTAATAAATAGAACGAGATTAAGGAGAACCTTGAATGAGGACAGTCGATATGTAGTACAACATTTAATGTAAACAAAGCTACACTCCCTCGCACATTCTAAGAGTTGACGTCCGCTGAGAGCAACCAAACATTTAAAGGAAGTCTCTATGACCTTAAAAGCAATAATGCTTTCTATCAGAGGAGTGTTAAATGTTGACAACATTATCCACTTAGATAACCTCTCAAGTCTTCATACTCATTCTGGTATATATAATAAATGCTCTATTTCCTGCATCAAGTCAATGTCAAAGAGAGCTATTTTTAAAACTTTCCACAAAGGGACTTGACTAAATTACTGTTCCCCGATGACTCATGTTTTACATTTGGTTAATTGCATCTCGAAATCTGCGGAGTTAAGGGGAAGGGAACCCAAATCCTCAACTAGCCAAACACAGCAATATTGGGTCAATGAGTTTTGGATGGGATTATTTGTTTTGTCGACCAATGGTAGATGTGGGGAATGTTCAGAAAACTTTTTCGATTCCATCGGGTGATGCTAGTGATGTAGAAATTACTAGGGCTGTGGCGATAAACTGATGCATTGTGATTCGTGCATCGATTTGGAGATTGTCCAAATGCATTGCGATTTAGTTGCATTCTTTAGTTTTTATCTGATGGCAGATGGCGCTCTAATGAAATGGTTACGGAGAAGAGTACTGAAGAGTGCTTGTGCATTCGGCTGAGTCATGTATTTGCACTGAGAATCAATTTAAGAAAGAATCGCGATGCATTCTGAAAACCTCAGAATCGATGCTGAATCATTTCTTGATTCGCAGTGCATCAATTTATTTTCCCAGCCCTAGAAATGACACTTTTCACCTTGAGATGTCGAAAACTTGATTATACGCTCTCCATTCGTCAACCAGTTCACTAGTTAGTACAACACTCGAGGATTTTTTCACATACAAACAATTTTAAATGTAAACTCAAGACTTTCGAGATACTCACAAAACACCTTCAGGTTGGTCTGTTTGGACTTCTTGATCGAGCCACATGTGACCTCACAAAGGTAAGTTCCCTCGTCTTTCAACTCCACTAGATAGAAAAACAGCTGGGACTGGAAGCCATCTGTCTTAATTTGCCTGAGGATCGGCATATTCGCAAGATTCTTCCAGGAGAACTCGGGCTGAGGGCAACCTGAAGCCTGACAGGAAAGGACCAAGTTGGAGCCTTTCTCCAACACGACGTCAGTGTCTGGTTGTAGCGCCACTTCTAGCAAATGAGCTGTGAGGAAAAAAGAGAAATTTTGACTTGATGCCTCGAACTGAATTTGCAGAACATTGAACTCATCGCTCTTAGAGTATCTATGAGAGATAACAGACTACAACTAATTCCACCTTTCCATCGTCTACTTCCAATAACTTAGTTCTAGGAACTAGCCAGCATGGTGGTTCCTAGAGAAGGAACTGAAGTAGAAACTAATTTAGTTCCCCCAAATGGAGTTCCTAGAAAGAAATATTTCCTTAGTTCCTGCAGTGTGAATACCCCAAAACTGGGAACTTCCACCAGTAGTACTAGAAACTATGAAAAGGTTCCTCAAGCCCCTAATTTTACACACCATTACAACCCACTGTAACTGCGCTCAACAGATCAATCTTTGTAGCAACAATATCCACTCATACCAGATGTTCAAGGTCTTACCTTCAACGGTTAGGTTGAGAGTGGTCCTCTGACTGCCGTACTCATTGAAAGCCTCACACACAAACGTGCCAGAGTCGGCCAGCTTGACGGAGTGGATGGTATGTGATGTTTCAGCCTCTTTACTAGATTTTAGCTCTGCATCTACACCGTTCACCCTCCTGCTGAGCACCACGCGTGTCACTGGAATGCTGGTGGACTTGCAGGAAATGTTCACCGAGTCTCCTTCCTTCAGAGTGGATTGTGGACTTGCTACGATGAGGGTATCCATAGGAGGTGCTGCCAGAAAATTCAAAAATCTGATTAATTATGAACAAAGCAAAGTTTTCATCAAAGTTTATTGGCGGTTTTGCTATTATTTAGACAGTAAAGTAAAGTTGAAGAAAGGACAGGAAATGAAGTGGGAGAGAGGGCGACAGGATCTGGGAAAAACAACACGGCTGGGAATTCTGCCATTAATTACTCCCATAAGGTTAAAAAAAGCTAAAGTCCTTTGTTCATCTTCGGAAGACATATTAAGATATTTTTGATGAAATCTGAGAGCTTCCTGACCCTGCACAGACAGCAACACAACTACCATGTTCAAGGCCCAGAAAGGTAGTAAGGACATCAGTAAAATAGTCCATGTGACATCAGTGGTTTAACCTCTCGGATTTCATTAAAAGTATCTTAATATTTGCTCTGAAGACAAACAAAGATCTTACAGGTTTGGAACGACATCAGATTGAGTAATTAATGACACAATTTTCATCTTTGCCTAAACTATGAACCACTAACCTTGAACGACTACTGAAACGCTGGTCCTTTGGCTTCCCAAGTCATTGCTAACATCACACTGGTAAGTGCCAGCATCCGATAAGGACATGTCTTGCACGAAGAGATCTTGGTGCTTTCCCATTTCCACAGACTGGCCATCTGGTTTAAGAGCCATCCATGTAAACGCAGGCTTTGGCTTGCCCTCTGCCTCACAGGTCAAAGTTAAACTGGATCCCAGTGGGATGGCGGTCACTCCAGATACTTTAACATTATGCGGTGCAGCTGTGAAAGCAATGGGAAAAACCAATGATCATTTTGGGTCATCTTCTTTAGGGAGGAAGTTGAATTCCCACATCCGTTTGGATTCAATCTAAAAATATGTTAATAAATGCAAGTGTAGCTTACAGAGAATGCTCATGTGTATAGACGTCTCCCTGGTCATCTCTTCAGGTGGTATATCATCCACATTGAGTGATACTCTGCATGTTATTGCCTTCCCATCATCTTCACTTGAAGGTGTGAATGTGTGAGAAAACGAAATTGCATCTCTGTCGGGTTCTGCGTCAGGAGCGTTAAGAACTTTGTCTCCATAGAGCCACTGCATTTCCAGGTACTCCGAAGGGTGTACAGAAGACACTTCACAAGTCAAGATGGCTTCCTCACCCAGTTTCAAGCGATCATGTCCGGATATAACTGGGTTTGTTGGTAAAGCTAAAATGGATTCCAAGATTTAAATATTAGCCAACAAGCAAAAACTATAAAATGAGTTTAGATATTCAATGCTTATGTGATTCATATGTAGCATCTATTATTGAAATAAGCAACCTGATCTCATGACGAAACGTACCTGTGGGAACTTACTTGCAAAACGTGAAATGCACAGCGCCATGTGTTTCGTAACATATTCGATGTGAAATGTCCACTGAGTGCAGTGTTGCCAAGTCTGTGGTTTTCCCACGGAATTGGGCTACTTTAAAGGGATAGTTCACCCAAAAATGAAAATGTGATGTTTATCTGTTTACCCCCAGGGCATCCAAGATGTAGGTGACTTTGTTTTTTCAGTAGAACACAAACATAGATTTTTAACTCAAACCATTGCAGTCTGTCAGTCATATAATGGCAGTCAATGGGACCCATGGCTTTGAGAGTCATGGCTTTGTTGACGTATACGTGCAACAGATTGCTTCCGCACATATATCTACTTTGCTACTATGTGTCTACTATGTGAACACGCTAAGGACAGCTGGACATTGCGGTGGATCAGAGGTAGAAAATTATATAAATACTGATCAGTTTCTTGCACAGACTGATTGTTTTGTGTCTTAAGACCTCAGTGTATCGTCACAAGCCACAGGGTTTAATTTGGTTTTGTCTGTATGTTTTTTCTTTTTACTCTCAAAGCCGTGGGTCCCACTGACTGCAAAACTGACAGACTGCTACTGAAGAAACAAAGACACCTACATCTTGGATGCCCTGGGGGTAAGCAGATAAACATCAAATGTTAATTTTTGGGTGAACTATCCCTTTAACACTGTTGGCGCGAGTTGTTTTTCATGTCTCTGGGTTTAAGCGATCCCAATAATGTCATATTTAGGCCCTGGAATGCGAGTTTACCAGGAAAACCCTGACAAAAAATGCGTATTTTACAACTCTGAACGTAATTTTTAATGGGGGACCCCCCTCGAAACGCTAGTTTTGGGCTAGTTTTGAGAAGCAATTGGGCGGGTTTTGTTGTGAAAAGCTGGCAACCCTGACTGAGTGGCTAAAACAATGTTCGCTTTTTCCCCCAGAACAGATAAACGTACATTTGATACGTTTTACGTTAAGTTGGTTTTGTAACCGTCACCGCAGTTCTGGCTTGAAATGTCCGTCGAGTGGCGTTATAGCTCTAATGCTTTGTGACGTTTTAAAATAACGTACCATCTTCACCACATCTACCCTATATGAACAAAAGCGAATGTGAAGTGTAAACACAAACGCAAGCATGCCGTTTGAGCTTGTTTTTCTATCTCTCATCTTTCAGCTCTCTCATCGTGCGTCTTGTTTTTGACGGGATTCGTAGCTACCTAGCAAGTTTGTTACGTCCGAAAGCGAAACATAAGGAGCTGTACGTGTGAAAATGATTACAAGCGCTCGCTGTTTTACCACCTCTAGTGTTCATTTCCGTTGGAAACTGCAGTGATATGTACTTATTGGTACGTATTTCGCATCTTGCGAAAATGTTCCCACAGGTACGTTTTCGTCATGAGATCAGGCAGGAAATAAGAGACCGGGTCCAGTTGTCACGCATCTCAAAAGTGGAGTAAAATGTGACAACTTACCCCGGTCTCTGTGAACAGTGCGTTATGAAGCTTGCTGAATCCATAATGAAACTGAAAATGAACTCACAATAAACTTTAATAGCTGTTTTCGCCTGTTTTGTCATCTGTCCACAGGTTGCTTTGCACAGTATGGTGTTTTCGTGATTCTTCATCACATTCTCGAAGACCAGCACAGATTCTTTGTCATGTGTTTCAACACTGGCGAATATCGGTCTGTCCTCTAATGTGGTCCAAATAAACTTCACTTTTTCCGGGCAGGATGACATGCTGCAAGTCAACTCTCTCCTGTCGCCCACTTTGAACAGAACCTTGGACGGCATGTTCACTACGAGGGAAACAACTGTTCGAGAGAACATTGGCCGTTAGTTCATCATTAAGTTATCAGTGAGTCTTATTTTTAAAATATTTATGCAATTATGCGTCATATTTAATTAAACCCCTGCTGAAAAAAAAACAATAGAACCATTACAGAAAATTCTGGGGAAGGTTTTTACTACAAATGCCATTACAAACATTACAAACCATCAACTTTTAACCATTAAATCCATTAAAAAATGGTTTTCTGTAGTGTGTTTTGGGACATATTCCATTAGGATTTATTGGTTTTAACAAGCCACCAATAGAAGTTGACCAATTACCAGTAGAGACAACAGGGTCCATTACAGTTTTCATTAAAACCAATACAAGTCCCATTATAACCAGTAAAACCATTACAAATTTTGTGATGGTGTCTATTGTTTTTTTTTTTTCAGCAAGGACCATAAAAGTGTTAGATTATTTTTATAGAGAATTTTTTTTTAAAATTTTTATTACACTCACAGTTTTAAAGTAATTAGAATTTCTGTGCATCATTAACTAAAAATGCACATTTGTAACTTTGGACCACAAAACCAGTTTAAGTAGCATGGGTATATTTGTATAGCCAACAATACATTGTACAAGTCAAAATGATCAATTTTTCTTTTATGCCGAAAATCATTAGGATATTAAGTAAAGATCATGTTCCATGAAGATATTTTGCAAATTCATTACTGTAAATATATCAAAACTTCATTTTTGATTAGTAATATGCATTGCTAAGAACTTCATCTGGACAACTTTAAAGGCGATTATCTCAATATTTTGATGTTTTTGCACCCTCAGATTCCAGATTTTCAAATAGTTGTATCTCAGCCAAATGTTGTCCTATCCTAACAAACCATACAACAATGGAAAGCTTATTCATCATTATTTACTATCAAAATATCACTCTTATGACTGGTTTTGTGGCACATGGTCACATTTATGCATTTATGAAGGAACTTACTAAAGAGGAAACCTCAAAATGCACAATTATATATCAAATAAGTTGCATATGCATTTATGGGAGTCTTATATAAAGTAAAGATGTTTTATAATGCTTAAATTTGCATATAAAAAGGAGGGGAATTAATAAAAATGGTAATACTATTCTATGATTAAAATGACATAATTATACAAAATAATTAAAAACAAGTTGTGAAAATAAGAATATTATATTAAAGTCAGTGCTATTTTAGCAGAGTTACTAAAGTTTTTAGAACATATTTATATTTTCTGTTTTTTTAAAGTTCTATTTAAAGTTTTAGTCATTTTACTGTGTTTTTGTCAATTTTAGTAGTTTTCTATTTAAATGCATATATACTTTTTTATTAATTTTAACTTAGTTATTTTAGTACAAGTTAAATTCAATTGCAATGAAAAATGTTGTTTTGGCAACTAAAACAGATTTAAAGAAATATATTTTATTTCAGTTATTTCGAATAAGAGCTGCAATGCCTAAAAGAGGAGCAGATGGCAAGACTCTAAAATATGTTAAAATATTCAGGATACTTAGCATAGAAAACACTGACATCTATGAGAAAGTCTTAAGTAAAGTTACAAACTTGCCTGCAACTGGTAGAAGCAGAGTCAACAGAAAAGCTGAATCCATGCTGTCCACTTCTGAAGAACATTCAAGAGCTCAAAGATAGTAAAACCGAGTTAATGTGCTTTCTTTCATTCAGTCCTGCATCTGATTTATAGGAGTAGGGGGAGGGACCATAACCCACCTCCTCAGCACTCCAAAAAAGCCGTGAAGGAATTCCCCATCAGTCCTGATGCTTTGTGTTCTCCGTCCCTCCACAGGCTCCCTCTGCTGTCCTAAAGGGATTCTTTCCAATTACAGGAAATTGCTTTGAAGATAAGATTTCCATTATGAACTACCAGTGACTGAGTGCAAATTAAAATAACCACTGATGTTTATACAAGTTCGGGCAGATAAAAAAAAATTCCCAGAAATGCTGAATCTACAAGAATCAGCTCTATTCGTGGATATGGAGGCTGCGGTGATTTTTTGTAATTGATTTATTTTATAAGTTATTCGTGTAAGTTATGATTTATCCATTTAATTAAATTGCGCCATTAAATAGTGTAATTTAAAGACTTGCATATCTAACTCAAATTAAAAACTAGGTTTTATAGGGAATTATGTTTCATAATGCTGTTTTCCACTTGCAGTTGTATTTGTACAGGTGCAATTTAGTCCACAAATCAGTGTCATCTTTCGGGTCGCAAGCAAAGATGCTTGCTCAGGTTTTTAACAATAGAGTCTGAGGGTTATGTAAGCCAGTGCTTAAGAGTGGATATGACTGGATGGAACTAATTTTTTATCTCCATGTCAAAGTTTCATCCTGTTCAAACACGCTTTTCTGCACAGAGCTCCACTACCAAACACAATCTTGCACAGAAGATTTAAATGGTGTGGAAAAAACCTTTACATAACTGAGTGTATAAAAAAACTTATGTATAAAAAATTATATAAAACTATAATTATTCATACTTTTACAAAATAGGTTAATTTGATTAAAATTAGTAAACTATGTGAATATTAATGGTGTATAAATATATAAAATATATTAATATATACTGACATTTAAACAAGCTGTAAATAAAAAATGCACTATTTAAAAAAAGTTATTACCCTATATAGATATTATTATTATTATCCTTTTTTTTTTATTAATGAACATTAAATACAAATAAAATATTTATAATATTTAAAAATAAATGCGCTGTTAAATAAGCATTTTGTAAATTTTATTATTAATACACTTTTTGAACTTGATTCCAAAATGACAAGCATTTTGCAAAATAATATTTATTTGAAAAAATAAAATCTATTAATATAACTGATAGTTTAAACAAGCTGTTAAATGTTAAAATGCACTATTAAATACAATTTTAAGAATTATATATATTATTATTATTATTATTATCCTATATGGATATTATCATTTTATTATTATTATTAATAATATTATTATTATCCTTTAAGAAATAAAATCTAAATAAAATCCTATTATAATATTTAAAATTAAATGCACCTTTAAATAAGCATTTTGTATATTTTAATTATTAATATTTTTTTTTACATTATTTTAAAATGATATACAAATATAATTTATATTTTAAACATGCAAATAAAATACGCTGCTAAAATATTAAGCATTTTACAGAATATGAATATTATTTTCTAAATCTATTAATATATATTTTTGTAAACAAGCTGTTAAATAAAGAATGTTCTATTAAATAAAATGTTAAGCATTTGATATATTATTATCATCCTATATGGATATTATAATTTTTTTATTATTATTATTATTATTATTATTATATGAATATAAAGTACAAATAAAATCTTAATATAATATTTAAAAAATAAATGCTCTTTTAAATAAGCATTTTGCATATTTGTAATATTAATACACTTTTTGAACATTATTTCATAAAATACACTGTTAAAATGTTAAGCATATCATAAAATAATACATTACGAATATAAATGTAAAAAAGCGAAAATAAAATTAAATATTAAATTAAATATTAAGCATTTTATATGAGATTATTAGTATACTCAATAAATATTAATTCAAAATAAAATATGAATATACTTGACAATAAACATACTCTTAAAATTCTTAAAATACACTATAAATATTAATTAAATGAAAATATACATTTTAAAATGTTTATTAATAATTAACATCACACTGTTAAACAAAAATCATTCATTAAATATATAAAATATTAACACATACTGACATTTAAACAAGCACTATTAAATAAAATGCATTTAATATATTATTATTATTATATTATCATATATGGATATTATTATTATCCTTTTTGAATATTAAATATGAACAAAATCTTAAAATAATATCTAAAAACATTTTTTATTATGTGTATTATGTATATTTTTATTATTAGTACCCTTTTGAAAATTATTTCACAATTATATATAGTAATATAATTAATATTTTAAACATGTTAAATAATATAATTAATATTATAAACATGTTAAAATACACTGTTAAAATGTGTCAGAATATTTAATAGAATAATAATACATTATGAATATTAATTCTAAATAAAATCAATTAATGTATATGATATTTTAAACAAGCTATTAAGTAAAAATCCTATATTGAATTCAATATTAAGCATTTTATATAATATTATTAATATACTTAATATTAATTCAAAATAAAATATGAATATAATTGACATTAAACTAAAATTAAATTCTTTATTCAAATAAAATAGTAATACACTTTAAAGATTAATTTAAATGAAAATATAACTAATAAACACATCAAAACCTCACACAGTTGAATAAAAATTACTCATTTATCAAATATTAAATCATTAATATTAATTTAACATTTAAATTTCAAACGAAGACGAGAAACGACACAAGCTGAGATTTTTCCAATTTATTTGAACATTCAGAAACATTCCTCATTGAAAAAGTGGCAGTGCAGCCTTCACAGTTGTGCAAAAAACACTTAACACTTTCACAAAAAATGTTACAAAACCTTTACAAAACACTGTAAAACACATGCAGCTCATCATGACTTAAAAACAATCACCAGCAGATTGTAAAGCATCTCGAACAGGCACGAGCGAAATTTGACCACAGTATTCGTCGTAAGCTTTCGCAGATCTATCTCAGTTCATCTCGCCCAGAAAAGCCCTGCGGCTGTTTTGTCTGGGGAAGATGTGAGAAATTGTATTGATGGTGATGGGCTCGACTCCAACCGTGGATCCGCGCAAGAAGTCTCCTCTCATCACGGACCTGAAGGACTTACGAAACTCCTCGTTCTTCCAAGTGTACAGAAAGGGATTGGACACGAATATAGTGCAAAACACAATCCACGTCGACGTCCAAAGCGCGACGGACACTGGGGCGAAAAGTCCAGCGACGAGAACCCAAAAAATCGGTTCGGTCGTGAGGATAAAAATAAAGCAGACCGCGAGAACGTAAAACCCAAGTCGTTTGTCTTTTCTGGGAAACGAATAGGGAAGATTGTTCACGATTTGGAAATTCAAAATACTGACTCTTTTAACGCTTATTTGCACGCGGCGGAAGATTTTAAAGTAGCAGTACACCACAACCAAAGTTTGGCCGATGATAGCGAACGCCAGGGTGCCGGTAGCAAACCGACTGGACAAAACAGACACCGACGTTCCCTTAGCGAACGAAGCGTCTTCGGCGTCCCGGCACCTCTCGGGCGGATACCGAAACGACGTGATCCACGGAAACAAGGAGCCCAAAGAGATCAACCACGATCCTGCGATCATCCATTCGGTGTTTCTCTTCTGATACAGGCTTTGATACACAGCAGGCGTTTTGGTGATCAAAACATACCTGTTGACTGCAATAAGCGAGTGCGAGAGGAGCGAGACAGTGATTCCCAGAAAAAGCAGCGCCTCCTTGAACGCCTGGTAGCCGATCACCAAAAAAGTCCCGGTGGACGTGGCCACCGCTTCGTGGGGCATCCAGAAAGCACAAACCAGCAGATCCGCCACGCAGCCGTTGACGATAAACGCGTTGCTGGCTGTGCGGAGCTTCTTGAACGTCACCACCAAATAGATAACCAGCAGGTTGAGGACGGTTCCCAGAACGCACATGAAGGAGTAGACGGTGGCGAGGGAGATGCGCGAGCCGCGTCCCAGAGCGCACGCCGACAGCGGCACGTCTGTGTCGTTTGGCATGATGCGAGATGTGCCGATAATTTCATCTCATCTCATCCCATCTCACATCGTGTGAGGAACGTGTGCGAGAGAGAGCGCAGCTCCCTTTGACGATGCTGCGGTGGAGAATCGAGGTTTATATGTGTGCGTGCGCGCGCGTGTGTGTGTGTGTGTGAGTACGAGAGGCGTGAGATCAACAGGAGCCCACGCTGCATTCTCACGTGTTGTTCATTATTCCCAGCGCGCACAATCACCATGAAGGCAAGTAATTATTCATAATGGATTGAGTCTGGGATAATCAATAGGGCGGCATTTAATGGGCTTCCCATTGAGAACCTTTAGGAACAAGAGAGGAGTCGGATGTAGTCAGTGTGAATCTACTATTGATTTGAACTTTAATCATAATCTACTGATAATTTACTCACCCCATGTCATCCGAGATGTTTATGTCTTTCTTTCTTCAGTTGAGAAGAAATGAAGGTTTTTTGAGAAAAAAA
This sequence comes from Cirrhinus mrigala, assembly GCA_036247105.1. Taxonomy (NCBI): domain Eukaryota; kingdom Metazoa; phylum Chordata; class Actinopteri; order Cypriniformes; family Cyprinidae; genus Cirrhinus; species Cirrhinus mrigala. The sequence continues at coordinate 23,053,252 of CM070028.1, read as the reverse complement.
TTCCTGAATTTTTCCAAATACACTCTAAAATAAACGTGCTTCACGATTATAATCTGAAGAACCTTCTTTAGTGAAACAAAAAGGTTCTTCAGATGTTAAAGGTTCTCTATGGAACCATTTAAAGAAGTCCACTTCCAGAACAACAATTTACAGATAATGTACTCACCCTATTGTCATCGAAGATGTTCATGTCTTTCTTTCTTCAGTCATAAAGAAATTTTGTTTTTTGAGGAAAACATTTCAGCATTTTTCTCCATATAATGGACTTCATTGGTGCCCAGAGTTTGAACTTCCAAAATGCAGTTTAAATGTGGCTTCAAACGATCCCAGCTGAGGAAGAAGGGTCTTATCTAGTGAAACGATCGGTTATTTTCATTAAAAAAATACTATTTAAATACTTTTAAATCTCAAACGCTCATCTTAACGCCCTGAACTCTGTGTATTCTGGCTCAAGACAGTTAGGGAATGTCGAAAAACTCTGATCGTATTTTCTCCCTCAACTTCGAAATCGTCCTATATCTCTGTTTACCTTTTTTGTTAACCCTTTCACTGGTGAATTCAAAATATTCTATTTGACCCCCCAGAGTGATTTTTTTAAGGCGACCGTTATTTTAGAACGTTCGCTTTATTGTTTCCATGGCGACGCGTCATGAATGTCACGTGACGCACCGCAGCAACTATAACGCTGTATGACAGACGTATCGCTTTTATTTAGTTTTTCTTTTCTTTTTTATTCAAAATATTCACACACTTGCTTACAATGTCTTCAACTATCTGAAATTCCGATTCACGAATACGTGTAAGTGAGTGTATTTTGCCGTTTTAAAACCTTTATAAATGATCTGAATCGTGATCTATAACGTGAGATGGGCGCCGCCATGTTTGTTTGCGCTGCCGTTCAGAGAGTCCTGTCAGGATTTACAGCACGTAAATTCACCGGTTTCTTCCGAAACACATGCAAGTAAGTAGCTGGTGAACTGGAAAAGTAGTGGAGTGAATAAAACCGTTACATACACTATGTGTATCTGTTATGAATCAAACACGTCAGCAAATTATACTTGAATGGATTGTTATTGCTGCTTCCATAGACATCCATGTGTATTTTACAAACTCTAAATGTATTGTTTTACTAGTACTTATATGTATTTAAATGTCTGAAACCCAAAATAAACGTTACGTGGTTGGAAACACTGCATAATTGTGATTATATGACAAGCACAGCACGCATCTCTCTCTGGCTCAGCGCCAGCCAACGCGCGAAAACGCAGTTTGAATTTGGCAGTTGCGTGACGTCACCGAACGCTCTAAATCCCATATGTGGGACCGTACCACTCAAAGGGTTAAGGGTGTTTGATCTTCTTTGCATGTTCACTTTACAAAGACTGGGTCGGTACTTCTGCAGTGATGTAGGATGATTTTGAAATGATTTTTGAAGTTGAGGGAGAAAATACGATTGTAGTTTTTCGACATACCCTAACTGTCTTGAGCCAGAACACAGAGTTCAGGCAGAGCAAGACAAGATGAGCGTTTGAGATTAAAAGTATTTAAATTGTATTTTTTTAATGAAAATAACCGATCCTTTCGCTAGATAAGACCCTTCTTCCTCGGCTGGGATCATTTGAAGCTGCATTTAAACTGCATTTTGGAAGTTCAAACTTGGGGCACCATATCAGTCCATTATAATGAAGAAAAATTCTGAAATGTTTTCCTCAAAAAACACAATTTCTTCATGACTGAAGAAAAAAAGAAATGAACATCTTGGATGACAAGGGAGTGAGTACATTATCTGTAAATTGTTGTTCTGGAAGTGGACTTCTTTAAATGGTTCCATAGAGAATCTTTAACATCTGAAGAACCTTTCTGTTTCACTAAAGAAGGTTCTTCAGATTATAAAAAGGTAAGAAAGAGATGGTTCTTTAAAGAACCTTTGACTGAATGGTTCTTTGTAGAACCAAAAATGGTTCCTCTATGGCATCGCTATGAAGAATCTTTTAAAGCACCTTTATTTTTAAGAGTGTAGTGGACTTCAGTGGGGATCAACGGGTTGAAGGTACGAATTGCAGTTTCTATGCAGCTTCAAAAAGCTCTACACGATCCCAGCCAAGGTTAGTTGGTTAGTTCTTTGCATGTGTATTCTGGTTCAAAAAGGTAGGGTAGGGCTAAAAACGCCATCTCATATCTCACATCTTCAAATTGCGCGAATTGAAATTGCGAATTGAAAATACACCTAATGGAAACAGGTCAATTTCGCAAAATCTCCCATATATCGCCAAAAAAAAAAAAAAAAAAAAACGTTTTTGACACTCGCATGAGGTGGTTTTTTAGGCAATTTGAAGAAGGAATATTTCGCAAAACAGGAAATGGCTTTTTTTGCATTTACAAGTCACCTTGTGTAGATGATCATTCTTTAACATACTATTACCTCAAAAAAACACCTCATATGTGACACTGGACCACAAAACCAGTCTTAAGTAGCTCGGGTATATTTGTAGCAATAGCCAACAATACATTGTATGGGTCAAAATGATCAATTTTTCTTTTATGCCAAAAATCATTAGGATATTAAGTAAAGATCGTGTTCCATTAAGATATTTTGTAAATTTCCTACCATAAATACATCAAAACTTAATTTTTGATTAGTAACATGATTTTTTTTTGCACCCTCCGAATCCAGATGTTCAAATAATTGTATCTCAGCCAAATATTGTCCTATCCTGACAAACCATACATCAATGGAAAGCTTATTTATGTATAAATCTCATTTTCAAAAAATTGACCCTTATGACTCAATCAAGAATCAGATTACCATCACTCTGTATTTTTGATTCACTAAAAATCACAAGTCATTAGGAATCGGATTGTGTTGTATGTTTCTGATTTCACTAAGAATAACTAGCTCATGAAGTAATTTGTCTACGACTGGTCATTCGTTGGGGAATCAGACTACCACTGATGCAATTCATTCGTCAGGAATAGAATAACACTGACTGCATTGTATGTTTCTGATTTGCTAACAAAAACTGGCTCATATGAGTCATTCATTTGGGAATCAGACAACCACTGGTCATGCTATGTGGTTTTGATTCACTAAAAGTAACCAAGTCAAGAGATTCATTCGTTGTATGTTGGTTTACTAACAAAAATGGCTCATAAAAGATATTTCCTTCGAGAATCAGATGACACTGATTGGGTTGTATGTTTCTGATTCACTAAAAAGAATTGCTGCATAACAGTCAATGATTTGTTCAGAAGTCCCCTAAAAGAACTGAAACATTCTCTAAGAAGAGTTGCCTCATAAGGTACTGGACTACGACTGGTCACGCCGTGTTTTAGAGTCATACGGTTCATGTCAGGTTTGTGCTGTATGGTTTTAAACAACTAAAACGAATTGGCTCATTTGTTGTGAGAAGCAAACGACACTGACTGATGTTGTATTTTATTGATTCACTAAAAAATAGGCTCATAAGAGTCATTTGTGTGTTATCAAGACAACACTGATCACACTATGTTTTTCATTCACAAAAAAAATAGTTATATTTTAAGTTTAAGACAACACTAAAGATGTTGCATATGATTCGCTAAAAAGAACCGATTCTTAAGAGTCAACACTGGTCAGGCTCTATGAGTTAAAAAGCAGCTCGTACGAGTTATTCATTTAGCAAACGAACAAACACTAAAAAGAATCGTTCGTTCGGAAATCGAACTACACTGATGGCGTTGTATGTTTTCATTCATTAAAGAACCGATTCAGAATCACTCACCTGTTCGTGAATCAAACTACACTGATCGCGGTGTGTTTTTGATTTACTAAAACATCTTCGGTCTACAGAAATCGGTCTATTCGAGCTGTATTTAGTGCTGAATAAGTAGTGCAGGAAACACAACTGTATTACGGTGTTGAACATCGTCTGAAGCTGTTGAGATTTTCCGTCCTTTAAAAGACCAACGTGAGTATTTTCTTCATCCGTTTCTCAAGTGCTCAAATTAAGTATAGGTTATAGAAAGAACAACCGTGACGGTTGACATGTCAAGCTGCCTTTCCGAAACCATTTTTAAAGATACTTAAGCTCTATTATTATGAGTGAGGCAGCCTTGAAACCTGCTATTTGCTTCCGAGTTGATCACTGAGTTTAATGTGCGTTCAAAGACAGACTTAACATTATAAGCTGAATGAAAGGGCGCGGGAACACACGATTTCAATTAAATATATTACACTTACGACGGCTATAATGTTCAAGTACCGTAAGATTGAGTGACTTCTCAGTAGAACATTTGGGCCTACGAAACGGAGACATACAAGCATCTAATTGTGAAGAAATTGAAGCGACATTTTGAAATACTTACCGAATTTATGGCTGTGAACAGTCACTCGACTAGCTGCCATTTTCACAGCTGTCTCCAAACGCCCACAGCCCGACGCCTGCTGCCTGCTGCCAGATAGACTCAAAATGAGGTTTTAGTTCACAAATGTGTGGCGATTTTTGCAGTTCACACTTTGTTGGTTGTCAGGGAGAGAGCATCGCTGACAGTTAATTTACTTTTGTGGAGCTGTTATATTATAAAAAGCGGGTATTTTTATCACAGAAGAACAATCTGCACAGCACTTGCTGAAGAGGACTAATTGGAAAGCTGCACTTGAGAGAAATTTTGAAAGAAAACGAACAAGCTAAAGCAAAATTAGTCTTTTATTTGTTCTGCTCTTTGAAATCGTGTTTACATCGTAAAAGAATAATGTACAACCCACTACTTTGTATTTTAAAGTCCATATGTTTGTGAAAAGCAAACACTGCTCTAACATTGTTAGATTTTTTTTTACACACTGCTCCAAAAATATATATATATTTATATTTTTATAAGCAAGAGAGTAGTTTACATCATGTATATGTCAAAGAGGTAGAATACTTCAATCAAATAAGATTCTCCCAAAACATATATATATACATATACATACACATAATTCATAACACCATCTGGAATGTACAGAGTGCTACAGGACTAATAGATACAGAACAGTCAAAATATAATTGCATACATTTGCACTGAAGTATCTGATCAAATAGAAACTCGAGGTTAGTTTAATCCCAAAATAAAAATTGTCATCACTTTTTTAACTAATATCAACTTGTATGACCGACTTTCCTCTGTTTAACAGAAAATGTGATATTGAGAAGAATGTTCACGCTGCTCTTTTCCATTCAATAAAAAATAAGTCCAAACGTGCACCATATAAGTATTTTCTGCTGTTTTCTGACAAAATATGATACTAAAGTTTACCATTTGCAAAATGCTTCCCTGCTTCTATAGTGCTACAATTTTTTTTTATGATGTTTTGCAGCAGATTCGATATTATGATCGTAAACTAAACAATCTGGAGCAAACACGTTTTGACGAGCGATTTTTAAATGTAATGAAATTTGACTAATTTATTTTTTTATCTGTGAAATTATGCAAAAATATCTCGTTTAACACAAAGTTTACGACTTGCTGTACTTTTATGGTGCTTTCTTTATCAAAAGAGCTTTGCGAATCGCACAAAATTATATTTTGTGTTTCACGGAAGAAATACGGTGAGGTACGGAATGACTCGAGGCTAAATGTATTATTACGTGATGTAAATAAACCAATTGTCATCATTTATTGAACTAATATCAACTTGTATGACCGACTTTCCTCTGTGGAACAGAAAATGTGATATTGAGAAAAATGTTCACACTGCTCTTTTTCATTCAATAAAAATAAGTCCAAATGTGCACCATATAAGTATTTTCTGCTGTTTTCTGACGAAATATGATACTAAAGTTTACCATCGTAATTTGAAAAATGCTTTCCTGCTTCTATAACTCTAAAATTTGTTTTAAATACATTCAATTGCTTTTTAAATGCTGTTTTGCGCCAGATTCAATATCATGATCTGGAGCAAACACGTTTTGATGAGCGATTTTTCAATTTAATGAAATTTGACAAATTTATTTTTAATCTGTATAATTACGCAAAGATATCTTATTTAACGTAAAATTGACACCTTGCAGTACTTTTATGGTGCTTTCTTCATTAAAAGAGCTCTGCGAATTGCATGAAATTATTTTGTGTTTCACAGAAGAAATACGGTGAAGTATGGAATGACATGAGACTAAATATATTATTACGTGATGTAAATAAAAAGGTTTTAGCTTAAACCCTGCTGGTCACCTTTAAAAACACTGTACTAGAAAATGATTTGCGCTAAATTGTAAACATTCTAAAATAACCAAATTTGAGACACCCATTCGTGAACAACCTATTCAGATTAGTTTGTACATTCATTATGTGCACTAACATAAAGGTTTTGTTATGCATATAATTGCCTACACATAAGCTCATCTACTGTAAGAGTTTGCAATTAATTGCATTTATATTTGTATATTTAAAGCAGTTTAAGCTACTTTATGCAAAAACGGTGCATGTTTATGCACTCGTACATTCTGAGATGTTATATATCAGATGTGCTGGTGAAATGGACACTCGTAAAATAAGTGAAGTGTCAACGGTTGTGTTCTCAACAGCCCTTGATGCTCTTGAAAAGCGTGCGAGCTTAGATCTGTGTTCGTTCAATAATAACGCACATTGTGATGTCACAATGGATGGGGAAAAAAGAAAAGGAGTTCACCCTGTTACTCATACTGAACAAACAAAGCCCTTCAATTTCTCTGAAAAAATAAGTTTGCTTGCAAATTGGACGTGGTCTCATTAGCCGTCCACCGTTGCGTGGAGACAAACCCACCTTAGACCCCAAATGAAGAAAACAGATACTCTTTGTGGCTTTCGTGGGCCGCAAATCCCTCTGAAGATGACACGTAGCTGTCGAACCATTTTGCACCTCTCAAAAATAGCCCTCGCACTTGATATGTTACTCAGTAAGCACACTCGGGAGACAAAAACGTGATATTTACGTCACAACAAATTCCCTAATCCAAAGATAAACAAATATCAACAAAGCTTGTCGTCGAGCATAAGAACTGTAGATAAAATAGTACAAAAATCATTATCTAAAAATATTTAACTATGTAAATTCATACATGGAGAGTATCTCTTTAAAAAAAAAAAAAAAAAATGAAAAAAGAAAAGACGTTTTGAACAGCCAAGGCAAGTTCGTGTCATTTAACAGCATGCAGCAGATTCCACATCAGCCCTTTTGTAGCAGGACGTATTATGACCGTTCAGTCTCAAAGCATTTTCTTTTCGGTCTTCGGTTCGAAGTCAGCAAATCGGTGGTCACAGTGAAGGCGTCACGGGTCGGAACCAGGCCGGCAGCTTGGGACGGGGGTTAGCGGAAGGTGGCGGCTTTAGTACTGAACATACTCAGACTGAAGGGACTGCAAAAGAGAAAAAAAAACAAAAAAACAAAAAAAAAAAAACAGAAGATGAAATGATTACAATGCCGAACGTAATTACAGAAAATTACATGGCAGAGGGTAGTTAAATAATAGTCTAAAAAGCCAACCTGAGCCCTCGCTGATGTAAATGAGGGTCAGATGAGAATAAAAAGTCAAAGCTTAGACAGGAAATAAATTTGCATTTAATGTGTGTGGGGGGGAAACTGAGTTTGTGCAGAAAAAAAAGCCACTTAGGTTAGAAGACACAGGTGTACAACGTGCATAGCTGAATGATAATCATTCGTAATTGCGCCACAGCGGGGGTGGGGGAAATGAAAAAACAACATGTACAGTGGACAAACAGGAGCATCAAAGTATTTTGTTCTGTTTTGTGTTTTAAGTTTATAAACGTTTAAACAACGTTCTTGTAACAGCAGATTTGCATATGTATTCGCACTAGTGCTGTCAAACAATTTATCGTAAACAAAAATAAGTTTTTGTTTATATATTGTATGTGTGTACTGTGTATATTTATTATGTATATATAAATACACATGCATGTCTATATTTAAGAAAAATATTTATATATTAAAAATATTTATTTACATCAATTTTATGAATATGTAAATATTTTCAAAATATACACTGTATTTGTGTGCATTTATATATACATAATAAATATACACAGTGTACACACATAGTAAACAAAAACGTATTTTGAATGCGATTAATCGCGGTTAAATCGCTTGACAGCACTAATTCGCAGATTGCGCATTACTATATAATGCTTGAACAGTAACATCCTAAATGAACATCTTGACAAGTGTGTGAATTTACATTTGTTTGTAAACATCCTAAAAATGGATCATTTTGTAGTAAAAAATGTTGCAAAAAATTAGCAATATTGAGTAAAATTTGCTAAATCAGCTTTTCCACATTAGTTTGTACATCGCTAACATGAAAGGTTTTGTTATTAATATCATCACTTACGCATTATTCTGCCCGTTTACAAACATTTGATCAATGTTCTAGTAAAAGTAGATTCACGTACATTAAAAATCGTAAAATTTTGCACATATGGCTACTTAACATTGTTTGAACTTCTAACAAGAATATCGTAAAATGTTGCGTATACAGCTACCTAACGTTTTTGAAGTTCTGATAAGAATATTTTACAGAATATCTGAATAAAGATATAGATAAAAAAACAATTTTGAGTAGAAGCAACCCTCACAAAATCAATTTTTTCAGATTAGTTCGTACACTGGGTGCTACCATAAAAAAAATTATTCATATCATCACCTATACAAAGCACCAGATAAACTGCGTAGTTGTTAACATGCTAAAAATGGGTGACTTTACAGTGAAAATCGAGTGAAAAAAAAAAAAAAAAGTAAACAAATTTTGCTAGCGCAACCTTTTTGGATTATTTCGTATATCCACTATGTGCATACATAAAACGTTTTGGTTATTCTTGTCAGATAGCATAAAAGTAGCCAGTAGTCAGAAGTAAATAAATCAGATAGCACTGTTTTATTTAGTGTTGTCTGTTTCCAAACATTCCAAAACATTAAAGTAACAATCGGGTCAAAAAATAATCAAATTTGAGTAGACATTTCGCTAACATGACCTTTTCCGACGATTTTGTACATTTATTATGTACGCTAGCATAAAAAGGTTTTGTTTCTCATTTCGTTGCCTATACAAAGCACCACAGCATTGTTTTATTTTGCGTTGTCTGTTTACAAACGTTTTAACAACGTTCTGATATCACAGAATCGTATTCATTCAATAACCGTAAAATGTGGCACATATGACTTAATGTTAAGTAGCCGTATGCACAACGATTTAAGATTACCGAATGAATACGATTCTGTGTTATGAGTGGTTGTGCAAATTTGAGTAGACAACACTTGCTAAAGCAACCTTTTTGGATTAGTTTGCTAATAACAGAATCATATTTATTCAATAATCGTAAAATGTCGTTCATACAGCTACTTAACGTTTTTTGAACTTCTGAAAATGTACAGTGAAAAATCAAGTCAAAAACAACAAAATTTGAGTAGCCAACACTTGCTAAAGCAACCTTCTCAGATTAGTTCCTACCTATTTGGGTTAATTTGTACAAGCAACCTTTTCGGATTAGTTCGAAAAATCGGGTTAAAAAAAAAAAAACCAAATTTAAGTAGAATGTGATTGTGTCATTTGCGAGTATTGTCTGCTCAAATCTAAAGTTATTTTTGACCCGATTTTTCACTGTAAAGTCTTCCAATTTTCGGAAATTCAAAAAACGTTGAGTAGCCATAAGTGCAGCGTTTTATGATTTTTATTGAATGAATACGATTCTGTGTTATCATGAGTAGTTGAGCAGTTGTCTACTAATTAGTTCGCCAGTAACACAGAATCGTATTCATTCAATCGCAAAACCCATATTCGCTAAAACAACCTTTTCGGATTAGTTTGTACCTATTTGGATTAATTTGTACAAGCAACCTTTTCGAGTTGGGTTAAAATAACAAAATGAGTAGAATATGGTTGTGTTATTAGTAAGTATTGTCTACTCAAATTCGGTTATTATTAACCTTTTTTTTTTTTTTCCCCTGTAAAGTCTTTAATTTTAAGAAGTTCAAAAAAAAATGTTAACTAGCCGTATGTGCAACGTTTTACAATTATTTAATGAATATGATTCTGTGTCATCATGAGTAGTTGAGCAGTTGTCTACTCAAACACTTGTTGGATTAGTTTGCTAAAACCAGAATCGTATTCATTCAATAATCGTAAAATGTGCATGCGGCTACTTAGCTTTTTTTTGTACTTCAGAAAATGTATGACTTTACACTGAAAAATCGTGTCAAAAATAACCAAATTTTAGTAGACAACACTTGCTAAAGCAACCTTATCGGATTAGTTCAGACCTATTTGGGTTAATTCGTACAAACAACCTTTTCTGATAAGTGCGAAATATCGGGTTAAGAAATAACCAAATTTGAGTAGAATACGACTGTGTTTTTAGCCAGTATTGTCTGCTCAAATCTGGTTATTTTTGACACGATTTTTTTGAATATTTATTGAATACATACGATTTTGTGTTATTATGGGTAGTTGAGCAGTTCTCTACTCAAATTTGAGTAGACAACACTCGCTAAAGCAAACTTTTAAAATTAGTTCGCTAATAACACAGAAACATATTCACTGAATAATCGTAAAAGCGTTGCGACATTTTTTGAATTTCTGAAAATTGTTGTTTTACAGTGAAAAATCGGCTCAAAAAAACAAATATGAGTGACCAACACTTGCTAAAGCAAACTTTTGGATTAGTTCATTCATTCAATTGTAAAACATGCATACGGCTACCTAACATTTTTTGAACTTCTAAAAATGTATGACTTCACAGTGAAAAATCAGGTAAAAAATAACCACATTTGAGTAGAATACGATGGTGTTATCAATTTTCAGAAGTTCAAAAATGTTAAAGAAGAACTCCACTTTCTGAGCAACAATTTACAAATAATTTACTCACCCCCTTGTCATCCAAGATGTTCATGTCTTTCTGTCTTCAGTCGTGAAGAAATTATGGTTTTTGAGGAAAGCATTTCAGGATTTTTATTATATGGAGATACACTGACTTTGTAAACACTGGGTCTGTAGTTCCGCGTGACCTTTCGACGTGATTCAATAGTACGTAGCGTCGTGAACGTGCATCCTAGAGCCTGTGCTACACAAGCATTTGTGCTTAAAGTATACAAATTTTAATTTTTCTAAACAAAATGACAGATCGTTTCACTAGATAAGACCCTTCTTCCTCGGCTGGGATCGTTTAGAGCCCTTTGAAGCTGCATTTAAACTACATTTTGGAAGTTCAAAATCAGGGCACCAATTATAGGAGAAAAATGTTTTTCTCAAAAACCATAATTTCTTCAGGACTGAAGACAGACAGACATGAACATCTTGGATGACAAGGGGGCGAGTACATTATTTGTGAATTGCTGTTCTGGAAGTGGACTTCTCCACTTCTCCACTTCTCAACGTTTTACGATTATTAAATGAAAATGATTCTGTGTTATTATGAGTCGTTGAGCAGTTCTCTACTCACAGTAAACAACAGTCGCTTAAGCAAACTTTTCAGATTAGTTCACTAATAATAGAACCATATTCATTCAGTAATCATAAAGCGTTGCGCATATAAAAACTCAAGTCAAAAACAACCAAATTGGAGTAGACAAAACTCTCTAAAGCAACCTTTTCAGATTAGTTCATACATTATGCGCGCTAGCATAAAAAGCTTTGTTTTTCATCTCGTAGCCTACACAAAGCGCCAACCAAACAAAGCAACAGGAAGCATTTTTTAATTTCGTTGTGTTTACAAATGTTTTAACAACGTTCTAATAACACAGAAACGAATTCATTCAAAAATCGTAAAACGTTGCGCATACAGCTACCTAACATTGTTTGAACGTTGTTCAATGTCTACGCAGCCTATTGATGTTCGTTTAATAAATATTCTTTCAGCTACCTGAGAATATAGTTCAAGCTGTTCCATTTGACCACAATGTTTAAAATAATTCCACAGAATTCTGAAGTGCAGAACATTCTAAAAAAAGTTGCGTTACAAATCCAACAACGTGACAACGTTGAGAAATCAGAAACTTTATACTAATTTATTATGAACTGAAGTTGCTATTTTTAGCAGAAAGAAATCGGATGGGATCTTGACTGTAATGACCGTTAAGGCGGCTGCAAACGGCGTCAGTTGAACGCCCTTTGAGGAGTGCAGTGCTGCTGTCAGTGCAAGATGGAAAGTGATATTTATCGTCGTTGCAGTGATACTTTGAGTCACTACGTGTGTAGGCGTTGTGATGTTCTGAACAAAGACGGCACACTACACTACAGAACGGGGATGATATGAGCCAATCATCAACCACATAAATGAGAAATTCTGCCTAGAAAGTTGTGAAATCACATGATTAACATGTACAATAACATAAGCATAAAAAAATAAATAAATTCCAGACTCACAATGGACAAAAGCCACCAACAGGAAACTGAAAGGGGAACTACCGAGCTCCCTTTAGCAGGACAACTTTCAAGAGGTCTGGAGAAGGTCCAAGAACAACAGAGCACTAATAATCAAGCTCACAACCTTTCCATCCGGCCTGAGCGACCTCTGGTCACACGAAACCACAATGCGTTTTCTTTGCATCGGTCGAGCATTTCTAATAACCCTAGACCTGTCTGACATCTTCCTTTTCTGATCATAGATAATGTTTATGGACGAGGAATAACCACAATGTTAAACCGAACTTCAAGAAAATGTTTGGTTTCTGGTACCGGTTTAACCAAAATATGAGTGGTTTGAAGTTTCAAGGTGACGATGACAGGACTTGAAGCGAGGGGACAATTTGTTTGATGCATTCAAACAAATATTGAATATTGTAGCATTGTTTTGCCGCATACACCACTCCCTTTGCATCAAACAGCAGCATTGAGATGCCATTAGTACTTGTTAGTAGACATGTTACTGCCAGACCAGACTAAACCTGTCAGCCTGCCACCATATTCTAATGTATTAGCTACATTTTAAAGCCTTGATTATACCTCCCTGCTCTGGCTTTTTAATATTTGTTTATTTAGTATTAATTTTCATTTCCTCTGAGCATCAGCGTGGGATGCAATCACAGAGTTAAAGGGCGACGGATTAGCTGAGAATGAAAAAATTAGTCTCATCCTGACCGCTCGATTAAAGCTCACTTGACAATGGTAATTAGGTAAATATTAGATCATTTGAGTGAGAGCTTTATGAGAACATACTACAGACTAGAGAGTGAGTGACGTGCACGTGAGTGTGTGATTGGTAAAAATTGATGAGATGCAACAAAGCGTTTAAAAGAATGTGTTAGGAAAATCTGAAGAAGGCTGCAAAAGATTGTGTTAGAGCAGAGTGAGGTAGTAAGGAGTTTGAAAAAAATAAAAAAAGGTTTCTCCTAGAAAAAAAATGTACCATGGTAACCAGTTTCCACAAAAATACCATTGTTATGACTTTAAAACAACAAAAATAAAAGGAAGCTTGTTTGAGCAGTTCAAGATGATTCCAGAATTAGAAATATAACCATGTCCGTTTGCATGCAATTTCCAAAGTTGTGTGACCATTTAATATTTAATAATAATAATAATTTAATTATTGTAAAAATTATTTAAATAATTACGTATTTAAAGACTACATTCATTTTGTTGAAAAGTATTTAAAATATAAACATTTTCAGTAAAATCTTAATTTTGTAGTTTATTTTTCAGTAAATATTTCTGTGTATGTAAATATGTGTGTGTGTGTGTGTGTGTATGTATATATCTATATCTATCTATCGATCTATCTATCTATCTCTCTCTCTCTCTCTCTCTCTATATATATATATATATATAGTGTAAATATAAATTGTTATGTTAAACAACTTTTAAATGTATAAAACAAATTTAAATGTAATAAATTAAAATAAAATGCTTAATTATGCATTTAATGTATTCACTTTTTTATCTAATAATAATAATAATAATAATAATAATAATTTAATAACTGTAATAAATGTAAAAATAATTATTTAAATCATTATGTATTTAAAAATAAATATTTTTAGTAAAATGTATCCTCACAAGTATTAACTATACATATTTATTAATTGGAAATATAAATTACTACATTACCCAATTTTTTTTGTTTATTAATTTATTCAAAATAATTTATAATTTTGATGCAATGGTTATGACTTTATGCTGCACATTTCTAAATTATTTTAGAAATGTGCAGTATAAAGTCATAACCATTGCATCAAAATTCTAATAAATTTAATAAATTAAAATAAAATGCTTAATTAAATAATGTTTTTAAAAATTATATTCACTTTAGTATTATAAAATTAATCAAATTACAATTATAAACACTTATTTAAATTTCTAATATCTTTTAATTTCCCTTTTTTAGATTTTTCATCAAATATTTTGTGAATAAGTAATAAGGAGTTAATTTTATTTAATTTCATTAAATTAAATATATATATATAGAGAGAGAGAGAGAGAGCGCATTAACAAATACATTATTAATGGTAAATATAAATTATTACATTAAACAATTTTTTTTTATTAATTTATTACATTCAAAATAACTTAGAAATGTGCAGAATGAAGTTTTCTTTTCTATTATTTTCTAATTAAATTATATATATATATATATATATATATATATAAAATAATGGATAGTTAATGACAGGAAAGATAGATATGTATCTAATTTATATATAATATAATAAAAGAAAATTACATAACATATTAACTTTAAAATGTGATTTATATACATTATACTTGCATACATACACACACACACACTTTTTCCCCCCATATTGGTTGGCATATCGGTTACTATGGCATTTTGGCAGAAACCGAGTTACCATGGTAAATCTTCTGAAATGCTGCTGCTGAGTGTGTGTATCTCGGGAGGGCTGATGGGATGCAAGATGACTTACAGGAATGGAGCGGCTGAGGTATCGTGCCGAGAGCCCGCTCAGCCCCGTCGGGGGGCTTCTGTGGTGCCCCTGTTCACTGGCCCCCAGCCTTCCATTGGTGGAAGGTCCACTTGGGCTGGTGTGGTTGAGGTTGTAGGTCAGGCTTTTTGCCCCGCTGCTCGGGCTCACCCCGTTGCTGTTGGGGGTGCTGGTACTGTTATACTGATTGTTGTTGTTGTTGACCTCGTAGTGGTAATTGTGGGTGGCGATCGGGCTGCTGTATCCCGTGCGGACGGGGTGGGAAGTGAACGAGGAAGGGGAAGGAGGCTTCCCAGAGCTGTTGGCTTCGCCGTTTGGTTCGTACAGGTTACCCAGAGAGCTGGCTAACCTGGTGCTGGAGGATGGGAGGGAGGGAAACACACATGAAGGGTGGACGACAGGGAGGACACACACTCGTACCCATATCTACACCGCAGGACATGGAGATCGTGGAAAATGGTCTGATAATGGGACAAGGAACTGCATGCATTCTGGACGACGCTATTTTTTGCTGTTTAAAACTTGCGTGGAGTAGGGCTGGGCGACTTATTCAAAACTGACAATCTTTCTAATTGTAACTATAGTTTTTAATGCAATATTGATTCTGCTAAGTACCCATGTCTCTTTAAACACAAAAAAAACAAGAATTATTAATGCATTTTTTACACTGCCAGTCAAAAGTTTTTGAACAGTAGGATTTTTAATGTTTTTTTTTTTTTTTTTTTTAAAGAAGTCTCTTCTACTTGCCAAGCCTGCGTTTATTTAATCCAAAGTACAGCAAAAACAGTAAAATTTTGAAATATTTTTACTATTTAAAATAAGTGTTTTCTATTTGAATATATTTTAAAATGTAATTTATTTTTGTCATCAAAGCTGAACTTTCAGCATCTTCAGTGTCACATGATTCTTCAGAAATCATTCTAATATGCTGATTTGCTGCTCAAAAACATTTATTATTATTATTATTATTATTATTATCAATATTTAAATCAGTTGAGAACATTTGTTTCAGGATTCTTGGATGAATAGAAAGACCAGCATTTATCTGAAATAAAAAGCTTTCAATACCATTCAAAGTCAGTATAATTTATTTATTTATTTAGGGGAAAAAAAAGTATAGAAATTAATACTTTTATTTAGCAAATATGCTTTAAATTGATCAAAAGTGATGATAAAGACATTTAAAATGTTACAAAAGATTTCTATTTCAGATAAATGCTGTTCTTCTAAACTTACTATTCAAAGAAACCTGAAAAAAACAATTCTACTCAGCTGTTTTCAACATAGTAATAATAATAAAGATCACAATATTAGAATGATTTCTGAAGGATCATGTGACTGGATTAATGATGCTAAAAATTCAGCTTTGAAATCACACGAATAAATTACATTTTAAAATACATTCAAATAGAAAACAGTTATTTTCAATAATAAAAATATATCAAAATTTTACTGTTTTTGCTGTACTTTGGATCAAATAAATGCAGGCTTGGTGAGCAGAAAAGACTTATTTTAAAAACATTAAAAATCTTACTGTTCAAAAACTTTTGACAGGTAGTGTATATTAAAATGTTAAAGTGAAAATTAATGTGGGCACATATTGCATATTTATGAATATAAAAGTATATTATTTAGCTGCATTCTCCAAGTCAATCATTAAATTATGCAATAATTAAAACTCAGAATTTAAATGCATTCTTTAATTGTATTTTTATATCATAGATTACATAATGTTACATAATAATATAATATATAATCAACTTTTTTTTATCTTCTCTCACATTTGTTTTTCTTTTTTCTATAAATGACATTTTTGTGCTAATGTTTAGAGAACATCATAAACCAGACAACCAGAAATTTTATATATAAGATGTTATTTCTCTCTTTCACCAATGCAAATTTTGTTTTTCATATATTAAAATGTTTATGTAAAATAATGAGGGCATACTGCGGTTTATTAGCAGGTATGTTTGTACTTGTTTATATAAAAGAAAATAATTAAATTATACACACACACACACACACAAACATAAAGTGATAAAGTGTTAGGAAAAGTTACCTTTAAAAATAATGTATTACGATATTGCATTACTCCCTTAAAAAAGGTTACTTTTTATGTAATGTGTTACGTTACTTCTGGGTTACTTGTTCTCATCTAATATAAAAAATATTTTTTTTTTGGCAAATGTAAAAACCCTTTCATTTTTTCAGGCTGAAGGAAATGTAAATCGACATCCGTTAAGTAAGTAACTGGCGTTACTTATTTGAAAAAGTAACTCAAATTTTCTTGTAAATGAAAAAGTAATGGATTACATTACTAGTTACTTGGAGAAAAAGTAATCTGATTACGTTACTTGTAACACGTTATTCACCCTCATGTCGTTCCAAACCCGTAAGACCTTGTTCATCTTCAGAACACAAATTAAGATATTTTTGGTGAAATCCGAGAGCGTTATTTTTGTTTTCTTTGTGCACAAAAAGTATTCTCGTAGCTTCATAAAATTACAGTTGAATCGCTATTTTAACGATGTCCTTACTATCTTTCAGGGCGTTGAACGTGTCAGTTGTGTTGCTGTTTATGTGGGGTCAGAAAGCTCTCGGATTTCATCAAAAATATCTTAATTCATATTCTGGAGATGAACGAAGGCGATACAGATTTGGAACGACATGAGGGTGAATAATTAATGACAGAATTATCATTTCTGGCTGAACTAACTCTTTAAAGTTAAACTCACCCAGCCCTAGTTTGGAGAGTGTTAAAACGTGCTTTTTAACATGGTTTGAACAATACTGGAAAGTAGTGGGTATGTACTCAGTCCAAAAATACACAACAGGTGCTGGTTTGGAGAGAGAGTGATAGAGTAGTAGGTACGTGATACGGCTCTGGGTATCTGATTACATAAACAGCAGGAAACGAGTGGCTTGAAACCAACAGCACGGAGCAACCAACTTGGTTCCTTGCGTTTACAGCTCTCGGTTTCAGATCATAGGATAATCACAGAGAGGAAAGAAGGCCACCAGGGAGCTGGGAGAACAGATAAATGGGGGGAGAGAAAGAAAAAAAAGGAGGAAAAGGTTATGCGAAAGAGTCGGAAATAAAGAGACAAAAAAGTAAGAGTTGGACGAGTGAAAGAAAGGAGGAGGAAGAAAGAAATGGAAAGTGTAGAGAAGATTGGAGGAAAGCTGATTAGAGGGAGATCAGGCTCACCTCTTGAGGTTGGTTGATGAAGATGAAGAGCGGCCAATTCGCTTGGCAGAGGCAGAGACGGAGGAGGACGGTGGGACTTTAGAGGATTTGAGGGGGGAGATAGAGCCCTGGCCAGCGGCTGCCGCTTTCACACGGCTGTAAAACACACAAATACAAACACAAAATCAGATGAAATCAGGTAACACGCATGTCATCCAAGATGTTCATGTCTTTCTTTCTTCAGCTG